>WKFP01015424.1:476939-582879 GCA_011057875.1 Pterocles orientalis
TGAATGTATGTCCTTGAGAACAAATAGCAACATCCTAGCAATAACTATAAACGTTCTTCTCTTATCAATTCTCTCCTGAGCAGGAATGCAAAACATAGCTTCTTTGCTACCTATTTATGAAGAGAAGGGAAAAGGAAAAAAAAATTAACTCTGCTCTGCTTAACCCACGACAACAACTAAAACACAGGTTCTGATTTATGCTCAGTAGCGATCTTTTCCATCTAGGTGCCGTGGAAAGTTTTCTCTGTGAACGCTGAGCCACCCCTCAAGTCTCTCAAGCCTGAGAAACAGCAGACGTTTCCTACCTCCCCTTTTCTCATGCCCACATTCTTCTTCACAGGTTGTTCTCTCAAGCACCAAAAAGCCAAGCTTTCTGTCACTCCTGTCCCTATTCCACTGCTGAGCACTGTGCAGAGCAAGCGTGGTCTGTAGGCAGGCGGGGGGATTTCTGTCACCAGCAGCGAGGAGGCATTACCCGGGGCCACACCGATTTACTGCAGCTGCTGGGGGAAGGCTGGAGGCAGGCAGAGGGAGCTAGCAACAAACGACAGAAAACATTTGTCTTCAACAACTGAAAAAGTGAAGGCAAAAAAATCTAGAGAAGCTGACAGGTGGTAAATCATGAAATGTTTCATATGGTTTTTTTAAAAGATATAGGAAACCACCATGTGGTATTCCCACGCACAGTTTTATAATAAATGTGCGTCTATCGATGAAACGGAGCAAGGGAGGTACGGGCACTGCAGAAATGTTACATGAATGCTTTTCAGCTCCTTGTCACTGGGCTTCTTTCACTCCACCCACTAAACCTGGAATAGCATCCTAGTTTCTCTAAGTCTGGCATCTCCTTCTCTCTCCTTTTCAGTTCGTAGTCAACCACTTGCATCATTTCTCAGCTCTTTGCTTGTCTCCTCCTCCCTGGACCTGTCTCCTCTACAGACCTGTGGTAGTTTAAGACCAAATTAAACCCTGCACCAAGTAATTATTTGATACCATATTTCACCCTTTTTTTCATTATCTTCCTACTTTATCTAAATTCTGCACAGATTAAGACTACTTTCTTGATGCCTCCGACATAACACATCTGAAAAGAGAAAAGTTATGAATGTTTATAAATAATAATTGTGCTGAATAAGGGCAGGGCCTGCAACATTTAAGGGGAAAGTATTTCTTCTTCAGACTGTGCATTTTCCAAAGCCTATAAAACTCAAAAGTGGGGCTACAATTTCCAAGGATTTATGTATTTAGGATATAATATTAGGGATAAAAAAATGATTAATAATCACAGAAAAAAAAACAGTAGCACTTTGGGTGGTGTTGGTTCAGCTATGTTGCCAGAGGTACTATGTGCATCCTAAGCAACACCTTAAATTTGATTCTTTCTGTATCACAAACAGTTAATATAGATCCCGGAGCATTAATATGAAACAGCTGTTATTCAGTAGACAAGATGTTGCACTGTCAACAAACTGGAGCCTTTGCATGATCAGTCGGGCTACTGAAATTGCTCCTAGCCAGGATGCTGTGGTCACTTTTAAGACACTTTATGGTGAACAGGCAATTCACATGCTTAGATGTCAGTTCAGCTGGTTTTTCATCTAATAGGACCCCAGGCTCTGCTATTAGAAGGATCCTGGTGACTGTGAGATGCAAGGCTCAAATATCAGACATATAATATTTATTAGAGGCAGCAGAAGAAAAGTTTGCAGCCACTCGATGTAAAATAACTTCTGAACTGACTGGAAGGCACCACAGTTATCAGTGGTAGCAGAAACAGCCGTTACATCCTGTAACATTGTGAATAAAATCCTTAAAAAAATATAAGAAAGCCTTCCATTTTCTCTGAGTTCCAGATAAACAAATGCAGTGAGCAGCATGGTTAACATCTGTAAGAGCATCTGTAAAAGCATCCATAAGCACTGAAGTGCTTCCCAGTGCTTCCTGCTTCCCAAAACAGAAATATCAGGTCTACAGTCTTTTTCATTGTATTCTGCATTAAAGGAAAACTGTAAGGCAGAGGAATCACAATTTTGAGTGAAAATTAAATAGCACTACAGTGTATTTAAGTTTCCTAAACGATCTACTTAACCCTCAAGAGATGCCTACTGCTATAACACAACTGGATTATCGCTGCACAAAATGACCCAATACGCTACACAGCTTTTACAAGTTCTTTAGGAGCATTTTGAAATCTTGAATATGCTTGGGAGAAAGTATATTGTGGTTGTTCCTAAAGAAGGTAAATCTGTGTCTGAATTAACGTTCACAGAAATTTTGCAAATATTTTATCACACGATATCCAGGCCAGTAAATTGGATCCATTCTTCTGTTGTTTCCCATCCAGAGTCAAAGATCTACATTTAGAGTAGTGGTGTCAGATTCAGATATTCATAAGTCCAGATTTCACCCTGAAATATTGAAGGGTTAAGATTTAAAATTCCACCTTGATCCACCCCTGTTATAGCTACTGATCCTTATTGTTCAGTGGAAAATTACTTTGAATTCTGCAGCTCTCTGCCTTCTGTTCCTTAGAATGATTTCTTCCATATGATATTTGCTGCATGTGTGAAAAACAAATTTATCACCCAAATGCATGTATTGCCAATGGTCTCAAAGAACGGTGATTCAAATTTTCAGCAGAAAAAAACCTTCTAGAATTCTGCTTAAAGAAGAAATATATGGAAAAATAAGTAAATGCAAACAATCCTCCCCATGTGAAGCATGCAGAAAGCTATTAGTGATGGAGAGAAATCTGCAGTGCATTTAGACAGCTTAGTCCATGAAGCTTGCCAAAATAATTAAAAGAATTCCTGCAAACTTTTCAACCCAAGTGGAACCTTTTCATTTAATGAGTTAAAGAAATGACAAATGTCTTGATGTGAATTTTAAGTCCCTGGGCACAATAACCTATTAAGAATCTTGCCCCCACACAGCCTCTTGCTCCAGTACTGTCTAGTCCTTGCTCAAAGTGGGGACCCTCCTGGGTGTGCTACCAAATTTTAAGTATCACACAGCCATCACCATGGTAACCGATGGACCACCAACATTTCAGAGAGCGAACAAACTGCATACTCCTACTTGCCTCATTATGCACTAAAATAATTTTTTCTTCCTGCACTATGACGGTACTGTAAGAAAGCTGATGTGAAACACAACCATGGACAAATGTTTAATAAGTTCAAGACAACAGCTGAGATCAGTCATCCCTCACAGCAAGCGTTGCACTAGTTGACAGTGGAGGTAGCGCAATGTCTGGGAACACTATAGGGTATTTTTAGCTACATTTGGAGACCTGAACCAAGAGTCCAGAACAATCAGGAGGCAACACCGACTGATGAGGCTGTAGCACAGGTTACTCCTTGGAGCTGTGCCATTAGCGTCCTTTCTTCCTTTGGCCCTTCACACAGTCGCAGGCAGCACTTTTCAGGAGGCAGTACAATGTACATGCCAGAACTGTGGCTGGCAGAGGAGGAGGAAATGTAAGGTGAAGTTACTATATGTGTACTGCAGCTCTTCCTCTAGAGAGTCAGAATTTATGCAAAATATGATAAGATACAATATAATGCTCATGAATGTTCTCAAGGCAGCCGCCACTTGTGGGTCTTTGCTGTCTCTCTATAGGGAGCAATCAGACCTTTAAATCAGTTCACTCCTGAGGACTTAGTAACGTCAGGGTTCGCTCTGTCAACAAGCTTGTACACGTGTCCACTGTCCACAGCTAAAAGGAGATATTCACCAGGTAACCTGCTCTGTCAAGTTGTAGCAGTGTCCCAGCCTGAAGACCAGCAATGATGCCTGAGTATAGCAAAGAGCACAGCTCTTATCTACAGCTCTAAATCCATTTATATTCTCACTTACACATGACTTATATTGGTTTCAGTGGGTGGCAATTCTACTTCTCTGACAGTATTTTATAATAAGAGATCTATCTAAAGTAAAGAGGAAAATACATTCTGATTCCAACAGTGCACTCAGGACAGAAACAGACTTCCAGCTGAAAACTCTCGTAGATGTATTTTATTGGTTTGATAGAGTATCAGCAGTAAAAAATGAATATGTGGAATTTATCAATTAACTGACATCAGCCTAAGACAAATCTTCAGCACTTCATGACAGTCTGCAGCAGCTGCCTCCACCTGCAGTGCTGTTGGAAGCACTCTGCTAGCTACACACTTGCTCTTTTCAAGCAATTTTCATTTTTTGTGAAAGTAAATGATTTTATTCTCAATTCTTATGTGCTTTTAAATGAGCAAGAGAAAAAAAACTACCAAGATGTACTTACATTGTGTTTCTATTTTTATGTTTTTTCCTTGTAATGCCAAAGTACCATGCATTTATTTGGTTTGACCCAATTAAGCAAAACATGAAAACCTACTTCAGTGAAGTTCACTGATGCCAGCCACTACTGCAAATGACAAACACAAGGACTTATTGGGTTACTATTGCACATTGAAATGTAATCAAAGGCTGAAATGTAAAAACATACAATGAAAAATGTGGTTGTCCCCCAAAAAGAACTTACTACTGGTGAGGATTTACATTACATTTCTCTAAACATAAACACAATGTATTTACTGGAGCAATTGTAAAAGGTCACGAGCTAAATTACATAAGAAAGAACAGTCCTTATACAATGAGGATATAGTACTAAAGTACTGTTTACAAGACTTGGAAAAGGTATCTTAAAATATTGATGGGCAAACAGAAACTAACAGAAACAATAAAATGTATAATACCAGGACCTAAGCACAACATCCTTACACCCCAAGTCTGATCATCAGCATAAATGAATGAGAAAACTTTGCTGCTTTGTAGTTAGGAACTCACTCTTGGAAAACTACTCTCCCTTTCCCAGCTTCTTTCCACTATTTCTTGCTAGTAGACTGGCAAATGGAAAAGACATTGATGTCACTTAGACATCTTTCTGCATAATCCATAGGTGCCATAAGGCAGGTGCCAAACAAACAAGCGTACCTGCATTTACTTGCAGTTCTACAACTGAATCCTCCATACTGCAAACAGCTTACTTTCACCAAAAATACACCTCCTCTAAGTGTCCTGTCCTGTGCCAGCCCACATAAAACACACTCCTGTTTAATTTAGTTCTGTGCCTTCACTCTAAGCTCCAAGGACTGTGTCAGGAGTGAATATGCTTGGTGACATGAGACAATGACATTGTCACCACAGTACATGCTGAAAAGCATTTAAAAAAAAAAAAAAAGGAAATTAAAAGGAATTTTAGCTTGAAATAAAACAACTGCAAGACAACCAGCCCAAATAGCAGCAACATATAAGAACTTTAACCTTAGCTATGCTTGTGTTGGAGACAAGCACAAATATCCCTTCCTAACAGCAACAGAAAACCCCTACGGGAGCAGGGTGGTGGTAAGGGGAGGATGGGATGTTGAGCTGGAGCATCGCGCCTGGTACCTCATCTCTCTGCTTGGCCAGTATAAAGAAAACAGTCAAAAGACAAGGAGCACCCCAGAGCCTGGGATGTCAGAGCCCGTGTGCAGGAGCTGTGGCGTGCCACAAAGAACTGTATCTGCCAGTACAGCAGATGTAGTTCCGGGCGAACTTTCATGTTTAGACATAGATTCACAGTCACCCACAGGAATAAAAAAGTTACCCCCGAATGAATCAGATGGATACATTGCACCACTGCAGCAGAAACACGTTATTAAGAACCGGAGTTTGCTTTTTTCCCCTTTAAAACCCTTAATAGCAAACTGTTTAAGTAAAACTTGTATTCCTGTCTTCTGCTTCACTTGAAATTCTTTGTAGGAGGCATGAATCACACGAGATATGACAACCACCATATCTGGAGGAGTAGCTCTTGGCTTTCTGACTCTCAGCATAGAAAGAAATGGTAAGAATGTTGGCAAAGGCTTTTAGAACTGTGACTATGTAAACTCGAAATGAGATTAGTGCCTGTCTAGCCTGTTCTCTCCTTTGTGTATGTGTGGATTCATCACTTCTGAGACCATTCCCATTATCCAGCTGCTCCTGTTATTGACGACAGAGTGGAAACCAATCAAGAGGAATGTCCCAGAAGCCCTTCACAAATTGGTGGGGCTTTCCCAGGGGATACAGCAGCATTATTGTTACAAAGCACCGGGGATGTGCTCAGTGCTTTCCTCTCCCCAAAAGGCTTAGTCATACAGGATTGCAGCTCAGGAGAGCACTGAGCCAGCTCAGAACTGCAGAGTATGCCGCTTTGCTAATTGTGATTCAATGAAGATGGAACAGATGCTATCTGTTGGTCAATGGCAATGCTGTGGCCAACACACCCAAGCACATATTGTGCATACGACCCAACAGGTCACCTTTCTTTCCAGAGGGTCCTCAGACACTCAAGCCAGCTGCTGTTTCTTTCACTGGTCCTGGTTTTTGCTGCTTTTCGAAGCAGCTCTAGAGAGTGCTGACAGGAGTCACTGTGCTCGGACAGCAGCCAGAGTAACCACAAGCTCTAGAGAAGGCTCACACCACCCAGAGCAGCCACGCTCCTGGGGTCCCAAGGAAGGATCCTGCCAGGATGTGGTCAGGTTGTGTGGTCCATGCAAATGTGCGGCATTGCAGGGGAGGCATCCTGGTAAAATGATGCATTGCTGGACATAGAGGAGAAAACTCTGGTTTGTTTGGAGCAGTTTTAAGTATTAATGTCTAGGGAATTTTATTTCTGAGCCAAGTGTGGTCTGACTATGTTTTTATAGCTTCTCCTTGTAATGTTGAAGTACCATGCATTTATTTGGTTTGACCTAATTAAGAAATATATGTGTCTGCTGGTTTCTTTTTAATTTTGAGCTAGTAAGGAATTGCAAAGAGAGATTCCTGCATCTCTGAAAACATTTAAATCTTATATTGGATGTTGTCACCAAAGCAAAATTAGAATCTCTGAGCAGTATTATCCATTTTTCCATCTTTATTTCTCTTTGTACTGGCATTCACAGTAGTAAATGCACAACGATATTATACCCCTGTCTTCAGCTGATAATGAACAATCCACTAGACAGATATATAGCTGTCACTTTGCTTCTAGGATCCATGGCATATATTGAAAGGACATTACAGGGTTTCAGAATTCTGAGTTTGATATATGTAAATGTTTTTAAAGTTTTACTGACAATGGAAATTCATTCTGTGAGCTATACATCACTAGACTGATGTCAGAGAACATGATATTAACTTTCAGTCATTTTGGCATGCTGTTCTCCTAGTAATGTAGCAAAGAAATTGGTAAGCATTCCAGCAGCTTCTAATTTAATTTACAACAGGTCCTCTGACACAACAGCAAACTGAGCACATCCCAGTTAAAAATAGTGTATCGAAGTTCATTTCCCAGTTACTTTAGTGATATAGAGAAATACTAAAGAACAGGTTTCCTGATTCTGCTCTGGAATAAATGTATCAATAAATTTCAATAGAAACAATTTATGGGAAGAAATTCAAAATCTCTCATATATCTCTAAGATCTACTCTAAGATTCATTACAAATGTGATTCCTCACTTATTAACCTTTATATTACAGCATATCCTCGTATCTTGGTATTCTTCTCTGGTGTAATCCTGTCAGCTGTGCAAATTTGAATGACTGTCTTCAAGTGGCAGTTAGATCAAATTTCATCATCAAAAATAACAGTCAGTCATTTCATTCAATCTTCACATTGTTCAAAATCACACTGACCAATTACACGGCAGTGCTTTGTCTAGCGCTGATTATAACTTTGTGCCTCGGTTATGCAAAGCGGATCATACAATAGCCATCAGGCACAGACTTCCCTGCTCCCCAGACCTCTCCTGAAGGGTGTTAGGCAATTACCTTCCTATCACGCTTGCGTTGTCTGACAGTACAGCACAACTTTCCCTAGGAAAAAAAAATGATAAAAACATCATTGCCTGCACCAGATTCACAACTCCTGATAAATCCCCATGACTGAATCACTGCAAACCACAAGTGGAGCTGCTCTTCCCAGCTCCCACAGTGCTGCAGAACAACAGCACACCCCACTCCATGGCTCAGAGCGGAGCAGTAAGACTGAGAAACTTTCCCCTCCCAAAGGACCGTCAGCCTCAGAGAAAGAGATTTAGAGGCCGAGACGTACAATGAAAACAGCTCAGTTTTACACCAAGAGTTACCCTTACAAATTCCTAACATAAAATTGAAAGAAGCCTTACTAGGACAGGGATGTGTTATCTGCACTTTAAAGTCACTTTTGGGAAACCAACCCAATGCAAAATAGAGTCTGAGTTTCAGTGAGATTTTTGGCAAAAATTCAGTAAACTTGAGCTAGGACCAAAACCCATTAGTGGTCTAGTTTCACACACACTTAGATTTTTGGCTGTAAATGTCACGCAGCTCATGCAGCCATTAGTCATCCCTATGCACAATATATACATACAGAGGCAAAATGAATGTGGTTGCTGACTTATAGCAAAGAGCTGTTATGAACACCTATCTTGAACATTAATATTGATAAAAGTATCATTAATAATATGGGATAGCAGAGTAAATTGGTTTCAATATACACAGGAAACTCTCAAACTTTTTTTTCTACGGCTGGGGTAGAACCTCTGCTGACATTTATATAAATTCAATTATAATTTTTTTTAAATCTTGGTGATTTTTCTTGCCTCTGTACTTGAAGAGTCCAGATAAACAGGGACAGAATGCTGAAATGCTTTGAGAAAACCAATTGACACAAGATTTCCAGCCCCACATTGAAGAATGAAAAGGGCTGGAGCACCAGATCAGCATCCAGAGGCTAACTCCCTGCCTGCGTACATGAATGCAGCTCCACTGAGCAGAGAATTTGCCCCCCAGTCCTGTGACTGCTGATCCACACTGAATCCATTCTCCTATGATCCACTGCAGAAATGGTGTGACAGTACCTTGCTGTTGCTTTTGCAAGCTCACAGCTAGAAGTGAGATAAAAAACCACAGCAGAAACCTTCACCTTCCAGTTTATCTTCACAGCCAAAGCTGCACTGTTGGCTACAGGCGCTGTCTGCCATGTCATGTCCTCTCCCACAGTCCTTGCATATTAGCCGCCCTTTAAATGACTCATCCACTTCTCCATCTGGAAAGAACATCTCCTTCTCCATATTCTTTTGAGGAGGGCTAATAAACTGCCTAAGACATCACCATTTTTCACAAGGTCTGGTCTTAATGTTTCCATACTCCAGTTTAGACAGTATCCACTTGGAGGAGTTCTTTGCTCAGCAGCAGGAAAGAAAATAACTTGACTCCCTAATGAAAACCCCAAAAACATCCCAACTACTAAAGGGTAATGAGACATGGCCCTGATTGATTGCCTAATAACCTTTATCTAGATACTAATGAATGTAATAAATCGTAGGATTTATGGATAGCCCATGTTCAGAAACTATCTTTTAAAACACCTACTTAGAGAACACTAAGATGTGATGTGACTTCCAGCTTCAGTTTCACTGGAGAGAAAAAAAAAAAAAAGGCCTGTGTAATGTGTAGACTTGAACTGACAATCAATCAGCTGAGATGTTAAAGTAAAACAGTCTAGGGGAATAAATCAGCATTAAGTTTGAGTATTATTGCAAAAAAACCCAAACCCACCCGTATTTAAAAGTTCGGGCATGCTTTGGAGGTCAGAAGGGCCAGCCTGAATAGTAACATGACTTTATCATTACAGTTACTTATTACAATATTTGATAATCGAATAGTATCTTAAAATCAAACCCCAGGCAGAAAATCTTTCTAGCATGTCAGAACTGATTGCAACATCTGCCAAAAAAAAAAAAATAAACAAAAAAAAAACCACCACAAAACACCAACACCCCACCACAACAAACTCAGAGCAACTTGGAATACTAAATCCCAGCTTCAAAAGTTACAATTTCTCCAATGCAGATTTACAAGTATATTTACATATCTAACTCTCATATAAATCAGTGTTCTGACTCTAAGACTTTATATCTGGAGTGCTTTCAATATCACTCAGACTTCCCAGATTTGGAAAGTAGGGCTTTCAGGCTTGTTAATTTTTGTTTGCCATTTAAATGCTTACCCCTTGTACTTTTATTCTAAAAGAAGAAAAATGAATAAGAGATCTGAGGTAAAAGCAGAGTGATCTATACAAGATCTTCTATTTATATTTATATTAATTATTGAGAACTGGTAATCCAGTTATAATATTTGAGGGCAGAAACTGAGTCCTTGCCATTTTTTGTGTTACTTGGCATCTCCAGGACTATTTTGTTCCATCATTTCTTTAAGGCAAGAACTTGTGACCAGTTTTTAAGGGGCTTTTGTACCTATAGGACTCCTACATACAGTCTGATCTATTCATTCCTCCAGTTCAGGTCATACAGTCAAATCTCAGTGTCAAGCTGATCATCACACATGTGCCAGGAATGTACAATGTGCTCTGGCCCTTTCCCCTCCAGCTCAAGGACACTGGCCATGCCGGAGGAGCACCTGGCAGCTCCCTCAGGCGATGGGCTCTGCTCCAGTCTCATTAAGAAAGCCAGTGGGTAGGATGAATCCAGCAAAACAAAACTGGGTCTAAACTGCTTGCAGGTAGAGGGATGGTAGCACAGCATCTCACAGCGAGACAGAGTACAGCCCACACAACTCTTGACATGAGGTGCTAAGAGCAAGCTTTACCCCATGACTGCTGTGAATAGATTCTCTGTATTCGGGAAATAGTTTTAACATTAGATACTTCCAAAAGAAACCAGATAACACTTCCAGGATGTTCACTGCACAACCAGTTTTTCCCTGCTCCTTACAAACCTGAGACAAGTGCTAAGAGCTCCCAGGAAACTGAAACATCTCAGATGAAGGCAGGAACAGTAACATCAATAAAGCCTATTTACAGCAGCACTTATGAATCATCAGTGCCTCATGCTCATTTTGATAGTGCAAATATTAATAGCTTTTATTTCTTTTTATCCTGGCATTGCTTGCCGCCCAAAATCAATGCCAGTACAGATGAACAATGTACAAGAGAAAGTTTCCAATATTGTCTCAATTTTAAGATTCCAGTGTTGGCTTTCCAGCTTCCAGAAAGGTTCAATATAAATCGGTAGTAAATTTGTGACAACATCAATGCCCATGATTATAAATATTCATAGAAACAGTAAAAGAAAGAGCTTTACTTTTCCAAGGACAATTGATTCTCTTGCAGAATTTACTAATCTGTACTACAGACCATCTAGTTTTCATTCTTTGAGTGAGAACATTTAACTCTTACCAGGTGATGGTCTCTGCATGACTGCCCATTCCCTGTGTTGGGAAGAACAGCATTTCAGACATTTTCTGTGTTGTGTTAACAATGACTGCGCAAGACTGCAAAGAAAGCTGCAATCACTCTGTAGCAATGATTTATGAGCAAAGTGCAGTCACGCAGTCTCACGAGAAAGCATCTTTCAATGTGCAGCACTTGGTCTTTTAGAAACACCTTTGCTTGCACCCTGGTTTTCCTGGTCCCTAAAGAACTTAAGCTACGACTAATCCTGCGTTCAAGGGCTGCCACTGCAACATTACAGTGTCTGCTGCACGAAAACAATAGATGCACCTCCAAGACAGGTGTCTCAGGTGTACCTGGGACTGGCAATACGTGAGAAACCCCAAAGCTAGCTAGTACCAGCAAAGATACAAAGGAGACCTTGCTTAGGAAGGCAAAGCTCATTTATCACTTCTTTTAGCAAGCTCTATCCAAAGGTCCAGTTTTTTCCAATTTCCTTTTTCTTTCAAAACCTTGAATAGCAAACAATCTTTGCAAGCCCTGTAAAGTACAAAAATGCTTCCAAAAAAGGAATCTCAGATATTGGTCTGAGTGAATAACATTATCAATATTTTTTTTTTAATCCTACATTAACACATATTTCCAGAATTGGAAACCTTAGGGCTTTGTCAGGTTTATTTTCTAGAGGCACAGATAATGTACAAATTCAACAAACATAAAAATTATAATTTTTTTAGAGGTAAAAATAGAGCTAAGGTTCAAATAATTTATAAGACAAATATACTGCCCTCTCAGCACTATAAAATTCTGAACTGCAAAATGATCTTGTTTATATTTTTCTCACTATGCAGAGCAGGGAGGAATAAGAAACAAATTTTGCATTTTATGGCATCTAAGTACATGATCCTCCTTCCAAACATAGAGCATAAACATAAAAGTACCACACACTGTGACGTCAATTGTATTATAGCTCTGTCAAAGAACAAAGCTTTATAACAGTGACACTAACTACCAGAATATGCTCTAAATCACCACATAATCCCACCAGAATAAATACTATCTCCTTCATCTTCACTCGCCCTGTTTATTCATCTTATCCACTATGCTCAAACTATATTTCACAATATCACTTTTCAAGCTGAGGACTTTGCCTTTTGTTACTTTCTACAAATTTACCGACTGGAAAATGAAAATTATAACAGAAAACATGAAAAGGCATCAAATTAACTAATTACATGTCCAAACAACTTTTAGTAAAGGGCACAGTAAATTTATTTTTATATTGTCCGTAAATATCAGACAAACAGAACCACTAAAATCCTCTGCATTAATGCCCTCTGTGAACGAAAGGAGGTAAAGGAAACTATCCTGGTTAATATATTAAACTGAGGTTTGGTCTTCCTGCCTCATCATATCTAAAATGATTGATTTAACCTTAACAGCAAGCATTAAGTACTACGAAAGCATTACTGCAACAAGGGAGATACACATGGGTGCCACCAGTTGAGCAACAGTTTGCGCCCTGTATGAATAATGGGCTTAGAGCTAGATTCATCAAAGGTAGAATAGGAAGGTGTCTTGAAAGGGAGAGAGGGAAAATGAATTCGATGAATCATGTAAGTGGCAGCCTACATCTTGAGGGAACAGTTCTACATACTGTAATTATGAATGTGCTACATGCAGAGTTTCATCAGGAAATGCTGAAGAGGAGAAAAGAGCTTAGAAAGAGGATGCTGGTGGGTACTCTGCCTGGGTGGTTCCAATTCAGGGCCCGGGAACACGTCCGAACCAGGCTGGGACAGGCCCCAGTGGGACTGAGAATTTGACAGTCTCTTCTGCAAGGCACCATCTGGGAGAAAGAAGGAAATGCAGGACCACAGATTTGCTTTATAAGGGTCATTATCTTGCCACAAAGCTCCTGTTGATCACAGGTCAAAACTGCAGCAGCCGAGCCAGGCCCATCCTTTGTGTAATTTAGGGGAACTCTTTTGCAGCTCTTCTAGGTGTTTCCAGAAACAACTTCTCCCACAAATTGTGAAGCAGACGTAGGAGGATTAGAAAGGATGTCCTAGGTAATTAATTTCCTGACTGCAAAGGAACAATAAAAGTGCATGGAAATTCACAGATCATAAGACATCAGCAAGCAATTTTTTAAAGAACCGCAAGACAGGAAGTGGGATGACCGACATTTTTAATCTAACTTCTTCATATCCATCTCAGAAAATTCCCATGCAATAAATTTTAAGGCTCTGCCCAGTTTTTAATTGCTGATAGCTCATGCTAGCCCACACTGTACACTTGAAAGTTTGGCAGATCACAGAGATTTTACACAGGTAAAAGAGTGGCTGCTGGAATTACAAGCTCAGCAGCTTTAATTTTAAACCACGTGTTTTTCTCTTTAACTTAAACATTGCCTTTTAGAGCCAAATAAAAGAACTGTACAACATAGCTGACCTAGTTTTTATTAAACTTCAGTGGGATGCCTACCCAGTCTGTGATAAGTTGACATTGATTTGAACTAAAAAACATGTAGATTTATAATATCTAGATTTAAAGGTGATTGTTTATTGTTACTGACACACAAATGCCAATGGACTGCCAGGGGAGAATACATTATCTTGCAAACAACATAAGAGGAAAATATTTTTCCAGAAACGCTGGACAGAATTTAGGATATATTAGGGGTATTTGGTGAATTTATTGCTGAGTAAAATGGGCAAGCTTAACAAAATACAATTGAAAATTAAATACTGCGTCATCACGTCTTCAGCTTTGTCACCTAAAACTGATTTAGCCAACACTTCCAAATGAATCATTTTGCCCTTCCTCACTTTTAATATACTTTATACACAAGAATACATTGCCCCAGGTTTCACAGGAATCTCAGGCTGATCCATTGCTATCCCAGATGTCTACAAAGAGCTGCCCCAGAATTCCCGATTCAAATTGGAGTATATTGCTAGATCTGGCTTAAGTTTACATTACAAGGAGATCCATGAGAACTGCAGTACAAATCAGTGATAGGAAAAGTAAACGGCAAAATAAATTCCATTTATCCCCACTTCTAAAAATAATCTTGAAATAAAAGTCCCAGGAGATAGTGACCGTTTTTACTTGCTTTCCTCAATTTACGCTATTAACCCATCCCACAGTAAAAGATGATATTCAAAGCCCTCCAAAAAAACACTAAGTGTACAAGATGACAACACTGTTCCATCTGAGCTGGAACTTCTCCCTAGGAGAGGCAAAGCAGGGGCAGCAGCACACCAGGCTGACCTGATGATGCAGATGGGGTGGCTGTTGCCCTCATCTGGATCATGACACACATCAGGCACCTAGCTCAGAACACGAACAAGGTGAAGCAAGGAGGTCGCATCCATGCTTCCTTCAGAAATCTGCTCCTGAGGTTCAACAGAAATGTTTGCAAGGCCTCATGAGACTTAAACGTCAGAGAGCGGTTTGGATATGTTCACAAATAGCCACTGACCAGTGGGCTGGAGAGCCAGGTCCTTTTAGAATGTGGTACCTTGGGGCCCAAGCAGTACGTACACATAGAGTTCTGCCAGTCCATAACCTTTCAATATCACAGAAAAAACTGAGAGGAAACAAGCAATCATCTTTTCCACTGAAAGTTTTTCTGCAAGCTGCAATTTCAATGTGAAAAAAATATACATTTTTGGAAGGCAGGAAGGAGGCAGAAGAAAACCTATTACACGGATGCCATGATAACTACTTTCCAGCCATTTGGTAAATACATTCCCGAGAATGCTTGTCATCATCTTTTTCCTTTTCACTTTACTGATCTTACAGCGGGTAGTAAAAGAAACACCTGTGAAAACAAATGCAAGAGTGATTGCACATTCAGTCAGAGAAAGTTACATTTTGCTATCCTGCAAAATCAGCAATGATGAAAATTTAAAGCAGGAGGTCAATGAGCGACAGCCGCTGCTGTTTGACCGGCAGACCAGTGATCTGTGTCAAATGGCAGAGACACGCTACACCTCCCAGCCAAGAAGTGACCACATCCTACAAATTTACCACGATATTTAGCAAGTTTGATCATTTTCTTCACTTCATATTCCTTAAAAAAATACTCTGAATCCAGGCCCATTTCTCACCCATTTCTCTGTGCAAATTACAGATCTGTGTACTCTCCATCCTCTTCAAATCACCTCTTGGGAACAATTTGTTGGTGATGGTGAGGGGATGGCTTTGTAACATCCCTCAACCTTTGCATATGGATGGAGGTGTGGGTACAGGGACCAACTGGTCCCCAGTCCGTGCACTAAAGTGAGCCCTTGATATGTCAAGAATGAAGATCTGAGGAAAGAAAACTGGATACATTTACCTTCATATCGCACACCTCATCTCAGGAACGGAAAGCACTGGATTTTACTGGAAAAATCCTGTACCAGAGATGCAGAAAATAATCAAAGAAGGACAGTATTTTTGCAAAGGTCATGTCTAATTCTATCATGTCTCCCTGGATTAAATGACAATATTTGTGGAAACCCTGAATTTAAATCCTACCCTGTTAGTGGAGTAAATTATGACTACATGCAAAACTTCCTGTCTTTTAACAGGAAGACCAAGACAAAAGTTGAGC
The DNA here is from genome assembly GCA_011057875.1 of Pterocles orientalis. NCBI lineage: Eukaryota > Metazoa > Chordata > Aves > Pterocliformes > Pteroclidae > Pterocles > Pterocles orientalis. Next base: position 492,768 of record WKFP01015424.1, read on the forward strand.
AGCATCAGAATGTTCTTTTAAATAAGAAAGTCTGTGCATATACATCATGCCTGTTCCTTCATCCTTCTTTAATTTTTTACACCTATAAAGCAATTCCTTTCCAAGTCTCTTTTTGCTTTGCATTAGCTGAATTTAATTCCAAGTCCTAAAGGACAAGTCTCATAGTTGCTCAGCTCATTAGTGAAACATGCACCAAAAGAGTTAAGTAGGCAACTGACATTTTATCATGTTGTACCTTTAAGCTTATTTTAATGAGAACAGATCCATTTTTTTTAGTAAATTCATAAATAACTTTCCTCATAATGAATTGCCTCTCCATGAAATTTTAAGATGGATTTGAATTTGCCAGGAGAAGGATGATTTCCTTTGTAATTAACTAATGTATCAAAAGGGATCATTTATAATATCTGTGGTCAACGTCAGTCAGAACTGTTACAGGGCAGCATGGTAGGGCATGACTAATGAGCCCACGATGGAATCAAAACTGACAGTCAGAAAAGTCATAGATCCTTAATTTGCATCCTGAATTTCACATTTGAAATAGGCAGTTTGTACCACAGTAATATAAGTTGTGGACAATCTACAAGCCTGAAGTCAATGCCAAATCTGAAAAAAATCCTCTCTTCAGAAAGTGGCTGGCAAATCGAGCACTGATTCTCACAGTCTCCCTAGGTACCCATGTGAACAGAAAGGCACCAGGACCTCTTCCACTTCCACCAGCAGATTTCTAAAACATGATGTTTCTCATGAGTGCTTCTGAAAATGGAAGTATTGATTACATAATATACTGAAGTGATGGGTGCTCTATAAATACCTAAGATCGATAGCATTCTTATCCTGGACAACAACAGTCTGCATCTGCACTCTAAATATTGACTCTTGTCTTAGCTCCTCTGCCTAACCCAATTTGTTCCACCCCAGGAACTTTCTTACTCAGTCTTCCATATAACCACTCTCAAAATAAGGCTGCTCAAGCATCTGCCACTTACCCTTATGAAAGTCCTAGCAGCTCTCTTCCGTGTCTCCCAATCCTTCTATGAACGGTTATGAACAGATTGTGTTGTCTCTTGGAAAAGGAACACTACAGGGTTCACTCAATTCTCTTGCCCTAGTTCGAGGAGTTTGTTCAAACCTGTGGTGAGTGTTGTAGAGGAAGTCAGCCTAAAAGGCCACATCTGCCTTTATGATGTTTCAAAATTAAATGGGCTTAATCATGTCAGCATGGATGGGAAGACTGAGAACTCATAGAGCTACACCCATGTCATATGGCCAGACAATGCTGAGAGGAGAAAAAAAGGGCTGTAAATTTCATACTCTCCTCAAATATCACTGTTATTTTAAAAGTTATGGCTATTAGGTTATTCATACATTCATTATCAAGCAGCATAGAATAATAGCAGATTCATGGAGCAAAAAGCTGCTAAGGTCCCGATATCCATGATATACCTGTTCCAAGGTGTTTCTTCCACTTCAGACTAGTGGTAATCTGTCCCATGGACTGAAAACCCATTTGCACTTGGAGTACTTCAGCTGTGCTCCTGGGATGTCTCCTAGTTTAGTTTCATCCAAAAGGAATTCACTTCACATGCTTTGAGACTGCTCTCTGATGTTAACCAAAGCACATGCTGAGGGATCACCAGAACACTAGCTTCAAAGCATCCTCCTGATCCAAACAAAAATACTAATGTTAGTTAACATAGGCACACCACACAGACCTGCCTCTTATCCAAAGATGCCATCAGGAGTAAGATGGGCTCAATCTCACTTTCATACGCATCATATCACTGAACTCAGAGAATGTCAAAAGGTCCAAGAGCTGGCTTCAGTGTTGCCGTGCATTCTTGAACACAGTAAGCCGTGCCATACGCAGGACAATTCCTTTGTACCACTAACAAAAGCTAAGAGGCAGAGCACGGTGCTGTGTTCATCTAGGCTCTGACCAGCAGTGTCACCTCCTCAGCTGAGCATGAAGTCATACTGTGTCCACTGGCTGCACAGAGAGCTGCAGACGCACCATTAGGGGAAACATAACAGTCACGAGAGATGGGGTCACACACAACAGCAGGAAAAAACGGTGACAACTGTGGCCTCATGTTGAAATCAGACCAAAGAACTTTTGCAGGCTCAATTAGTCACATGAATTAGGTACACCTGAGCAAGCTCTACTGCACTGATTTTGTTTTTAACACCACAGAAAGGATTATAAATTAATACAAATATTGTGAAAAAGTCTCCACATCAATTCTTTATATAGTTTTGCTTATAATACTTCTTACCCCCTATCCAACCTGCCCACTCAGAGTCTTAGCAGAATGCAACCTTGTTATTACAGTCAATATTACTATTAATAACAAAGTGTGACATGCCATCCAGATCTGAGTAATGTCTTTCTGGCATAAAAGTTGTTTCTAAGACCACATGGTGCTAGGCCTAGCCTACACACAGCTATAGAAGCTGGACAGAGATGTTCAGAGCTTTACACACCATATGGAACGAGCAAAAATTAACCAGGAAGCACACAAAGGAGCTAGGAACACGGCCAGTATCCAGAGAAGGCATTTCCTCAAGATTGGGGCATGCAGCAAATGAAGGAGAAAGGCTTTTTGGATCAAGGCCTTTTGTGTTATATAGCAAGGGCTCATTTTGGCTCTGCTTGCCTTAGAGGAAAAATTTTAGTTATCAGCTGCCACTCTGTGTTCAAAAAAGCAACCGTTCAAACATGATTTCTGTGCAAGGATAGCAAAGCTCACCAAACATGAGGGTTAAATAAGGTCTGTGATGCAAGAATTCCACTTTGTCAATGTCAAGAGACTGGTCTTAATATTAAAACAAGGATTTACTGCTAATGACAGCAGCTTGTGTACATGGCAACACGCCATATTTACGAAGCTCTTCTACAAATACCCTCAATGGTTCCAAGCTGGGAGCAACCTAATAGAAATGTATTCTACAATCTACATGCTAAATCATCCTTCTGAAGGTCATGTTTTTCCACCTCATTGTGTTTGAGTCAGCTCCTGGTAGATGGCCATATTTCCTGAGACAGTGCCACAGAGAGTGAAATAAGGGGAACATTTTGGCCTATACTCAGAATATTTTTGCTTTCAGGGGTTTAAATACTTTAACGGCTGCTTGGAGTCTTGCATAGGGTGAGTAATAATGAGACTTGCAAGTAGCACTCAAAAACAAGAAAAACACAACCAGATGTATTTGCTGCATTACTCTTCAGTAGAAGACTTTTTTTACCTACTGTTTGTCGTAATGTAAAGGCTAGTTCAGTGCCAAGGAATTCAGCAACATTTTTGAGAGGAAGGATGTATAACTCCTCTTTTTTATGTCATCTTTATGAGCCTGCTGAGAGACAAAGAGAAAGAAAGGATTTTAAGTTCCTGTACTTAATGCTCATTTGAGGACACAGTGCTTCAAAATCAAATATATGTCAGCTTGGGTTTACAATATCAGATTTTCATTTGCAATGTCTGTATCTCTCACTGCAGATCTTTATAATCTATTTACCATTGTCTCCAAATGTATGTGATACATTGTATGGAAGATGAAAAAGACACACTGATTTGGGTTTGGTTTTTTTTAATCTTTGTCTTTTCAGTTCTAAATAAAACAATACGTTACTTTAAAGCCGATTCAAAATCGCTGGTAGTCAATAAATACTCTCTATTTATACCTTGGATCAAATTAAACTATATGCAAATCATGCTGAATTAACTGAATTGTTTCAGTCTAAAACCTGAAGTTTTCTATTTTTTTTAGAGTAAAAATATTATTTCTATTTATTTTACTGTGTCTCATAATTAAGTCTACATTTAATTCTAGTGGGTTTTTTCTATTAACAACTTTCTCTATCTCAATCCTTTTGCAAGACAAAATATCAGTTGCTCATACAGCTCGGGGTGCATCCAATCCTACACAAACCCAAAATAAAAATGCCATATTTTCCATAAGAGATAACGTCTCCTCACAGAACCATAACTGCATATGCATACGACTGTGTGATCGCTGAATCCAATACAATCAAATTTAATCAATTCAGATAGTAATTAATGCCACTCACTTCCCTCTCTGCTGAACAACGCATCAAACTGTACATTGGAAAACATGTTCTTAGAATCACAGAAATGTTGGCTGGATGGGACCTCTGGAGGTCCACTCATCCATGTTGGGAGTACTGATACACTCACTACCTTTAAATAATATCTGAATGCAACTGCCTGTTCAATATCATACCACACAACACGTAAACTGGGCCCTAAGCATTTGTACTGAAATTTCTCGGGCTAAATTTAGTCCAACATGGTTTTTGTCTACAATGTACCTAATGGTGTATTTGCTAAATACATTTCTCTACAGATTTGTTTATTTTTCTTTAATCCTGACAACACTTATTGTCTTTTCAGTGCAACAGATAATCGTCACACAATTAATTAACATACTATTGCCCCTTCACCCAGCACAGGAGAGGGGTATTTGAGAAATCCACCCACACAAAAGGAGGGACTAAGTGACCTGATAGGCTCTCTCCATCTCTAGGTCCCGTGATTAAATCCTACACCACCAGCAAAGTGGTGACCTCCCCTGAATGGCAGACTGCTCATCGCAGGGGGGTGAACACACAGCCCAGCACGTCCTGGTGTAACTTAAAGATAACAGTGAGCACAATGAAGGTAGGTTGCTGCAGAAGGCTACTAGAGAAACACTGGACTGAATGCAAACCTCAGGAGATGCATTTGTCTCTCTACAGAATAGCTATTCAGAAGGTATGTTTATGCATCTGTCTGCTTTCCAGTTGTGATTAGGGTATAACCACAATATATGTAGATATACCCAGACCCGCTTTAACATAGCTAGCTTGTTGCAATGTCAGTGAGGAAGTCACTAAGTAATTAATGGATTTCAGTGCCAGGGTCCTTGGCAGGTTTTACGCGGTTCATACCAAAGCACAGTCTTCCCTGCTCTGGAGAACCCATGGCATCTCAGTGAAAGCTACCTCAGGCAAGCCACCTACATGTACCCAGACATGCACCTGCAGTGTAAGCACACACAATTTGGTTTCATGATCCAGTTCCTACAGATTTGTCAAACCTTCACGGCCCAGCACAAAGTTGTTCAGGACTCAACCACAGTACACCATTCTAGCCAACCACAAGCTTCTGGCAAGACACAAGAACCTACTAGGCCATGTTATACGTGAGAATGGACTAGGTGAACAGTAGGATCTCAGCTGACCTTCAAATCCACAAATCGTTACTTTAACTATGTGATCAGTTAATAACAAACTCATAATTCTGACGCTTTTTGTGCAGTTCCAATTATTATCCCTTTGCCATCTATGATTCATTTTGCCTCTTAATTCAATAATCTATTTTTTAAAACCAACAAAAAGCCCTGCAATCATGAGCACCACAGGTAGGCTACATTTTGAGTACAGGACCACAACCTGTTATTGCTCTTAAATTTCCTACTTTTTCATTTCAAGAACTATCATAAGCATTTTAGAGAAAAATGCCTCCTAAAATCCATAAACAAATAATGAGATTTTGCACTTATCTCCAAAGTAATTTTGCAATTGCATTGCTAAGCTCTTTAATTGTAATTGATTATGTCCAATTTTCTCTGAGAATTTAATCCTAGGATTCAGCTCAGTTACTTTATTCTGACTGACCTTGACTACATGAGATGCAACACTTGTTGTTGAAATTGAACAAAATTGGTTCCCTCTTTTGAATGTTTTGAAAGATTAAGTGTGAAATTACAGATTGAATATCAACCAGAGTAATACCAAGGTCATGCAAGTTAAATCAGTTACATCTGAGCACTCAGGATGTAATTGGGGAGCAGATGCATTAAAGGCTCTTACCGCATCTTCTTTAATTCACAAAAAACTTTCCTGAAGAAATGGAGACCAGCAGAAGGAAAGCAATGCCAGCTCCATGAAGCTGTTAAAGAAATTCACGAAGCACAAACTGCCAAATACCCGTACCAGAGATTAAAAACCAGTCAAAGAAAGTTGACATCCACTAAACCCAAACTGCCAGTTTTAATTTCTAGAAAAAAAATATCACTTAGCAACAGCCTGAGCAACAGCAAGCGCTGAAACCTGCATTCCCGAGGCAAGCTCTAGCTTTCATACACAGGTAAGGAAGTTACAGTAGGGCACATGGAAACCAGGGCATTTAGGGGATTAACACAGAGGCAGAGATAACCTTCACTGCAACAGAGGCATAACCAAGTAGCCTGTAAATTAACTAGGTGCTATAGAGAAGCAATCTGATCACAGCAGCACAAAGCTAAGTGCACACTGCTGTTTTGCTTTGCCTTGTCAGACCATAAAGCTAAAAGAACTCAGGGCAGGAGGCGAATGGATAGTGCATAACACATGTCCTTACACCGTCACAAACCCTTTCTTGGATTTGGTCCTCCTGGATGTCAAGAGCTTCTTTTTCCTAATACAACTGGCACCATATTGATCTGTTTCCTTGCATGTTGAGTAAACCAAGGTTAAGACTACCTGTGAATCTCTAACCAACGCTGGGTATGTCCCAAATCCTGTCCCTGCCAGCCCGAGTTACCCAGCTGTCTTTCAAGCCTCACCAACAAAACACAAAAGTGCAAAATAAAGAACTCTCCAAGGTGCTACCTCTTTCATTCACTTTCCACAAATATCAGTTCCTCACCACCTGCCTCCTTTGCAGGTTTTCTGCAGGCTGCTGCTGTATGTTGTCTTAGGAAACTTTTAGAGAAGGATCCTTGAGCAGTGGGACTGGGGAAGCTTCCCAGTTGCTGCACCAACTAATTTACAAGCCATGTTATTAATCAGAAGAGTGTCCCATCTTTGGAGAGAAATCTAACCCAGCTTCACCTTGCCTTTTCTTTTTCCACAAAAAGAACTAGTGTCTAGTCATAGTAACTTCATTCTTGATCCCTTTAATTCACTATGAGAAACGTTCAATTTCTGTAAATACACTTTAAATCCAATTTATGCAATTTCTGTTTTGTGATTGGTGGTTTTTATTTAATATAATTTATACTCTAATTAGATTTTCTTCCCCTTTTGAAGAGGGTTTATGAATACATCACAAGGACCCCAGGCAGTTGTGAAAACCCCCTTAAGACAGACATAGGTTAATTACTATTATGGACGGGTGAACAAGTATCAGCTAATTTTCAACCTATATCACGCTTGCTGGGAATTCAGATCTTACAAATTTCCTTGTACCTATGAATATTAGAGAAAAATGAGCAGAAAGCTGGAAAGCTAAACATGAAAGAAAGCATTCATGAAAGAATAATAAACTACACACCATGATCTGTCCTGCTTCTGACTTCAGCAGCTCTTTGCAAGAGTAAGAAGTTGCAGACTTCATCCATAATTAGAAAAACTGCTCATGGGTAACCCATGGAGCAAGCCAACTGCTTGTATTAGAAGCCTGTGGATTTCTCTCCCTCCCCACCCCCAACCTTGAATCCAGTCAATAGTAAACCAGTTTTAACCCTCTTCTCCTTCCTCCAAAGCATGCCAGACTCTTTAAAAAGTGCCATCTCCTTACTACTACGTCGTTTTCCGATATTTAACAAAAGGATCGATACGAGCTACATATTCTCTAGACTATCATTCTTTTATCTTTAAGAAACGGATCCCCACTAAAAACCTTGTACTGACAGATCACATACCAGACTTTCCTCCTGCCTAAACACTAGCTTTTAACTCTGGCAAAATTTACATTCCCGAAGGAACATAGTGTATTGGGTTTGTGTGGTGGGGTTTTGTTAGCAGAGAGGGGTAGGACGGGAGACAACAACTCTGCAGACACCAGGGTCAGCGAAGAAAGGAGGGGGAGGAGGTGTGCCGGAGTAGAGCCCATGGTGAGACAGGCTGTACCCCTACAGACCATGGAGGTCACGATGGAGCGGATATCTACCTGCAGCCCATAGAGGACCCCACGCTGGAGCAGGGGGCTGCATCTAAAGGAGGCTGTTGACTCCATGGGAAGCCCACACTGGAGCACTCTGTTCCTGAAGGACTGCACTCTGCGGAAGGGACCGCATGCTGGAGCAGTTTGGGAGGAACTGCAGGCCGTGGGAAGGACTCACACTGGAGAAGTGTGAGGAGGACTGTCTCCCATGGGAGGGACCCCACGCTGGACCAGGGGAAGACTATGAGGAACAGCAGAAATGGCACGATGAACTGACCGCAACCCCCTGTGCTGGTGGAGCAGGGAGAAGGTAGAGAAATTTGGAATAAAATTGAGCCCAGAAAGAAGGAAAGAGCAGGGGAAATATTTTTTAAGACCTGGTTTTGTTTCTCATTATCCTACTCTGACTTGATTGGTAACAAATTAAACTGATTTCTTCCACAAATCAAGTCTGTTTTGCCTATTGTTATATTGTCTCCTCCCCAAACCACCATGAGGAGCGAGCAAGTGGCCACGTGGCAGTTATGGTCAGATGGGCCTACACCACAACACGAAGCATCTTTCTTTCCCAGGTTGCCCTACAGCAAAGAAACTAGAAGCAGCAAAACTCCTTCCACTACAACCGCCTGCCCTGGTGGTGCTATATCACTAGGGTGTGTTAAATAACTGAACTTTCATTACACTGGCTTAATATGAGTGTAACAGCTGAAATCAATGATATTAATTCCTTACTTCTATCAGGTAGCAGCCAGAGGGAAATTAACTTTGTAGCTGAGAACTGGAATGTAAATCTGATTTCCAAAACTTCAGACTTGGTGGACTGCTTTGGGGGCAAAAATTAGGTGAGTAAATCTACTGTGTTTCCATTGCAAATTCCCATTGACTTTAGCAGTATTGCACCCAAAATGTATGCACAGAAATTAATCATGAATACAGATGTTGTAATTTAAACTCCCTCAGAGATTTTATTAGACAAGCCAGTGAATGATTTTCCCAGTATTCTTCAATAAAGTTGTAATTAGCAGTATATATTCCAAAAGACGTTTAATGAAATGCCAGATAATCCTACAACGTGAATGCTAGTTGTTCCAAAACATGGCAAGTACGATTTTTTTCAGTAAAATCTTTTGCTAACTCCAAAAACTTTTTACCATCCAACATATTCCAGATTGGTTGTGTTGGTGTGGATGACTAAAGAGAACTAGAAGGTAAGAAATCAACAAGATTAATGAAAACTTCACCCTTGTTTGTGGTCATTTAGTGAAAGGAACTACTGCAATTCTTCTCTTTTACTAGTTCTTGCATTTATAGATGAGTATTGCAGTTTTTCACATAAAAGGAATGTTCTTTTATGAAAGAATGAATAAAAAGACCTTTCTTTTTCATAGCTAAAAAAAAATAATAATTCAGAGGATTTGGAATACTGGAAGAAAGCATTCTTCCCTAACTGCCATTTTTTTGAAATGGGCAGCTCTTGGACAGTTGTTGCATCCAGTAGTGAACAGGCATGCCACAATGAACTATTTCACTCAATCTGCTAGAATTAGGTTAATGACTACAATATGCTAATAAACCTCCAAGTTCATTTCTGAGCACAATAAGAAAGGTAGAAAGCTGGAAAGACAGAAGGAATCCCATGGGTAAATGTATAATTTCCATTCAGTATAGAAACAAAAATGTAAACTCTTCAAAGTGTTACATTTTGAATAAAGATTATAGTTCCTCTAATTTGAAAGATGCTTCAGTGGTTTTTATTTCCAAAGGAAGTTCCTTCAGCCAAGTATTTAGTGCAGATTTAGCAACATCAAGATATGATAAACTTAATTTTGAGCAACTTAGCAAAAATTGTTTATAACAGTAAATTTGAACATTTCCTTCAACATTTTCTAATCAAAATTCAATATTTTTAGTTCAGAACAAAATTTACTGAAATGTTCGAAATTAAAAGGTAATGTTTTCTTTTGCAATGTAGTCCTCTTATTAAATATCAATCTATCTTGATATTTGATACAATCAAGAAGCCTTTCAACTTGGCAGTATCCACGTTTTACTTTTAAATTCAAAAATATTGAATGGTTTTGGTTTTAGTTAAAGTCAAAATTGTATTCTTCCTATTCTGATGAATTATTGGTGACTAAAAGAGCCTAAGTAGTCATCAGCCTAGTAACTTAAACCAGAAATGCAATGACACTATCTGTTATCATTAGCTAAGAACACAAGAATATGCTAAAATGTTCGGATGAAGAAAGTTTGTTCTTAAATGTTTTAGCTAACTCTAGGCTTTAAAAGTAAAATCATAACTAAAATAACTAAGATAATTTTTTCTTTTATTCTGTACTGAATTAGACAGTTAAACTACAGGCATTACTTCCTTGATGTTTGGCACTGTAAACAAGAATATATATTAATTTACTAGCACCTACCACAGGAAATAATAGCAACTACTTTTATACTTCAATAAGAATTTTCCATGTTGAAATAAAACATTAAAGATATTTTAAACTTTTTTTTTTAAATAAACAGGGGTTAAAGAACTGCATCACTCTGAATGGCACAAATTAACATTGTATTGGCCTTCAGTGCATTTACTGTTAATGGCATTGGACAATGACACTAACGTAACCAGGCATGGCGAGCTGAGCTCACGCTGGAGACTGAAAAAATTGTAATTGGGAGTATAGATTTTCAGCAATATACGCTCTCAGTGTGAGAAGCCAACTGCATGCTCCATCACACTGACCTTTAGGAAAGGAAAGATTTGGAAGGCTTATGGGAATAGTCCTGGGTCTGGTATTTAACTCCTCTAAACACAGTCTTGTTAAGCCATAACGACCTTAAATAAACTCATGGTGAGACTCCCTGGTTTATAGTACTGCTTCTTCATTCCCTTTGTTTTAATTTCATCTCTGTTATGGTTCAGTTCTCTACTCATCTGAATAACAATAGATCTCTCTGCTGAGATGCAAGCAGGCAGTGACAGCCGCAGGGAAAGGCCAGTGCCTGTCACCTGTCTGCATGTTCACGCAGGTACTTCACACAGCAGCAGAGAGGTAACATCACTCCTACGTGGGCAAGCACACGGCTCCACAGCTCGATCTGTCACCTAAGCAAGGGACAAAGGAAGGGGGGAAAAAAAAGATAACTGCCTGCCTGCATCCACTCATTCCACTCAAGCAGCATTACGCTTATGATAAATTTTATGGACATAAATACTCTCATGGAATGTCTATGAATTCTGGACAGTATTAAACAGCTTGGAAAAACCTCACAGATGTTTCAACTCAATTTTATTGTAGTTTACTTAAATTGTTCTTAGCTCACCCCATGAGTCTCTCTTCCCTTTACCCCTTTAATTCTCTACTCCCAGGAGGGGGAGCAAGCAGCTACATGTTGTTTGCTGCTAGCCAGGGTCAAACCACAACAAAAGCACAGGCTCTTGTCTTGGTGGTTTGGTGCTTACCACTATCTGAAACACTACCTCTACTTTGTTTCTTCCCTTGTTCTACACTTTGGAGTAAGGCAGCAAAACTTCTACGATCACCTGCCTGTGTGGTGAAGAATCATTCCCTTCATCAGGTTTTTCCTTCCTGGGGCTCAAGGGCGTTAAGAAAGGCACATATACAAAGAGATACTGTTGTTTTGCTTTTTCCTACCAGTCCTCTCTGATTTTTTCCTTTTTATGCCTTTCCCTAGCATAACCTTGAAGAGTCTCTTCATCTTTAAACTGATTAAAAATATTTTTCACACCCAGTAAGCAAGACGTGACTCCATGCTATGTGTACTTAATGGAAGAAATATGCTTTACATGCTTCATTAAGTTATTTGTGAAATTGCATTAGTGCCATTCCATTAGTATACCTCTTTCAGCTACATCTGTGGCCTGTTTTTGAAAGGCAAATTACCAGTTTCATAAGTCTATTTTGAGGTAGCAATGATCTTCTAATATGTTGAAAAATATCCATCTTAATAGCAATTGGGAAAAAAAATAAGGTATTTTTCAATATAGTGGGAGCAACATTATCTGCCGTGGGGCAAAATAATTATCAGATTTCTTAAAACAAAAAAATTACTGGTTATTTTGGATATTTCATTAAAATTACAACTTAATGCAATACAGGAAACATTAATCTTGAAAGACAACATCATTGTGAAGTCAATATTGATTAGGAGAAGTGAAAGGAAAGCGTTTACTACATTAAAATCTTTTAAGACACCTGGAAAGATGTTAAAATGATTAAAATGATGATAGAGTGACGATGCACTAAACTGTTAGAAAATTTTAATACCTTTTTGCTCTGCACAGTAAGAATTCCTTTAAGAGAAGTAAAACACTACTGATCCTGGTGTTTGCAGTAATAAAAAACATGAGATTTAACATAACAGTAATTATTTTTTAATTTCTAGCCACTGATTCATAGTGAGATCCTATTTTAAATCATAGGAACATAGATGTCTAAGGTGTGAGATGCTATTTTCCAACTTCCTTTTAAGATTTATGATAACATACTCTCTGTCTCTGGTTAGTTCTTCACTTAAGATCAAGGTCTCATTATGTTAAGCATCATAAATATAAATAGAAGTTGTAGCCTCTGGCCTGGAGAACTTACCATCAAAGACTTCAGAGCATACACATCTACACTGAGCTTGTCTGCTGTGCTGGTGCAGAAGTAACCACACACAATATATATTCCAGAATGGTTATTAAATAGGCTCCATGTGGCAACAAACTGACAGAGTAAACGGGGGCAAGTGGGTGAGGGCAGCTGGCATATTCATCCAATGTTCCTTTTGATAGCTCTATATCATCTGAAAGGATCATTTTAAATGAAGAAACAAATATTTACATTTATCATTTCTCTGAGCTATTGACTACTCCAGTCCTTTCTCCTGCCTGGCTGCTGACCTTCAAAATGAATGAGGGGCCCTGTGTCATGTTTTAATTCAGTTAGATTAGGCATGTTAAGATACTGAGCAGATAGCAGCTGTTTCAGTAGACTAACAAAGATAACCTGAAGGGGAAAAGCAGCACTAAAATTAATAATCATTGGTATCAGTAAAGCTTGTAGTTGTATAATAATACTGCATGCCAAAACCCCAGTTTAGAAGCACGCACATTTCAATTTCTTGAGGGTCTTGTCTGATGTTAAAGGAATATATATGGAGTGGAAAACATACTAGAGGTAAAGGTATCCAATTACTGAAACAACAGGAAGAATTACAGCATCACTCAGAGACAGATGTCTCCAAACTTTTTTATTCTACTCTAAAATGAGAGACTCTTGGCAGGATTCTGTCAATGACAAAAATAAACCACACTGGATAGCTGTTTAGAGCACTAAATAGAAAAGTATGGCAATTAGCTACTCCACAATTAAAATCGAAGAGTAAATAGTTCAGGCTTGTTTCACAGCTTCTCTGGACACATTAGTATTGCCTTTCAATGTGTAGAAGTATGTGAAGTTGAGAAGTCCTTCAAGCTGATCAGCTCACAATTCCAACTCTCCACTTATTAAATCTTATTGTTCATCGCAGAAGAGCATATTGTCTCAAGAGCAATAGTCTCACATCGATGAAGAAATATAAATAGCCTTGTTAAGCTGAACACGTAATGCATCTGTATTTAAAAACACCTCATCCATTTTATCTCAAAATATGACAGCTAGGACATCTGTATTTGGTATCATGGAGTTTCCAAACTCTGAAGCAAATCAGGCTGATCTACAGTCTTGCACCACTACCACAAGAATTTTCATCTTTTGACTGCCTTCCTTGGAGGTATGCGGTATATATATGCATAACAAAAACCAAGCAGTGTTCGCATGTGTCCTGGCAATACAAAAATCTTTCTGTCCTTTACAGTTCTTGCCATTACCTGACATACACTGTTTGGCCTTTGCTAGGAGCACTGTACCCCAAGCACCATAAGAGAAGCCTGGACTGATCAGCTCTTACTTTTATTCATAAAATTAAAGACAGACATTAGAAATAGCATATATAAAATGCCTCACTTATTTACAGGCATGAACCATACCCAAAGCTGCAGTTTTAAAGGGCTGCAACTAAAATCAAGGGCAATGCTACTGAGAATTTTTTCATGTAAAGCCATATGTCAGGTTCATTAGTATATTCGCTTCCGCCATTTACAAGCACAACTGTAAATTGCACTCTTCCCACCTTCACAGATTTTAGAGAATATTGACACAGGAGAGCGTCTGGCCCCAATTACAGCTCACAAAAGTCAAAGCTACAAGACTCATAAACACCTAGGACAAATGAACCACAGGGAAAGAAAAAGCTCAATTCAAGAAAGCCTGGAAATGCAGTCTATTAATAGCTCCAGACCCATGGGACCAGGAGAGCAGCACACACGGGTAGACAACAGTTCCCTGCGTTCATGAAAAGGTTACAGAGAGCACCAGCAGGCCATGAATCACACTCACAAATAGAAGGGCTGCTCCACAAATAAGTGTTGGGGGGTTTTAAACTTCCTTGTGATAGAAGTGTTGGTTTTGCTCTTCCTCTATTGAATCCAAATGCGCCAGGCGTTGTCTCAAACACAGAAGCACAGGCTGAACCAGGCTTGCATACAGTATGTATAAAATCCAATATTTAAATAAGACACTGATTTACAGGCTGCATATAAAATTTCATTTTCCTCTTGAATTCTACAGTCACAGCAACTCCATGAAAACTGTTCTTCATTTTTCAAATAAGATAGGATAAAGATCCTTTATTCTGTATGGAGGGGTGCCTGTGTAACTCTATGCCTGTCCGTGCAGCGTTTTTACTATATAAAAGGCCCACTACTGCTGCTAACTCTTTATTCCACGTTTTAAAGTACAAACGCCCAGGTCAGCCAAGTGTTGCTCAGATCACATCATGCTTAGGCTGCAAACAGACAAAAGGACGTGTGAAGATGAAGAGGTAAGCCTTGGCTAGGCAGCACGGTGGCGGTGCCTGTCAACAGTGACTCTGCTCCTTGCCTCCATCTCCTGCAACCCTGAACTACTCCTGATGTAACCACCATAAGCAGCCTTCTAGAAAGCCTGCCTGAGGACATTAGGATCTGTAGCATGATTTTTTTGACAGTATTAAACCACATAATAGGGTGTTTTTAAGTTCTGTGGCTTGTTTTTCCCCTTCAAAGACTGGTGTCAAGGGGAACAGGAATTACTTAAGCCACTGATATGTACAGTATATTCTAATGTCCCAGCTCCACTCAGGTACTAGAATAATTATGTGTATTTATAGAAACACTTTTAGGGACAAGAGGTTTGGATTTTGGCATATGTGATCAAAGTAATTCTATAAAGAGTTGCTAAGGCCAGAATTTCTTGACCTTTATATTTGTGAAAGTTGTTGGTTCAATAAAGGTCAAGACATGTGACAAAACGCAAGCCTGTCTGAGCCAATTAATGACAAGTAACCAGACCATTAAAAAAATTTCATTTATGCTGAGCAGTCAAGTGGGTTATGTGAGGGCAGTCTGTACCTTAGACAGCTTACACACTCCGTCACAGGCTTGCAATAGAATAATAAAGGACAGAAGAAGGCAGAATGAGAGAATACTTAAAGTTTTAAGAGGAATAAGATAATCTTTCCAGCTCAACCAGAGATAGAAACACAAAGAACAGTAGCATTTCTTTATTTCATGGTAAATATCAGTATTTCACAAGAGAAAATGAGGAAAATGTCCAACATTAAGAATTCATGGATATATTGCATCGATAAATGCATGGGAATAAACTCTTCAATGCAGCTACATACAAACCATCAAGTATCAGTGACATGCAGAAATAAGATAATAAAGAAATAGTCTGAAAGTACCAAATTGCTCAGAGATCTCGTTCAAAACTCTGGAGAACTGAACAAATAAAGCCTGACACTAATCATGTGGAAAACAGGAAAATTAGAACCTGAACTATGCTGTCAAGTGGCTGGTAGCTCTAATTTTATTCCCTAACAAAACTTGGGCTAACATTTTTCTTTTTTAAAAGGTTGGGAAAATAAAATGATGGTATTAAGCCTCTGTTACAAGGTTCTAAAGGTTTGCGTTTAACTAAGGTGTTTTGAAACCAATGGACAAAAGAGCCAGCAGGGTTCTTTTATTCAGTCACCTTAGATTTTATGATAACAGAAAAAAGATTTCACTGGCTTAGATTTTAGTTTATCCTGATAACAGCAGCAATCTTCAGTTCATAAAAAAGTAAGGAATCCTGCTTTGGTAGATAAGGTGTGATGCTGGTGAAAGGAATATGTGCAAACATAAAAGCCAGCTTGTACATATTTTCTGTTAAATAGGGACATATAAACTATAGATTTTATTTCAACTTGCACATAATTCTCTGTTAAAACCAACACTAAATATTGCATAGTATCGGTTGTATTTCTAGTAAAATTCTGTTCCCAATAGGTACAATAAAAATTATGTCCACCACCACCATGTCTGCAGCTAAAACTCTGCACGAGGATTAACTGTGAAGACGGGGGACATGTGTTGCCACAACTGGCAAGCAACACTGCTGAGGGCAGGACAGACTTACTGGCTCTGATATCCATGCTCCCTGCACAGACATCAGTCATGGACTCAAACACAGGCAGGAGAGAGCCCCTGCCAGGGGTCTGAGATGCAGAGCTGGAAAAACAGACAGGACATGCCCCAGCACAGTGGGGAGGGAGCAGGATGGGGGGCAGACCAGCACAGCTTGAGGCTGCAGAAACCTCAGCACAAGGAGCTGCAGCCCCAGGTCAGCCTCAGCCTGAGTGCTGTGATAAAACAGTGGATAACCCCAAATTCATCCAAGGAACGCAGCTCCCCACAGCAGTGCGACCCCAGCAGCCCCAGGGGCAGGGAAACACTCTGGAATACAAACAAGGTGCCAGTTCTCTCTCAGCCTGGAAGATACACAAAGAAGAAACACATTTGCAGCATTTTTGCTCAAAGTTGCTTGAATTACCTGCCAGTGCCCTTTCTTTTAACAGCCCATCATAACTTCCCTGAAGGCATTCAGCTGGCTTGGCAAATGCCAATCTGCAGTAGGTTGTTGGTAAAGCAGTCTGACAAAGCTATTTTAGTCCTAATTCACCAACTCCTCTCCCTTCCCAGTGCGTGCCAAGTAAATTATCAGCCTAAACTACTTCCAGTGTTTCAGGTCAGTTTTTTTTTCCCTAATAGCATCTGGCAGAAATTGCACTTTGGAATTGGGATGATCTGCAAGTCATATCTATGAAATCTCACATCCGCTTTGTGCAAGAGAGGGTCACTCACAATGTTCATGAACTTATTTATGACAATGAAATACTATTGAAAGAGAACATCTTAGACAAATGTAAAGAAAAATTAAAGGTTCTGAATGTGCCCCAAATTCCCCACATAAGCAAAGAGCTTCCTGTTCACAGCATGCAAAAAAAAGTCTGCACTTCTAGGAATGAGACAGGAACAAATCTATAGTGTAGAAAATCCTCTGATTATTTCAAACTCTAGATAGCAGAGATGGAATTTCATTTGTTTGGAGAGGTTTTTTTCTAATCTGGAGAATTTTAGTGACAACACAACTATGCAATTTATTTTTTTTTTAATCCAAAAGACATATTGAATACTGGAGAATCTTCCATGTCCAAACTGGAAACTCTACAGAACACCAGTTCATTCATTGAGACACAATTTGTACATTCTCAGCACTTAGCCTCCCCTGGATGGTATGACTAAAGAAACTGAAAATTCTGTATTAGTATTTCTGTAATGCAATGTAAAACATGACTCCTCTCCGCTTTTGCAGGGATTAGACAGTACAATCGTTTTTCACACTGCGTGGAGTTGAAGCTCAGCTTTACAAATAGATACAAGCCTGAGCATCCCAAAATGAAAGGTAATAATGTATTTGTATTTCTGTCCAAGTCTAATTCCTTTACTGATCTAACTTTTGAATGGTTGAGGAACAAACAAACTGCAGGTAAGCTGGCAGCTTTTCAATGCAGTAGTGCATTGCAGTTTTCATATTCTTCACTTTAGCCAGCATTTTATTTTGCTGACAGCATTCTTTAACAGAATACAGCTTGATTATACTCAGCACTACCCGATCAGCAGGACTTTACTTTGAAACCTTTTTTCTGCTACTAAATGTAAGAATTAAATCCAGCCCACAGCTACCTTTACAATCTGCAACACTTAATTTAACAGCCTGTATTACATTATCTTTATACTCAAGAAGAAATGCAATCTCTAAATGATTCATACACAACGAGAACTCAAAAGACTAACAAAAATTGATTGTGCCTTGGGAATCAGCACACAATACAAACTCTCCATAAAGTCTGAGTCAGTATGCAAACTCCATTTGGATGGCACAGCTCATCCTTGCCATCCCTCATTCTGAGCTACAGTTCAAAAGGGTGATGGCACAAGATCAACAACAAAGAGGGGACAAGTCACTCTTTTAACATACACACACCTGCATATCTCTCATAATAAGCAAATATTTTTTCTGGGGCTTTGTTTCAAACTCGAGTGCTATGTGGCTGGCAACTCAACCAACAACCACCTGGCCAAAGAACTCATAAGAAGAGATAAGAGAAGAGAATGCCATATGAACAAAGAAATAAAGCATTATAAATCAAGGAGTCTCTTGGTACAAAATTAAGCTGACTTGCAGAAAAAACAGCCAGAAAAGACTCCAGGTGTCCGAAGGAACACTGCATAGAATAAAGGGCTGTCCTTGACATTTCAGGGGACTTTGCCCTCAGCCCAGGTACTGCTGAATAGTGGGGAGGTTAAGGCAGCCCAATGCCCTGTATTGTCTCTTGTGCTTTCTCTCTCTACAGCCCCCATAGCAGGGAGTAGAATCTCTTTTCAATTTGTTCTGCACTAAAGCAGACAAGACTCATCCCCAGAGCATAGATTTGACCAGACTGTCAAATAGAGGCTAGCATCCTACTAAAGGCATGGCCTCAGATCTTATCAGCTCTCCCAGAGACTGGGGACAGGATGACAAAAGAACGTAGGGAGGGTCAGAGCCTTGCTGTTCCCTCTCCCCAGGAACACAGCAGTCAGAGCACTCCCCTGAACATGGTGAACTGGGTTCAGTTCCATCGTCTCTTGATGCCAACTCAGACATGCATTCTTCCCAGAAAGGACCTTTAATTGTAAGGTGGGACCTGCAAAAAAGAAGTCCTGAACTGTGCAGGCAGTCTTATGCTCTGACCTTTGTCTTATGCTTTGAATAATTTCCCCATCACCTTTATTTTGCAAGCACACCTTCCCACTGTGAGGCTCTAGCCTATGATGACATTTGCTTTCTATTCCTTCTCTCAAAGCTGTTCTGCTTTGTAGATGAGAAACTTTTGCAGAGCTAGTGAGAGAAAACAGAACAGAGCACAGCTCTGCAGGCCTATAGCTCTAAGCACAGAGGACTCTAGTTTCTACACCCTGCCCCAAGGCCACTTACAAATATTAAACAATATTTGGACAAAACATTTTTGTCATATCTTGGGAAAAAAAATCTACATAATTGGCTACAGAACTTTACTGAGTCCTCCAGGTCCTACTAGAACACCAATGATAACAATAATGCCGATAGTGGCTGCACAACTCCCAGTTCAGCCCAACATACACTTACAACCTCCCAAAGGTGTTCCGAGGATTTCAGCTCCAGCGTGCAACTATCCAATGCTATAGAGAATGGTGGTAGACACTTAATTCCAGACTCTGTATCAACTAAATCAGGGTATGGTATATCACTCTTCTTGGGTACATCAAACTTAGAGGGAGTAGGTGCATCCAGGCTGCATTAACACTCTCAATTTCTTGCTAATCTGCCTCAAAGGACAGATACACATAATACCACTAACTTCAATCTGCTCATATTAAAACAGAGCAACATTCAGGCATCTACTTATGACCATGATTCAAGAAAGATTTCCCACATATCTTTCACGATAAACAGATTCAAACCCTACTTCTGGTAATGCTTAAGTGCCCTAAGCATAGGAGGGCTTAGCTGCATCTTAGAGAACTGCTGTGTTCCACGGGCATTTGTTTTCAGGCATTATGTCCAACAGTCCATCCATACTCAGGAAGATAGTTGCAGGTATAATAGAAATCAGCCAGCCTTTCCACACACTGCCTGCCTGTTCTATGTGCTGAAACTCAAAACTACCACATCTCCCTCACTCTCAGTATAATTGCTACAAATTGAAAATAACAGCATTTCCTTTCTGCATTGTTTCAGCTTCAATAGCTGCATAGACACCCAAGATTGAAATCAAGAGTTGTAGATGAGAAATTTAGATATAATTGAGTGTGAAGCATCTCATTTCAGACAAATTGTTTCACTTTCATACATACACGTGTACGAGTAAAGGATGTTTTGAATTGCAAAATCCAATCAATGAAAGTGTAAAAGAAATTAGTTACATTTTGCAAAACACATAGGAAAAAATATTTTCTATTCAAGTAAAAAGCACATTTCCTTTCTCATTAAATAGGAGGATTTTACTAACTATTCTATGGTATATAAATCACATTCAGCCTAAAGGTACATGTATTAAAGAAAGAGTTTCAGTAGCCAGTTGAGCTCCTGAAGTTCTTACCTTTGCTGAATAGCTAATTAGAGCAGTCACTTATCATTCAAAAAGGCTGATAAAAAGGGAGAAGAACAAAAGAAACAATAAATACACGCGGTGACGAGACAACTGAATAAACTATGTCATCAGCTGAATTTAGTAAGTCTCAGAATTTAATGCCAACAGAAACTGAGTGCAAATACCAGCACAGGGAGATTCTGACACTTGGCTAAGGTGGCACAGGCAGCCTCTCGGGAGCTCATAAGCAGCCACTGTGGAAACCCACAGTTGTATTACTGAGTTTTACATCTGCCATATTAGGACTACCATGAATTTGTGGTAAGCTGATGAAATTAATGGACTGTTTTACCTAGGGCTCATTTCTTCTTAGACAACTCTCCACTTAAATGAAGAGCTCTATGACTCCCAGTTTGCACTAACAGTGGTGTTTTATGGAACACACAGAAAGGCATATTCCTTTCCAATATTTTACTGAAGACTCCCAGAGCTGCTACCCCTAAAGTACAACAACAGACACAGAAGAAAGCATCTACTGGTTTGAACCATCAGTGCCTTCTCCTTGTCTTCTACTTTCTTCTATACAAGGAATGTTGCCCAGTATATCCTTTGGGGCAGCTTGTTGCGCAAGCTGCTCCAATTTTGATACAGAATAAAAATCACAGCCAGTTCATAAAAACCTATCTTTGAGATGCTCTAATCTCACATCTCTCTGTAAAAGTGTATGTGTAGTAGAAAGGGGTCAGAAGAGGCAGAAGGGAAGGGGTCAATATATGAAGCACCGGGAAAGTTTCGGAGTCCTGGAGCACGTAAATGAAATTCAAATGAGCTGAAAAGCTGAGAAGGACAAAGAAAATGAGTTCAGGTAGTTCACTAAAGGCAATGCCCCACTTCATTTCTAGCGAGTGCCAAAATCAGGCTGCCCCCATCCCCATTCTGGTGGTGACACTGCTGGAGAGCACTGATTGAATCCACAGGATTTGCATGGCAGCATGGTAAATTGAAAGCTAGAATCTATTATAAAAATAGGTGCACCTAATCATAAAATTCTGGCTATGGCCAACAATCTCTTATAGGAAAAGGTAGTAATGAGGATTTTATTAACTAAAATCAGTAGTGTACACGACCAAGTTGTTACAGCTACAAAACCTATCACATTGCAACTCAAGACTATACAAGAAGCTGTATGTTATCTGAAGCCATGTAAGCTCCAAAAACTGTAGATTTAAACCAGCCGTTTGTATAGCATGAACATATTAAATTATAAAAAGACTGATTTATCTGATGTGCAAGTAACAAATCAATATAATGGCAAGCATAAAGCTAACAATATGTTTTATTAAATTTACTGTATGACATGATATAGTTTTTGAAACATGCTTACCACATTGTGGCTCTGATGTAAAAATTAGACAATGATAGATTTTGCATTCACAAAATCAACTACAGCCTACCAGTTTTCACATAGTTTTTCTTAAAAAAAGACCCGATAACTTGTTAACCAGTTTCATCTCTAGAGGAAAAAGCTCTTGCTTCATAAAACTACCCATAATTTGACACCATTTAGCAATTTCTCTTTATCGAAGCTGAATTAATTGAGAAAATATGTGAATTACAACACTTGTTACTTGACCAGCAAATGTGCCCACGTGATCACTACTGAGGTCAGTGAAAGGACACTAACTTTGCCTACAATTTATTCATTTGTACAAAAGAGTTTCCAGCTCAGTTTCTTTAAGCCCTTGAGCATAAGTATCTGAAACACTTGGAAATAAAAAATAAACTTGAAATAATGATTAACATAAGGTGTTCTTAACTTTTCAGGGTGAAGAGAAAGCTAGCTTTGTTTGAAATACAATTACATACTCAATATTGACATCGTATTAATTTTTGGATGCACAAATACCCATGACTGTCTTGCATACAGATCACATATTCAAGTGCATGGTTCTAAACTATGAAGTTCTCGTCACCTACAAGTGAGTTCTACTTGGTTTCACTTCTACATTTAGCATAAACTCTGCAGCACTGCCTGAAGCCACCTGTTCCCAATACATCAGCTGGTTATCCACTAGCATGTAGCCGTGTTTTCCACTACGGTTCTGACAAGTACTAGATGGACCCCAAATATCCATTTTGTTTCCTGGCTGTTAAGCACAAACCTGAATCACCAGCCACTATGACACTAGAGAATTCCAAATTCTCAATCTGAGCATATGAAAACCCCCCTCTGCTGATAAATCTATCTTCTCCTAATAAACGTCTGACTTGTAATCATAATATCCATGGAAAGATCATATTTTTGATAAAGGATGCTGTCTTTATTATAACAATGGGATATGACTGATGAGAATAGCATCCCTCCAGTGAATGCCACTTGAATTCCCCTTTACTTGTACATATTTCAAACTTTTTCTGCTAAAAACTTAGTGCAAGCGATCTAATACTACTTTCATTTACTTTAAATAATGTTTAAATGCAACATAAATTGTCTGAACCTAACCTTTCCTCCACTGAGGAAACAGTTTCTCTGTGGTTTAATTTTTCTTAGTTGTATAGATAACTGTTACATCAGTGAAAAATACCATTGTAAACTGAAAATATTGTTAGTTGATATAGGCAACTCATATATTGTCTCTACATGTATAGATTAGCACATATCAATATGCCAGAATGAAAGGGGAATGAGGAAAGTAGAATGATGCATACAGGTATACTGCCAGCTAAGAGACAATACCACAAGAAGGGGGAGCAGGATGCTGTCTTCCCAAGTGAGGGTTGAGGTAAGTTCAATCTGCTTCCTGTAGCAGCGAGGTCTTTCACACAAATGAAAAAATAATATCAGCACACGTCCTGGGAAAATTCCAGATAAAGCCTTCCTACAGCATAGCAATGCTTAACACATACTCACTTGAAACAACGGCTGTATCATGTCCCTGAGGCAACAGAAACACAGTGAAGATAAAACAATTCTTTTTACACTGTATAATCTGCCTAGAAGGTGTTTGAGAAATGAAAGATGTTGTCTTAATTTTAATTGTTATGAATGTTTTTGATCAAACAGCAACCCTTTATTCAACAAATTTGGTTATTACTCTGCAGCTCTGACCCATTAACTATCCTGTGTTTTCAGAAGAAATTTAAAATAAATATTTAAATGAAAAAAGATGCAAGTTTCTCCACTTACTGCAAAGCCCCTCATTTTGGATTCAAACACATTATTTTGGCACACAAAGCACAACCTACCCTTCCTTTAATGACAGCTTCATCAGCAAAAGCACAAGAAGCATGTTCAAGTCTAGAGTGTTCAACTCAACAGCAAGCAATGTGCCTTGGGCTGGTACTGTCAGGAGAGGTCATGGACTGAGAAGAATATTTTACAAAAATCAGTCCTCTAGGCAAGTTCAAGAAGAGTTTAAGGAAAGTAACAGAAAAGCTTTAAAGTCTCCAGAATCTATAATGTTTGGATAGTAGAGTTAAAGAGCAGGAAGGTAGATTATTAGATACAGAAGAGGAGTTTTAATTGGTTAAGAAGTACCAAAATACTCAGTATGAAAAGCATTCCAATCTTTGACCAAGGAGAAAAAAAGCCGGCCAGGTTTCACTTAAAATTAAGACAGTTTCTCACGCAGTAAGAGTCAAGCAAGCCACCAGCTAACAATAAAGCACAGCCATGAAAACGGGCATTAAAGTAACGCTGACAATTTGATGGGAGCTCAAAGATCCCACAGTCAGGCTCCACCATGTTCTACCCTATTACTATTACTAGACACAGCAATACTGCAATTGCCATGTCTTTCAGAAACAGCTGTGCTATCAGACACTGAGGACAAATGAGCTGGTGCTTTCTTTTCTCTGCCCTCCGTGGAGATAAATTATACTACACTGGGCTTTTTTGGCACTCTTTTTCTAGACTGAGGATCCCTGTATCTGGAAAGATCTTCCCAAAGTGTTAACACTAACATGAACGTCCATTAATTTCAATTTTTTTTCCTGGATAGAATGCATTCCCATACCTTGCATTACGCATCTCCATCTGGGTATACTTCTCCCTTTTTTTCAGATAGTTGGTGGCAAAGGCAGCAGCTTAGAGCTACTGCAAAGGCCCAGATGAATATCTCTTATAGAAAGATAGATAGATAGATATAAAATGTTGTGCAAAATCTTTCAGAGACTTAAGACAAAAAGTACTTGGGGAACCTTTACTGGTCTTGATGCAATTCCTGCTACAGTACGTACTTTGTTTAAACAAAAGAACACCTACAGGGCAACAGAAATTAAACTGTTTCCAGAATTGACATTCATAATTAGGCCATCAGACACAAGACAGTCAATAGTGGAAGGTTTCCCCTCCATCTTGGATTTTTTTTTTTTTTTAGCATTGACTGTAACTTCAACCAATGCACTATATCAGGTTACCTGATGATCACAGCCTCTACAACACACAGGTACAATGGAGTTAGTCAAAACCAAAAGAAAGTCTTAATACATTTCCACATTGTTTCTTAGAAATTTTTTTCCACCTTCCTCATCCGTTTAACCTCAAATGGAGATCTCTAATCTGCACACTAAATTCAGAAGCAGGCGGCTCACCATGACTACTTAATAAACCTCAGCAGAGCCCTATTGCTTCAGTGCTAAAAGATCTATACTGACTTCAGAGCAGGTTTTCCTGAGCTTGTTTAATGACAATGAGCCCACAGTGATGAATTAGCCACAACAGCTAACCTGTACTTCATCATCTTTCTTTAGGTTGCCTTTTACCTTCAGTTTTGAGTTTGGAAATCCCACCACACTGGGTGAGGGTGGAGGAAAGAAAAGAGTTCCACTTAAACTCTCAGAGGCAAATTGCCTTTAGGGCAGCACACCATTAGCAAGTTTTTAAGACCCAGACACATCCTCCTTTTAAGCAAAGCCAGACCTCCAGCAATAGCAGCAGGAGATTATGATCCCCTTCATCTACATTCCCTGCCAGCCCTAGATATTATAAAGTAAGGGTTGCTCTGAATATTCCACTCATTTTTTGCCATTATCCTTCTCTCCCCTTTCAGGAAAGGCATTCAGTGTGTTGATTATATTTCTGTGCTGAGTTTCTAGAAATATTTAATCTAAAATGACAATTTGACTAAATACAGCAGCTGCCACTTTACAGAGCCAGTAAGAGAGGTGAAAAAGTCAGTCTGCTGCTTTACTCTTTGTTGAAAGGATAATATAGCTCAGAGAATAGGTATATATTTTCTGTCCATCAGTCTCCTGCTTTCATTTTACAGTTTTATCTGCTATCTAAAAGCTACTTGTTTACCCAGTCACTCTTATCTTCCCTCTATGTGAAACTTCTTTGCAATAAATAAAATGCCATGTGTTTGCCGTGCCTCCGGATCATTTTGATTTCCAACACACTCAAGATTTCATTTTGATCACCCATCCAAAAATTATATTTCATATTACATCATAGCATCAAAATGGACCAATACAGGATACTATTTCTATTTGGGGTTTTTTCCTGTTTTTTGCTAAACAAAACTAAATACATGTATCTTTTAAAAATCTGTTGGGGCATTTTCACTGAATTAAAGTGAACTGGTAGCAATGGAGCTGCAGAGGGTGGCTCCAGAAGTAAACAGAAAGATGAGCATAAACTGACTACCAATACCTTCCCAGAAGAAAGAGAAACCATTGTACTGATTAACCTACTAGCGAAACAAGTCTCGCAAGATTATTTTCACTGTTCATTTAACTTCATAAAATATTTAGATGATTTCAGAACTTCAGCTGACAAACACGCTAATGGCAATAAGAGAAGTTTTAATCTGATACAATGATGCTAGAAATAAAAACGAAGTTCCTCTATCAATACTGTTAGAAATTAGCTTCTTTGCATGAACCTAAGAATAGAATTTAGCTTTTTCCATTCACATGCAAATGCACTATTCCAAGTGCACAAAAGACATCCCAAGGAAGAAATTAAAACATTACAGATTGTAATTCTAGGGTTATTACATGCCAACGAAGTTCCGTGCTATGCTTTGTTTCAGGTTCTGTGTGATATGACAGCTGTTTCTATTCAGATGATATTTTAAAGTAAACATTTTCTGTAATTTCAGCTGACTCATTCAAACTAGCAATACTCCATTTTAAAATACCATTGAGAAAATGTAGAGTTTCTTCACTGAAAGCAGCATTTACTGTTCTAATCTAATGCAAATGTTAGTTTGAATCAACAAGCCTGCACAAATGCCAATATCGCTTGTCCCCCTTAAGATGATTTCACACCTAGCACAGCAACAGACACAATTTGCCGGAAAACACATTAAAAAGCAGTTTAAACTGTATCACTGTGTATTATCTCTATGGTAAATAACACAGTAGGTCCCAGATGGCTGTTCTAAACAACGAAAAAACACAAAAACAGTTCCGAAACACAACAAGGTCTGTTATACAAATTGAAGCGGGACTAATATTGCAATCCCTAAATAGGGACACCACCCTAACATTGATAAAAGTTTATTTCTAGAAAGGGAGAGCCAACAGGTTGTCAAGTTAATGCATTATTTTCTTCTGGATACAGAAATGTTAATTTTAGTAGTAAAACCACCTGTCCCAGCTACCCCTGGACAAGTCCCATCCCATTTCACTAAGCAGGAGATAGAGGCGTAGACTGACAAAATTGAAGGATTATTTATCTGAAGCATGTTGTAGAGGTCTCAAGGGAGGACACAATGCTGAGATCACTTTGCCTTATCAGAACTTTCTCTAACCCTACCCCCAAACAGTGCAAACAGCCCTGTGTCTGTGAGAAACGAAAGGCAGCAAAGCTCGTTGGCTAGGCAGTGCCAGAACAGTATGTGAAGCACTGGGGGATAAGCCATATGGAAAGAAGAAAATGGCAGACATTTAGGCAGCCAGAGGAAGATCGTTTGTTTTGTGGGCAGTGATCAAAACTAAAACGGAAAAAGTAGGAAGACTGGGGAAAGCACCTGGTGCTGCCAACCGGAACAGCTGATGCCATAAAACAGGTTGGTGATTAAGCAGATGTAATCCTTCATAAATCTGTCCCAGCATACGATGAACAGGAAAATGAAGATGGCCAAAATACCAAAGCATACCTCATATCAGAGGCTGCTGAAGGTATCTTAGAGCTATAAAGTTGACCAGACGTGACTCTAAGACTGGTGAACACACACGTGCCCTCAAGATGAGGATGATGAAGGCCAAAACCATTGTTGTCAGCCGGGTACCATTTTTGAGAAAGAAAAAATGAAAAGAAGGGGGGGAAAAAAAAGCACCAAAACTAAATTAAGGATCTAAATCCATGTTAAAACGTGAACCTGAGCACTGATGGGATTGTTTCAAGCACCTTCACAGCCAGGATGACAACTCTTGATACATTGGTGGTTTCTCACCATTTGGACCTGGCTGAGATCCATAAGCCAGAGTTGTGCAAAGCAAATACTGACGTATCAGAGCCCTGGCACTTGCATTTAGCTAAGCTACATTATGCCTCTCAGCACTCCCTGAGCCTTTTATTTTAACATGGCAACTCCTCCTTGCCCTTTCATCCCTCCTGCCTGCTTATGAGAATGTGACCCCAGCTGCTAACCCTCAGCCTGGCATCATGCGCTGCTCCCATCTCTCCTGCAACAAAATCACACATCATTTATTCATCCTGAGGCTCAGGACAGGCATTACAGCAAAAATGGCAAAACACAGCAGGGTCAGTGGCCGGGAAAGTGAGTCAACAGCATGCCTGGGAAGCCATGGCCTGGCTAGCCCCAGCAGTAGCTCTTCCTCCATTTAGCACTATGGATGCTGTGTGTCACGCTGTGAAATACTGATCACATTAATTAAACCAGCACTTCCCAGCACATCAGCTGGTTACCAACTTACATGGCACTGAACTGAAGATACTCCTTGGGAAATGTTGCCTGGATGAAGTTTTGACATTGTTGGCTTCCACTTGTAATGTTTACCTAACTTACTATGCATAACTGTGCTTCCTGAAAGCATCAGGCTTTGTATTCTACCCTTTTTAGAACAAACAAAAGACAGCGTACCCAACAGGAAAATCTAGTGTAAATTCAACCTACATATCCCCCAGCTTTTTGCATAGAACAGATCATTATCAGTATGCACAGTAGATCACATCTTGCAGGACACAGACACTCCCCAGGCTGTGCCAAAATCCATCAGTGGTTTTGCTAATTGATAAAAGAAAGTTTGAGGCTAGAAGCCAGTTCAAGTTCATGTCACGTCCCCCTCCCAGATGGCACCGAAACATTATGTTGATGCTGGAAGTAGCAACAACACAGTTCTCCTCAAAGACCTGTTGCCATCTGTTGCTAAACCACATCAGAAGGGGATGACAAGAGTTTTTAGCCCATCAGCCTCTCATGTGCTAAGTGGAGAGACAGGAGGCAGCAGAGACATTTGTATGCTGTCAACCATTTCAGCAACGGATTAATTGAAACTGGCAGAAAAAAAAAAGGACTGATACAGACAGGAGTGAAATTACTTAATATTTGGTCAATCCAAGAATATGCAATTTTTACAGAATTTTTTGTAAGACGATTTCATTCAGCTTTAATAACCACCAAGTAGGTGAGATGGGTGGGGAAAGAGGCAGAGCAGTAAAGCTGCACACACAACACAGGCGTCGTGGTTTTGTGCAGATCCTAAAGCAGAACCCAGTCCATCAGTTCTGTGTGTTGTGTTCCAGGCTGGGACATGCAGGTCCTCCCTCAAATGAGCTCAGCAGTTCTAACATATTTCACAGCAAAACAATAATCCATCAAGGACTATCATGCATCGAGAACGCAACTATTTTATTCCATATTCTCATTATATATGCCTCCAGGTCAGTTAAAGTTTTTTGACATATTTTCAGCCCTTTTTAGAATATAAAAGTTATAACTTGGCTCTAGTTCGAATTTATTCCTACTCTATTATAAATATTTATCAGGTAAAAGACACAAAGTAGTAAGACTGAAAGAGGCAGGATTAAAGTATAGGATAAATCATTATGCCAAAAAGCTTGCAAAAAGAATCGAGTATTAAATTAAGCTAGACAGCTGTTTGTCCTGACAACAGGGTTCCTGGACAGTCCTGCATTTATAACAGGCACAAATTAAAACAAGCAGCACAAAGGCAATTTCTTCAAGTGTAGGGGAAGACGTGTTTATAACTTCAGATTATGGCTGGCCAAAGGCAGACACAGTCACTACGCTTTCAGTCACACAGCACTGAAAACTGATTACCAGAGCCATTACTGCACCGAACAGTGCCTGTTAAATTGAAAGCAAAAGCCAAAATGTAAAATCTTTACCCCATCTTATTAAATGGCTATTAAATAATAGAAATGCACCACTAAGTATTTCAGAATGACATTTACAAGCAATAAAGCACAGAAGACAAGGCAGACAATTTTCTCCAAGTGTACTACTGTACCACAGAGACAGTCTTCAGAAAGGTGCCAAGGGCCGACAGCAGGTCACTCCAGGGATTATGGTCTGTACAGTTTCTTACAGCTCTGCTTTATGCTGTTACTCGTCATACATGTTGCCACTCCAGATCAAAGCAATCCCTGCCCAGGCACAGATATGGTCACAAATTTACAGCCAGCAAGACAAAAGCTCACCAACCAGATTGTTTCTGCCCTCGCTAAAGTGACCGTCCCCATCTCCAGCACACAGGGCACACCAGCGCTCTGTCCTGCCCTCCAGCAGATCCCCCCGAAAGCACAAAGTCCAGGGGGATACTTAAGCAACCAGCAAGGAGGGACCACCCTGGGTGAGCTGCACTAGGAAGCCCATCCCAACACATCTCTGGCATCTTTTCCCACGTGCAGCTATTTTGAGATGAGCTCATAGCCTGGCTTGCGCAGTCCCTGCCGAGGCCACCTCCTCCAAGCCAGCTGCCCACCCCAGCCCCTCCCATGGGAGAAGAGCCATGCACCAGCCCTGTTAGACATGAGGACAGCTAAGCAAGAAAAACAGGGAGACAGAGGATTGCAGAGAAGGTCAAAAAGCCTTCTGCACCAAAACAAGCCCAGGAGCAGAGACAATAAAGGCAGGAAAATCAGCAGCTTCAGCAAAGTTGTCTTTCCTCCCCAGCACCTGTGCTCTGTACAGAGCAACCCACAGCTACAAAGCAGACCTCGGGAAGCCACTCAGCATCATGTGTCCAAGAGGTGCTGAGCATTGCTGCCCATCCATTTATCCCCAGAGAATCAGAGAGCAAATTCTCTCAGCTGGGAAAGACTCCTGTGAACAGTGAAACAAATGCAGAAACTCTTCCCAACACCTCAGCCGCACGGCTGCAGCATTCCCTGCTGCTGTGGATGAACCTCCAGCACCATATTTCTGCGCTCTGCAGAGTGCCTGCCTGCTGCAGGGCTCTGTCATCGAGATTGTAGCAAATGACTCTTGGTGAAACAATGGGATGTTTTCTTTTGTATTAGCAGCAGAATTGATACAAAGGGATGCAAGAAACAATACAACAATACCAAAACAGAGGAAGCAAGCAGATGTGCCTCAGCACCGCACAGGCTTCCTGGCCCTTTACAATTATTTTTGCTTAGATGATGCTTCCAGCTATAGCTGAAAGCAAGGAGAGCTCAAGGGTGTCATTTCTTTGCAAGCTAAACCAAGGCCCTTCTTCCTTTGCCTCAGGTAGAAAGCCTCCCAGCTTTGTGCTATTTCTTTGCAGTTGCTCCCTCACTTGACACCTCTCTGAAGACTGCATTTTCTAAGCAAGCAGTACAAGGAGTTTACTGGAGCACACATGCAGAGTTGAAAAACTTCTTGGTCCATCTTGTCACAGAGACCATTCGCACTCACCTTGATGACACGAGGATTATCTGCAAAGGCTGGCAGCTCCCTATGCACTGTCTTCCATGTAACTTTATCCAGTGCTAAAAAGCATTTCAGAATGGTAGGCTCATCACCCCACAGATAAACCCTGCAATAACACAATCCATTATTCTGTTTCTTACTTCATATCTGCTTTCTGATTTCCTCCCCCTTCCTTTCACTGCAGCAGCAGCATGATTGTACCAGAGACACCAACACACCCACCCTCTTACCCAACACACACAGGAGGCTATTACCTCCACAGCAACAAATGCCAGTTACATTTCTCTGTAACTCTTCCCCCAGGCATGGGCCAGGCCCAGCCTTGCCCTGAAGAAGCTGTAGAAATTCCTAATGGGAGAGGTGATAATACAAGACTGATGGGGAATTACCCTGGACCACCTCGGACCACTGCTGCTGGGACTCCACAGAATAAAACACCCAGATTCTGAGCAAGGGCAGCATCTGACACCCAACAGACACTAAATAGACGAACAGTTATAGGGCCATGATGCCTTTATTGGACAAGTTACTTCCAAGATACACAGCACTTGGCTGATCTGTTTTCCTCACTGCTATGCAGCTCAATTGCTTCATTTTTTCTCATTGGCCCCAATTCATGAAGATGCTTAAGCATCTCAGGGCAGAGTTTGAAGTCATGTATGTGATCGTGGCACATGGCTCACAAAATCATGGCTGATGGTTCTAGCCCCATCAACTCGTTTTTTGCCAAGAGCAGTATGAAAAGCTGGATGCAATAGAGAGGGCTGTTTAAATAATTTAGCAACTAACAAACCAAAAGACACTGTCAAATCTGTTCTGTATATAGATGCTTTCCACAGATTATTGTTGCTGTCTTGTCTTGGAAGAAATGTGTCATAAGATGAGCGTTATCTTCTTTTTTCACCATGGCATAGCCATAGCTTGTATGAGCAAGCAATGCAAATACTTCATAAAAAGCCTTTAATAGTGTAATTCAGCTAACAGCAGCAACAGTAATCAGCAACTTGCTTCAGACACTGAGCAATCTGACAGTTTTGTGTGATTGCATCTCAATATTTTGCTAAAAGCAGAGGTTAAAAAAAAAGAAAATATGATTGAACAGGTGTGTGCAGGGGACAACCGTGGTCACTATGAAGTATTCATACCATGCAAGGGAAAACAAATGGGAAAGGTGAAGAAAAATGGGCATCTTCAGATTTTGTCCATATTAAATGAATATCAATTGTATCCACTTCAAATGAGTTATAAGTTCTGCCACTGAGCAGATTTATGTATACTTTGAGATGGCACTGAATAATCTTCTCAATAACAAAAATAGCTCCAACATGACAGACTTAAAAGAAATTCTGATTTAGGTGCCACTAACTGTATTTTGGAAGTTTACAGAATCACATGTATATGCTGGCTCTAACAGAGGCGGATATTTCAAAAATCAAGTCAACAAAGTCAGGAGTAGCATTATTTATTCATTCATACTTTTCAAAGGTGAAACGGCCCAACCGAGCAGAAAGTTGTTTCTCACTTAGTTATGCCTCCTCTGTATTTAGCAAGGCGTAACCCTAAAGTGTTTTCACTAAATATCTCCTGTGTTTTCCTAACCTAATGCTTCACCAGTTTGGTGACACCCCTTAACTGTAATTATACTTCCTCTGGAATTGCACCCTAAATAGAAATTGAACTGTTCATGCTGCAAATTGAAATTCTTCTATGTGGAGCCACACAAATAACTTGCATTAGCATTAACCTCCTCCCAAAATAAGATAAGATCACTCCTGTTTTCTCACAAAGATGATACTAATTGCTGCTATTTTATCAAGTCCAGGCAGACACATTCAAACCAACACATAAAAGCTTGGATGACCCAGAAAAGTTTCCCTTTAACCTGCAGAATATGTGGGTGAC
This sequence comes from Pterocles orientalis, assembly GCA_011057875.1. Taxonomy (NCBI): domain Eukaryota; kingdom Metazoa; phylum Chordata; class Aves; order Pterocliformes; family Pteroclidae; genus Pterocles; species Pterocles orientalis. The sequence continues at coordinate 526,027 of WKFP01015424.1, forward strand.
CTCATGTGAAGACCCACGAGCTGTACAGCCACGGTCAGAGCCACTGTCTGCATATGGGAGCTAACGGAGTGACAGCAGGTGGCACTTCACCCATTAAAATCAGTATTTGTGGCACTAGGCACTCAAACAACAAAAACACTCTTTGGGGATTGTGCAGCAACGGAGGAAGAAGTGACACAAAAACACTGTCATAAGCTTTTTAGACTAAGGTCCAAAGCACCCGCAGACTCAGCGGTGCTGCTGTAATCCTGCCACCATGCTCCAGCCCTCCCCAAGCCCCCTGCACAAGCTCCCCAGCTGCAGGGAGGGCAGCTCCCCAGGAGGGACATGACCAGCACCTGCCCAACATCTCCCATGGCTTGGCCTTTATTAAAGAACACAATCACTATTTCATCCCCACCATTTATCTCTTCCCTTCCATAGTCTCCTGTACCCTCCCTTACACTTCCCCGCGCTAGCTTGTGTCACTGTAAATCACTAAGCCACCCCTTGGGTCAAGTTCAAACCTTCCTTATCATCCCAGCCTCGGGGAGAGGCAAGTCAAGCTGACAAGACAAGGCCTGAAAGCACTGCTACAATAGATGTCAGTAATAATTGGAGAACTACTATATTCCCTTGTTCATCTAGAAAACATAACTGTTGAATGTTAAGCGGTTTTTTCCCTAATCACTGATATTTACAGGAGATCTTGACACACACACAGATGGGACACTGTAATTCTGCACTTACATGCCTACCTGAATTTCCACGGGGAAGATCTGATCCCCCATTTAGAGATCCCCACTGAATCTCTAAACCTGAGTAAGGAGAACTCCCAAATCTCTGCTTGCTGTGTTTAACATTAGAGTTGATTATCTGCTACATGAAAACATCAGTCAATAAAGCTCTGATTTCAGCAGTACCAGATTTTAATCACTGTTTGCAGTATCCAGAGGAAAACTCTTCTGCAGCAAGAAAAACCAGCATGTATTCTAGAGGAACCAATCCTGAAAGGGAAAGGAACTAGGCTGCAGGAATAAGCACACAGTTTTCACCTCTAACTTCTACAATTTAATTATGGAAGGCTTTGGAATATTTGCTTGGAGTAAATACATTACTTCTATGAACCAGAAGGGCTGAAATTAAATTATTTCAACAGAAAAATTGTATTAACATTTGTTTTTGAAATGCGGCATTATGATAACACATTTTACACTGTCAACTTTTCTCCAAGCATTTTTTTTTTTTGTTAAATGATAAATCCAGATCTCCCCCTGCTAAACAGACTACAAATATCCTCGGGTAACTAATTAGTAAGAAAGTCCAACTAATGAATTACTGCAGGCCTAGTTATATATTGTTATAGTTGTTAAAGGGATATGGTCATGATAACATTCACTGACCAAGTTCATGATATTCATCTACAGAACGTGGTAGATTTACAACAGAACCAACTTTAGCATGAAAAAGAAAATTCAAGGAGACAGCGGCATGGCCTTACATCAGGGACACAGTCCATTGCCTAAGCTAGGAGCAGACCTGTCCTTCCATGAAACATCTGGAAATGCCTTTCCTGGTCCAGGAAGAAGTCACAACCCCACAACTCCTTCTGATTAGTTCTCACCCACAAAGCTAGATAATTACAGATTATTTACATACCAAACTAATTGTGTATGTTCATGGTGTGCCTCCTAAAACCCAGCAACCCTTCTTCCAGCCCACCCCAGGCATGAAGCCAGGTCTTTCCTACATTTAAGGGATGCGCTTGCAGGGTCAGCAGGGGAAGGTGGCTCCTGAACCCAGCCCCAGGCATGCAAATGAGTGAGGCAGCCAGCAGCTGTGTTGGTTGAGGAAAGACAATTCATGCTGTGTTGCCTTGCAAGAGAGGGGGTGGTTGTTTGAATGCATGAACAGACCCCTGAGGAAGAGCCTCAAAGTGATCTGAGCACACTGTTTAATCCTTACCTCTTTCCCTCGCAGTCTGTGCTAATCATGCCCAGCACCACCTGAAAACTGAAATACAGACCTGCCTGCCTCATTGTATTTATTAGCTGAAACAGCCACCTGCAAAAAGATTACATAGAAAGAAAAGTCTTACATCCTAACAGTACTGCAGGCAAACCTAGGAAAGATAAGTATGCTGTACTCGTACAGATATTGTCTGGTTAGGTTTGTGCTCTTTAACTAAGCAAAACATTAAGAACAAGAACAAAAAACAGCAGAAACAAGTGCCTCTGGAAGTCAGCTCACGCTACCTTTCCTGCCAGTTGTAAAGCTGAATTTTAATAGCTCACCTTACTATTCCCTTTGCTCCAGTTTCAAAATCACATTATAGGCAAATACAGAGTAAGGTTAGCATCTTAAGAGCCCTTTGCAACTGTTTTCTTTTTTTTCCCTAGAAACAGCATCTGTGAATCTGATTGTTATCTGAACCCTTGTGTTACTTCACATCAGCTGTGAAACTGCCTATGCTGACAGGGGATAACACAACATTTCCCTGCGGATTTGTGAGCCTAAAGTCTCCGTGCTGTCTATGGACACTTTGCACCTGGTCTCCTTTGTGAGCTATTTAATATAAAATCATGAGACCAACAAGAAAATCCTAAAAAAAATAAAATCTGCCTAAATCCCTATGCAGCAACAGTGGGAAACTTTGTTCATTGAAGTGCATTACTAACACCACTTGGAAAGAGAAAAATATCTGAAACATCCTTAAAGTGGGCTGAAGTATTGACACGTTCAGAGATGGAAGGTATTAAAAAATAATTTACACCTATAATTATGGTACACAAAATTTTAATGTAAGCCCTGGGAAGATAACATCTCTAATGAACTCACAAAGAGGGACAACTTTCAGATCCTTCAGGTAACCCACTTGAGAAAAGCAGAACATTTTTATCACCTTTTGGATGCTCTTTTTCCTGGCTATAGGAAGCAGCAATACATATCAGCCAGTATCCAGCACTGCAGTGGTAGCATCCTGCAGCAGCACAAAGATTTGCCATCACGCACGACTGGTATCCTAAACCTATGGGAAGTTCTCCATCTCAGCAAGATAGTATGTACCATTCAGAAAAGATGCTTCAACTGGAAAAGGCCGAAAACAAACAGAGAATAGGGGAAACAATCAAGTGAGACTGGGTACACACACACACAGACACCACACCTATGACTGGTGCTAAAAAACATTGAAGGGGAAAGACAAGCCCCAGGCAGCTTCTGGAAAGATGCAAGTCACTCTGCAGCTAGTAGCAACTGAGATGAAACTTTATGGGGGACAGATTGTTCCCACTTACTTATTAAGGGCAGTTCCTGGCCTAAATGAAGCGGACAAGCACAGGTTGCTCTGAGGGCTGGAGAGCAGTCACAGCCTCCGGGCTTCCTTCGGACACCCCAGGGAGTGTGAGTCACCGACCCAGTTTTTCAAACCTCTCCCCGCATGATTTCTTGTCTCACTTCTGCTTCCAGCCCTTGGGCTAGGGCAGGAAAACATGGGTTTGCCTGCTCTGCTGAAGGGCCTTGAACTGGTCTGAGAAACTCCACAGCTTTTGCACCTTCCATTGAAATTTATGGGCTATTTACTCAGTTTCCACGTGTATGAGTAAAAAGCACAATCAATGTATGCCAGAGAGTGTAGGACAGCGCAATGCGGTTGTTAGCTGGGCTAGGGAGGGCTTGCACCAGCCATTCAGAGGATCCCAGGTTGCTAACACACACCTAGAAAAACCAAGACCTTTGCAACAAAACTCAGTGTCCACTACTACCACAACGCACAAAGGACTGATTCTAAGACCCAGCATGACCCTACAGACAGCCCAGCAGGTCCCCAGGCTCCCACTCCTGACCTGCCTCTGGTCCTCACCCACCCTCTACATACATGGGACAGAAACCAGCCGGATCAACTAGAAGGCAGAAATCACCAGGGACAAAGTTTGCCACCCCAATTACAATTTTTTTCATTGTAAATTGTGTTCCAATACTAAAACAGCTTTCTGCTATAACCCTAACACACGTTTCAGCCAAAGTAACGACAGCCATGTCTCAAGAATAAAAAGAACCATTATCATTGATTATAAAAAGCGTAGTTTATAATTTGGCGATAGCACTTACTAGCCTCTTTTAATGGTGTATTGTACCATCTCACTTTTTCTTTTTTATTAAAAGAAATAGTTTTCATCACCTGTGGGTTTATAAAAGGATAAACAGGAATTGATTATTCAACATTTTCAGAAAATCACTTTGTTGATAACAACACGGTCTTCGAAAAAAGCAACCAAAAAGTTGCAACTAGTAAATTCAAAGTCTTTCACCTTTTTTCTTCTTCCAGCTTCCAAGCACACAATATTATGGCTTTTTTCTTCTCTTGGTTAATTCATCATTGCAGCTAAATTCATTGGAGGAGGGGATAGCATAGATTTTACTGAATAGTGCCACTAGACTATTTAACACACACACTCTCTACGACAAGTAATAATTTAAACCCAATTGAAGGTTGGTCTTTTCATTTTTCACACAAGTTGATTCAGTTGCAACAATAACATATGTAGAAATATGTTGCCAACGAACATTAACTACATTTTTGTGTCTCTATTATTTTGTATTTTACCAGGTTGTCAAGAAACAGATTTACAATAGAATGAAAAATATGAAAATTTCTGATGTCCAAACATGTCTAGATGGTACATTAGCTGCCATTAGAAGGAAATTGTTCATAATTTGCATTTATAAGACTCAGTTGGTAGAAACCCAGCCTATATATGAATTCATATGCATCAAAAACCCAATTTAGCATTTTGTAGGAGAAGCACCATTTATTTACTGACAATTCCTTGGTTTCAATGAGTCTTACACTCCATAAAATGCATGTTCTGGATTTCATGAGGAAATGTCTTAAAGATATAAATGTATCAACCAGACTATATCACCATAAATTATTCTTAAATCAAATAGTATAACATTTTAACTTCAGTCAGTAACAGCAAACAGAAAGAATGATCAGTAGCAGCACACTTCATACACTCTGTACCATATATCAGATGCCTGGAGGCTGCCTGGTCACCATGGGTCCTCGGACAAGTCAGCTCACTGCTGGATGCAGCGCGTTTGTGTCACTGGGAAAACGTCACAGTTGGTTTGATTTCACTTTGCTGGATTGGTGTAGGTATGCAGCGTTCTCTGTGTCTGAACTCTTTGGCCTGTGCTCTGTTTATTCCCATTAATGGTTTCCAGTTTGATTACAAACGCACTCTAAAATAATTTATATTAATTAGGAAATTAACCAATTACCAATCTTCAAACTACTATGGTGACAAAACAACATAAAGACACCAGACAACTTTATGATTTTATTCACTGCCTTTCATCTTCTAGAAACTCAGTTTTGATAAAGTCATCAGTAAGAATGCATTTTTAGCAAAGGTCCTATTTCTTTTGTCTGTATCACAAAACTACAGCAAACAATAATATGGACTTAAACAGAACTGGGAGCAGAAAGGAAGATAGGTCTCAGATCAGGACTGATCCTCTGGTCTAATTAATACTATTCAATTTTATATTACTGCCACATACAATAAACTGATTTTAAGGCAATAATTAGGTATTAGTATTTGTTTTCATAAAGCATCTGGGAACAGTACCAACACCACATCCTCTTTGAAATATCTAATGAAAGGAAACACAGCACAGCAGCAAATCACTTTTCTTTAGATTATTAAGTGTGCATCAAACCTATTTATTGGCTTTTAAGGCAAAATTAATGTGTACAGGCAAGCACCAGCAGTCTGTTATTACAGGGTTATCCTGAAAGGAACAGACCTACATATGGGTTTTGTTCTGAAAATCCAAGACACACTCTGTACTAAAATAAAATTCTTGCCTGGAGTAGCACTGGATTTTACAATACAGAGCAGAAAGATGATTTAAAAGTTCTCCTCAATGACTGCAGAAGCAGATGATCAGGTAGAACACTGGGCCATGCTTCTTATAGCAGACCATGAACTCGTAAGAAAGAACTGAAAAGTAAGCTTGAGAATCGATTGCTGAACACGCAGATGAGATACTGGGAAATACACTGCACAAATACAAGAACAGTCCAACAGTGCTTAGAGAATCAATTTATAAACAACTTTCACTAGTTCTCTCTTACTTCATTCCTTTTAATAAATCACTGCCATGCATCCTAACCTCTGTGTCCAAGATTCCACAAAAAGCTCAGAAAAGCACAAAGCAAACAAAGGGCAACAAGGACAGATTTACCCATGCCAGTGATGAAACATCTGCAGGTGCAAGCTCAGGTGTCCAACATCAACAGCTATTTTACTTAAAGTATCTCCTTTGCCTACTTTTTAAAGTATTACAGGATTGCATCACTGAACTATTTTCTGAGCCAATTCTTTCCCTGACACTTTCTCAGTGTAAGAAAATGAGCTCAAGACAGCAGGTGGGTACAAGGAGAACAGTTCAGGGCAATATGACCTATAATGTGCTCTGCAAGAAAAGAAATCAAAGTGTTTCACATAACACATCACAGCAGTCTCTCCGAAAGTCTGATCTTCCCATGTGCTCAAAAACCTCACTTCCCAAAGCCTACAGGACAGAACAACACAACTAACTCTACATGGAGCCCTTAGCATTTAAAGAACTATAGGAAAGGAACAATAAATCCAGCGCTCCTCACAGTCTCAAAGAAAAAGAAGGAAGAGAAGGGCCATAGCTGATGCCAAACCTCAATAAATTCAAGCATCTGGTCTCAGGTGTGCCAAGTAAGTGGATCAAAGATCCAGCACAGTGAGCTCTGACCAAGATCTGGCCAGTAGGTTGGATGGGGCACAGAGCAGGTGACCAGAGCTGGCCCAGAGGGCTTGAGCTTTGCCTTGTCTTCCAGGGAAACAGGTAGAGCCATCCCCACTTCAGGGCTGGAGGAAGAGGGGGAGCACATTACTGCTGCTGAAAGCAGCTAGCCCTGGCACAGAATTGCCAGAAGAAAGAATAAAGCAGCAGCAAACTTCTCAGTGTGCAGCTTCAGCCAGAGGTTCCTGCTAATGGTAACAAGAGTTCTGCAAGTTCTCTCACCACTCTGAACTGGGTTATTTGGAAAATTCTGCTCTTTGGTTCTTTGCCCAGAAGAAAACAACCATATTTGCTCTAACATAGAACTAAAAAAATCCCATTAACAAAATGTTACTAATCACTACAGAAAAGCCTCCTCCCAAACCAGCTCTCCAGAAACCAAAAGAAATTCTTGCTATGCATGAGTAAAGCCCAGCTCTGAAAAAAAAAAATCTTTGCTCCCTAAACATTCCCTCTTTCTTAAGAAACTGGAATACTTTCTTTCCATTTTTCCTGAAAACCCCCTTCCCTGCCAATGGATGGCCACGATAACTGTTTACTGCAGAGCTGTTCTTAAAGCCTTGCTGCCACCCTTCAGTTTTTTCCATAACTCTGGAGTGCCGCAGCAATGCTGCAGTGCACACGGGCACCTCTCACAATTATAGGTCCCTCTGGAAATGACTCTGCCAGGCAAACAAAGGGAAAAGGGACCAGGATTTATTACATAAACATGCTGCCCACTTCTCTTCACTGACCTCCCCTTCAGCACGTGCTATTTTCCTCTGAAAATAGCCCTTACAGCATACAAAACCCAAGCACAACAGGACTAACACCTCCTGCAACCAAAGACAGGTAGGATGGAGCAAGGCTACCCCCAAACCTGGTTTCTGGCCAGCATGCTGGTGTGCCTGGCTCCCTGACCTACTGCCTGAGTGACCCCAACAGCCCAGCACGAGGGAGGGAGGCTGTGACCCACCCCACCAACCTCCATGGCCCATCAGCCCCTCAGCATCCCTCTGGCCTCCATGCCCCAGTGGAAGATACCCACAGAACCAGAAAAGGACATGAAGCAAGATGAAAAGGGACTGAGGCCCACTTTGGTGGGATGGAGAGCTTTCTTCCACCTTCCCTCAAAGCTTTCCAGGCTTGCTTGGTACTTGCTTGTATTTCTCAACAACAGCCATCTCCAGGATCCCATGGATTAGATGTCCCAAACTTCAACCGGATATTCTAAGCTAAACCACACGCAGCAACCAAACACTCAACCGCATCTTCTTGCGGATAAAACAACACTCTGTATAAAGTCTTATTAATCCTTCTGTTTAGAGATTTTACACATGGATTTGGTACAGACTCCCACAGACATTGTATAGGTGCCTTATATTTCTCATGGCTGTTTCACACCTGAGGACTGAAATTTAGCTTTCAGTTGTTCTTGTGTACAAAATCCACCCCCCCACTTTTGGGCTGACATCTGCTCCACAGCTTTCCTTGGCTGCAGGCTTGGGGAGAAATGAGACACAAGGAGCTCACAGCATTTTGTCCAATGTGTTTTGTGTTTCCTTGAGACATCTCATCAACTTCTACACACGCTTTATTGTCAAAGGCAGATGATCAAATTGAAGACATGAAAAATCTCCCAACTGCAATTGCCTGAGAGTGACCCTAAGCCACTGGGGACATCTGCAGCAAAATCTCAGATCAGTCCAGGGAGACTCCTATACCCACCCAATTGGAAACTGTTACACAAACCTCTGCAAAACAAGACCAATAACACTTCCCAGCTTTGTTCAAAGTCACAGTGTTGTCCCCAGGCCTGTTTTATCCTCCAACTATTCTTTCAGTATTTTGAGTTTTTCAGTTGTTCTGCTTTCTTCTTGCCCTCATTGCGCTTCGAGAGAAAAACCAAAATTTTTCTCCTCAGGATGGGATGTGCAGAACCTGGGGGATGGGGGGATGAAGAAATTCAGAGGACCAGATGTATCAGATGTATCTCACCTCTTTTGCCTCCCTAACAGATGGGCAGCTATTTCTCTACTCATGAATCTCCTGTCTCAACAAGGAAATATGAGCCAAAGCCCTGAGGGAAATGGGCTTGAGGTTTTTTCATATTTTCTGGTGAGCTCAGGTAGAGGGAAAATAAACTTCTGTCCTATGCATTCAACCACAGCATTTGACACAAGCACCCTGAAATAATTTTAAAAGTAGACGCTAAAACTAATCTTCTCTCACAGAGCACTAACACAGGGTCACTCACTGCCTGGCACACAGACGCAGATCACTCTGGGATGGATGTCCTTCTTGAAGAAAGCTCCATCCTGCCAGTTGCTCATGAGTTACATTTTTTGATCCATATTTCCTCCCATTTCTCAGATCTGGGCTGCAGGACATGGCAGAGGTCTTAATGAGCATTTAGGGAGAAATAAACAGGACTCCTCTCCCCACAGCATCCATTCCCTTACTTCCCCTTATTGGGGCAAAGACTGATATATCACACAGGAGTCCTTTTTCCTGCCTGCCATAGTTAGGAAAAAAAAGACGAGGGATAAGCTCAGAAAGTCCTTTAGGCTATAGGAACAGTCCTTCCCATAAATTCAACTCTCCGTCTGCCGGACTGGTTACAGGAACAGCCAAATGGGAAAAAAAAAATAGTAATTTACCCCATTAAACCCTAACCATACGTGGCTTTTCCACTTACATTTTGACTGTATAAAGACAGAAGCTAGGGTCCTTACACTGAGAAGTTATAAAGAATAGCACTTTGATATTAAAAAAAAATTCTTTCTCCAACCAGTGCTACAAATTGCAGTAGGTCAAGAGCAGCTGTTCGTTCAAGTACACAGTTCCTACCATCAGTGCTGCTATTAGGCTGAAGGGAACAAATGTTACTCTTCTTTCAAAAAGATACAGGCCAAGGTCAAAGCTTATGTCATCACAAATGCAAAACATGAGAAGCCTACACATCGCTTTCAGCAAGAGTTCATTTCGCTGACACGCAGTTCTCTATTCATTTAGGATATTTCCATTTAAGATTAAAAGCCAGAGGGTACACTCTGTGCTGACCTTCCTCCAACAATTAAAAGAGAACACAAAATCTTCAGGCTTCAGAGGGGAAAAACTGATGTCAATTCAGTCATAGATAAAGCAGCATCAATGAGCCCAATCGATATTGCACACAAGACAGTCAGCAATTTAGGCATCTTGTTACTTTTCTTTCTTGAGGGTATGCATACTACCAAAAGAAAAAAAAATTGCTATAAGGATCAAAGCGTAGTAGAGAAAAGCTGATAATTGACTGCAATTGCAGCTCCGTATTATGTTTCTGAAAAGATACTACCAGAGCGATTTGCAGCATTCTCCGACTCATTTCCTCCACCAAGATCTCAAACAAGTATTCATTTTTGGTTAGCTATTAATTGTACTGGAAACTTATTTATCCTGAAGGATAGCAAAGCCAGCACAAAAGGAGTTTATTGAATATTTTCATCTAAACAAAAAGCATGGCTCTGTTTGGGAGCAGAGCTACACTGGCTGCATTACATTATTCTCAAAGCCAAGCTCAACCGATCAGTTTTCCAAGCCTGCAAAAAATAAAAGGACAGAAATTGGAAGTACATTTAAGACCCTATAAATCATGATATATAAGGCAAATGCACATGATTACCCTGTATTAGAGGCATTTTACTTTATTATGCTTCGATTTCAGTAGATTTGGATTCTTTTCTCCTCTCCAGAAACAGAATTTGTAACTCATCACAATTTACATGACTATTCTGACTTGCTTTGTGGCTGCCTGACCCATCCATGTTCAGGCTGGAGGGTCAGCCCATTCCTAGAACTTTTCTCTTTTTCTCTTTTATGCAGAAGGTCCCCAATGTCAAAAAAAAAATAAAAAAAAATCAGTGTCAGATCACAGAGGGAGCATCTGAAACAACTCTCCCCTTGCATCTCTGAGCAACCTTCTGTTGGAAGAGCCCTAGCCAGCCAAGTTTTCAAATTCGGGTTTGTCAGTTCTGAAAATGCTGGCCTCCAGCAAGTTTCCTTCTAACTGAAAGTTATTGTACCAGGCCCTAAGCTACACTTTATTTTAAAGCAAAACTTTTAAGCAGAGACTTTTTCCTGCCAGGCAGATGTGACAAACTCCTCTCAAAAGAACGATTGCAGTAGCTATACTCAATGACTCAAAAAAAAAAAAAAAAATCTGTTGAAGGGAGGATGCAGCAGCAATCCTAGTTCCCACAACTGGAGATTGTCAGGATGAGATCCAAGGCAGAACAGGGACACTGCAAGTTAGGTACTCCAGCATTAACCATTTAGTTCCCAGGACTGAAACTCAAGCTTACAGTTAAGACCCTTATTACAAGCCCAAATGACTTCACACACTCTGGACCCAAAGATGATACTTTTCTGAGAACAGGCACCTATGAATAGTTTTTGAAAGAAATTAAGTGTCTGAAAGGTGGCCATCAGTACAGAAGATATTATCTGTCTCCAATATAATAGCAAATACCTCTGCCTCCCGATGGTCTGTATTGTACATGTCCTAGCTCAACACCTCGTGGCATTCCAGCCCTCTCTGCGATAGGACAGGATTTAACTGGGCATACACAGACTTACCACTGTAAATTCTTGTTCCTGGCTATTCTGACTGTTCTCTCACTACTCCCCCTAAAAAGAAACAAGGTGGGCAGGGGGTAGGCTGCAGGACAGACAAAAGGATATGGACACAAGTGACCCGGGTGACTAGGTGCATATCGATGGCAAAGGACAGTCCAAACAGGACAAGGAGGAATGGTTTAACATTGGAGAAGCCACCTCACTCCCCCAGGAAACAAGAGGCTTCACCTCTGAGCTGCTGCTTTGCTGAAGGTAGGTAACTGGAAAGTGCAATCCTCCAGAAATTAGAGGTTGGCAAAACATAATGACTAGTAACATAACTGGTGTACACGTCCTCTGGTTGCACATCTCTGGTGTTTAACAAGAATTCTGGTTGTGTTACATACACATGCAAGAACAGTCCATTTTTCAAACAATGACTGCCGAGGAATTAAATTAGGAAAAGTTACTAATTAAGAGATTTATGTTGTCTAGTAGAATAAACTGCTACTTTCTTTCTAGAAAGGTAATGACACCACAAACAAAAGCAAGCTTTCACTCAAGTACAGACCAGGGCATATTAAGGAGCTAATTAACACCAAGCAACTCAAATGTATGACTTCTATTAAAAAAAAAAACAAAAAAAACACACACCACACAAGACCAATGTTTGCGATTGTCTATTTGAGAAACAATTGAGAACAGGATTGCTAACTTCAGACTCAAGTAAACATTGATTGGAAATGTCAAAGAATCAAAACCTCATTAACAGGAATTTGCCCTGCATTGATCTCACCTTCTGTCCAGTCTGCAGAAGCAGTGGGTTATGTTCCTGCAGTGGAGAAACACCATGAATGGATGGTTAAGCAAAAGAGCAAAACATACTAAGCAGAGAGACAGACACGTTCTTACCCTCAGGCAATCCAACTGATCTATGATTATTTCATTACTAAAAGTTTTATTATCCAAACAGGTTTTGAAATATATTTTTTTAAAGCTAGGAAAGATGATTTATTAATCCTGTTACACAGTTCCCATCACAAATTGAAGGGACATTGAGCCTGAGCTTGCTTCCACTCAGACAAGTCCCTGGCATTGCCCTGGTATAAAACTGAGGGGAATACGAAGAGAATCAGGCTCTCACATTACACCATACTTTCTTCCAGTGGGAATAATATATATATATATATAGTACCTCAGCAAGAGGCAAGTAGTTTAGGAGGTTTAAAAGCACAGACACCTCAAAAATAAAGAGCAGCTCATGCAAATCCCACATAACTCATGATATCACCTTATACCAATGGAAAACATCACTATTTTTTTTCTAAAAAGGAACATATGTTGAATAACAAATGAAAATTGCAGACTACAGTTAAAAGGAAATATTCAACCCACCGAAACGCATGAATTAAATAATTTGCTGATACGAAAAAGTGAAGCGTGGAGTTTCTCAACTGTCCATTTAGGCACAGCCCCGGTACTAGATTTTGCAACCATGTACTAAGCCTTCCTCTGCTTTAGGAAGTCATCTCTCCTGTTTTCCCCCACACCACTCTCCCTACCCCACATTCCCCAGCCAGTGGATTCAAGCCTCTCCGAAAGCCCCATTGAAGCTGTTGAAAGGAGGCACCTGCACTGAACCTGCTTTGGGACTGCCTCTATTGCAATGTCCCTGCACACCTCCAGGCATTGCCTCTTTCCCACTGTAACTGCAGCCCTCCACATCCTGCCCCTTTTAGCACAACTCACTTTTCCCTAGAGCATCGCTCAGAAGCCTGCACAGCCACATCTCCTGCTAACCTTGTCTTACCCATTCCTCTACTCCAGATCTTTTTTTCTATGTTATTTTCTCCATCTTGTAAAATTGTGCGTTATACAGCTTTTAGTGCACAGTGCAAGCCTGAGCTGAAGCCATTCAGCTACTCTGCTGGAATATCACTCAGGTACCCCTGCCCCAAACTCCCTGGTACTCCCAAACTGCAACTGTTAGAGGCAAAACCACTATTCACTGGGTTAGATGTGTCCATTTCTAAAGTACTTTCAGTAAAATTTTGCTGCTGTTGTTTGTAATGTACCTCCCCCATCTACTTTGAGAGACCATTTTATATTTTTATATTTCCTAAGTTTATCCCTCATTGCACCCTGAAAAATTATGTCTTGCCTGATGCTCATACTCTTAAAATAGTTGTCTGATTATGTCAAAGACCCTTCATTGTCACTCAGCTAAGTCATACATCTCAGATTCCTCTTCCTTCCTGTATGTACTATATTCCCAAATGGGTTTGTTTCTTACATTGTTACTGTCTAGGAGACAATCCCACAGAAAGATTTTAATTGCAGGCTATGACAGCATTGTCCACCAAAAACCATCTCACACTACTCCTAGCAGTTAAAAATGAGACAAGAATTGAAGAGCTTCGTCTCCAAAGCAGGTGTCTGGTTAACATTGCACAACCCAAATGCATGACTTCCACAAAGATAAGAGACAAAAATATTTGCACTCTCTCTACCTGCTGCTCTCTAGAAGCCCTGCTTGTTTGTTGTCACCATTGACTGCTGGTTCTTGTTGACTGTCTCCATGGTTTGTCAGTGTCTCCTGAGTCAGAGAGCTTGTACGACATCCAAATGTATGTATGTCAAAAATTTTACAGGAATAAACCAGGAAGCCCACAAGGAGTGAGGAGGTGAAACCCACACCCTCATCCTTAGAAACAGCAGTAGAGTCCCACCTGGCAGAAGGTGCTACAACGGTGACACAACCAGGAGTCCAGTGACTTGCACAGTAACTTGACAACTGCCTTTGTCATGGACTTCTTGTGCAATCGCAGACAAGTCCAAGCAAAACTTGGGGCAACCGAGTTTTCTAGTTATAAACAAAAGATAATAGGACTTCCCTCTCACAAGGTGATCACACTGATGATTACTAGTTGCTTAGAAAACTGTTGCAGTGGGCCAATACAAAACCTGAAGATAATGATACAATAAGAGGTAATGCATAACGTATTCATTTTGAAAATGTGACCTTTTGTTGTCAATCCTCCTTAAGCTAGAAAGGGCAGATGTGGATTTTTCAATTTACAAGCCTGAAAATTGCAAATTGAAAAGAATTCACTTCTGCCCTCTACTGTGAGATAGCTAAAGTATGACTGACAAGTAGACATGCTCTAAATATAACAACTTTACTTTCTTTTGAAAGCCATTTGCAGAAATTCCTGTTCTCTTCGATTCTCCTCCATAGTGAATCATTGTGGGGCAGAAAGACAAGTTCTCATTATTGAGATGAAGATGATGAGCAGACCTGTGTTTCCATCAAACACATTATTTGAATGCAGTATTTTGTAACAAAAGAATCATTTAGTGATTTTGCACGTCAATGAGCCAAAACAGAATAATGAATGCCAGTGGTAGATGATGAACCTTTAGCACTAGTAGCAAACTAATTGTCATTAACACACAGTACTGCATCTAACCATTCTGGTTTAGAACAGCTCCTGTAAAGAAACTGCACAATCCCATGGAACTATTTGCATTCTCTACATGACAAGAAACAATTGGTGACAAGACCTTTGTTCTGATGTATTTGATTTGTGACAGAATTAATGCTGTGGAATTGATGGCCAGCTGTTCAGTTCCAAATACTGCTTTTTTTGACTTAAACTCACAAGCATTACTGCTTTTCAGGTTGTGATTGAATCAGCTATATCTAAGAGCTCAGGTTTAAATACTGTTGGAAATATCAAATAGTCCTCCAATTATGTTTTGTCTTTAAACAACTAGGATCCTACAAAATTATGCATATTTGCTCATAAATAATGGGAAATACTATCCTGCCTCAGACTCTGCCCTAATTAGTGTGATCTAAAGTTAGCCATAAACCACACCGCAGCGTACAAACTGAGCCTTACTCAAAAGACATACTTAGAAACCATTGAAGCTGAAATTCATGTGTGGAGCTACAAGATCCACACAGCCTCCCCACCCTTCCCTACTCCGTTGCCTGTCCCACACTGTGTCTTCCAAAAGCAGCTCTTCTTTCAGTCCTACTACCAAGTGTGCAAAGTAGAGCACATATGCACCCACAGACACACTCTCGTAGACTGTTCAGACCCAAGGGAAGGTAGAATCTCAGAGATAAAACAAACATCCTCCATTCTGCCAACTACATACAGAAATTCCTGGGGGTTTGGATACTGTTTGGTTGTCTGCATATGGTAAGTCATTCTTTACTACAAGACTGTACATATCACTGTGCAGATACCCAACAAGCTACTCAAGCTGCTACTTTTGAGAAACTCAAAAGCCACATGAGGTCCTAGAAGCCATGTGTCAGCTCAACACACAGTATCAAGTCCAGTACCGTAAGAAATACCAGTACATTCTTTCCCATACCATTGCTAACACACACAGGCACGTATTCAGTGAGGTGAACCAAACCTCCAAACCAGCCATTGCCAATGTAGCAAATTTCACTCAGCAGACATAAAGACGATGTGGTGAAAAATACATGTCGAGGTAACTGCAAAATCCAGCTTTGGTACCACTGACAGAGAAAACCAGAAAAGACAAGACTTTGTTCCCAAGCACAAGGAAAAGGGAGCTTCCCACTCATTCTTGGAAGGTGCAGGACACACAATACATGTTTTCTCAGCTACAGGCATCAGAGAGTAAAAGTTCACATGCATGCTAAATGGTACATCACGCTACATTTAATAATTGTAAGTGCTGATGTCTCTAACATGCGTGTTTCTGAAAAAAAAAAAGAGCAGCTGTTTGAGTGTAATCAAAAGTAGGACTTTCAATAAACTGAAGAATGAGAACAGCAAGGGCAGACAGAACAAATCTTTGTAGGTCATTACCATGATCAAATACAAAACCTTCAGCATTTACGCACCTGGGGTTTGCAGTGAAAAATAACAATTTTAGCAAATGGCAGCATTACCATGGTTAAGGTCAATTCTTAAAAAAGTACATCCTCATGCAAAGCCAGAGCATTTCCCAGGTAAGTGCTACACAGACCAGATTAATACAGCAGCAGTAAGACAGATGCTCACTGCTCCTGCTCCACCCCCCCCCCCCCCCCCCCCCCCCCCCCCCCCACTTTCCACTCTTTGCACCCAGACTACTGCACAGAACAGGCAGGTCTCCCAATCTTTGCTGCAGGCAATTCCTAGGAGACCCCAGCCAATACAAGACAGCAGATCACAGCTTGTACCCCCGGGTGTCCCAGCACCATGCAAACTGGACACAAAGCTCGTGTTTTGCTTCCTGCTCTCAGCCAAGCTACATGGGACCCACCAGTAGCTCACACAAGTCCACAGAGGACACAGATCCTGCACTTACACAGTGCCACCCACCAGGACTTGGACACAGCCAAGCTGCTGCCCTCACATCAGCAGGTGAGCCAGGAATGGGGGTGACACCATGCCAGACAGGGCAGTAGCCTCCTTGACAAGGGCACAGCCCCACAGTGCCAAGCAAGAAGAGCAAAGCAAGTCCATGATAGCAGCCATGGCGATCACCAGGGGCAGGTCAACAGGTCAAGCCAAGAAGTCTTCAAGACAAGGTCAGGACCAGCAAGATACCTGGCAAGGCACAGGTATATCTACAGCACTGCTCAGTCAAGTGCCAAAGACAAGGTGTTTGAGGAGCTTAGAAACACCTCCTTAGTCAGAAAGTTCCAGATGAGATTTCTGCCGGCTCTTTTCCCACAGCTCTTCCAGGCAATTGGAGAGTCAGAGCTGGCCTCGAGCAGCCAAACCCCCAGGCAAGGACAAGACACGCAAAGCCCACTGATGTACGTAGGCCCTTGACAGCTCTTATTGCAAAAGGAATTTCTCAATCATTTTTATCAAAGTAGAATGGCCAGTCTTAGTGCCTACCATCAACTCCACTGCAGTCTGACTCAGTAACACCCCAGCCCACAGATTTCCTTATAGAGCTCCTTAGCATCCAGTGCATCATTCAGTCACCAAGGCCCCTACTTCATGAGCATGTGAAAGAACTCCTATTTTCCATTTATCAGCCTCACAAAATGGCCAGGGCCAGTAATAGGTATGGAGCTCCGATGCCTAGTGCATGGTGCTGTGGAAGCGCTCATGGCAACAGTGCCCAAGGGGAACCTTGGGAACTCCCCTTCATCCACTTCCAATTTTGTGGTCTCATTGATCTCCCCACACCTCTGAATTCTGCAAGTGTCTTGACACACCTACACCCAAAGCACTCTCATTTTAAATTCTTAATCTTTCCAAAGAACAAGTACCCTCCCGATACATTCCTGCTGCATTCAACTCATTAATCTCCCTACTTGTCAAGGGCACTCAGAATTGAGCAATAGCACCAAAAACATCCATCCTTTTGTCATGAACTGCCCCCTGGGATCAGCATAAACACCCACTCATAGCAAGAGGCCAAATCTGCGTTCACAGAAAACAGACTTATGCACTCCCACCACACCTACTTCTAACCTTTCTCTTAGACGTACAACAGGGAACTTGGCATAAGAGATGCTCTTTGTATATTCTATGCATTTGGGGGAAAACTGGGCTATTTTCCTGTCTCCATTCATCTCCTGTTCTTTGAAGTCTACAGAGGCAGTTAATCTTTTTTTCAGTGGGAATTGTAGCAGTGTCTTATTTTTATGCTATCGATCATCACAATGCCTGTGTGGAACAGCTAATGTAACATAATTCAGTCATGAAAAGTATGAAGACTGCCAGTCAGGGAAGTCTCTAAATGTTTTGAGAGGAGCCTAGCCCCACAAAAGCAAGAAGAAAACATTGAAGAAGGAAAACCAAGGAGGAGATTCTAAGGATCTTCAAGTATTTGTCCTAACTGCTTCCTAAAGACCTTGCAAAAGGCCAAGAGAGGGGAAGCAATAAATAACATGCAGGAAAAGCCTTGCTAATGATATTTGCTCTTCCTGAGGCCACTTTCACTAGCAAACATGGTAGTGGTCTGGGATTCAGGTAACAGAAGCTTTGCCATCAGTATCTCCCAGATGACCTTGAGCAAAGTCCCTTTATCTCAAATTCCTCATCCCATCCTTATCTGCTCTTTCACTTCAAAATGAAAGTTAAAAAAAAAAGCTTTGAGAGCAAATATTCATTCACTCCTTTTCATGTACTGAAGACTCGGCTGAAGAACTTCCATGTACTGAAGAACCCCAGCAAGTTACCAGGACACTTACTTAAAACGTGATAGTAAAGAAAATGAAAATTGAAACCATTATGACCACTAATGTCTCTGTTCAGCTATAAAAGCAATACCTGTTATTCCTCATCTCCCACTGTCTGCACTAAGAGCTCCAGAGAAAGGCTGCCTGCCAAAGGGCAGACCACCTCTCCCCTTCCTCACCAAACTCAATTACTCACTGTCCCTGTGTGAGGTGTCACCTCAGTAACGTCTGGGAAAGCATTTCTCGCACGAAGGCACCACGCAGGGCAGAGCTGCTGCTAACGTGAAACAGAGCAGTGCCTATGCTATATCACTGCTGTGGTGACAGCACCACATATACAACACCTAAGGCATCTCTGCTTGTAGATACGCGTCCAGCCTAGGAAAGCAGCCACAGCACCATGGGAGACAGTGTAGCTTTAGTTTAAGACTATCTTCTATACATTTGCTGTCAATAAAGGAAAAAAATGGACTGTAAAAGCATAGGGATTTAGGGGTTGTTTGAGGGGTTTAAATTCTTTTTCCCACTTCCTGGGTTCAAGAATAGCCTAAGAAATATTCTTTAAATGTGTTTCCATTTTAACTGATTGAACCTGACAAGAGACTTCAAATAAAGGAAATTCTCCTAAATTCTTGGAGCTTATCAACGCCCGTGTACGTTGCATTAGAAATCAATGGTCCTGCATGATCTGCAGCATAAGTACCCATCTGCTCTCTCACAGCAACAAAATCACATTCGGGAGGATGCTGTCCAGGACCTTATCTGGCATAAGCAATAACAGCAGAACCATTAGGCACCTCCAGCATTAGTACATGCTTGCAAACAGAGTACACACCTTAACTACTAACAAGTAATACTGAATAGCCACCAGTACTGGGAGAAATGGGTCTCCTACTTAACGATAAGTTAAGTCCGAGAACCTATATACTGTGCTTACAGAGCCATTCTTCTGCTTTCTTGCACTCTTGAAATTTTGCCATCTTCCCCATCACTTTTGACCAAAAGCAGCTTTTGGGAATCTCAAGTCCAGCCCTGGATTATACAATGAGAACCTTGAGGCTTTCTTGTCAGAAGACCTCAACTGCTTCAATCAGGGTAAACATCTCCAGATGTTCCAGATCTCTGCTCAGTCAGGATGTGGAACTATTGCTCTTTTTCCTTAAGTGATCCCACCTAATTACATAGTCCTATATGAAAAAGCTGATTCAATTGACCCTTAGGACACAGCCAGGACAACATCAAATTTAAGTTTTGTTAATGTCACTGCTTAGTTGGGCAGCTGATAAATTCTACAGGATTTCAAGTCACTATATTATCATCACCAACAATAATTTGCTAGAGGTGAATGGAGCTTACTTAACTGCCTCAGTTCATGTATCAGACAGTAAAAACTTTGGGCCAAAAAAAAATCCCACTTCAAAAATACTGGATATCCAGAACACACACGAGGCAATGCCTCTCACAGACTTTTAGCTCAATACCAGTGGGAATGAAAAAAGTTTCTCACCTCCCAGGGAAACCATTTCTAGAAGCCTATTTCTGCATCAGGCATGGACACAGCTGTTTGCTTGAACTTCTGCTATTTCTCCAACTGGGCATCTCCTTAAGCCCCAACTCTCCTTCCTAGACTTGAGCAGCTCACTTTTCTGTCTCATTGCTCCTTTCTTTGACAAGCAAATGTTTTTAAGAATGACCTCTTGGTTCAACATATTTAGTGGAAAAATGCAAGTAATGGAAAAAGTTCTGCTGATTTCCATTTCCAAGTAAACAAATTTCAAGTTAGGATAAACTCAGGATTAGGATAGCAGTTGAAGTGGCAACACAGAACTAGACATTAGGTCAAAGGTAATGATGCTTGCTCCCTTCTCTGGCTTCAAAACCATTTTAGAATAGATCTGTATTACTACCAACAAGATGACCTACCATTTATCTGCCATTAGTTTCACCAGGTCATGAAGAAGTGATTGTATTAACCGTTAACACATTATTTAGTAGGAGCCCTTGTACGTTTTTCTCACAATAACTCATGCTTAAATTTATGGGAGGCATAAAATTCCTGTGGTAGAGTGCCTGCAAGAGAATTAATGTATCTTATATGACAGTTATTGACAGCAGAAAGAACTCTTAACTTGGAACATACCCTAGTTAATTTGTGCCTTTTGTCTCAAAGACGACACATTAAATAAACGTTTTCTCATCATTTCTCTTGGTCTGAAGTGCACAGTGAAGTTTATCATTACCTCATTTGGACTTTATCAGCTTTTTATACCAAGTTCCTTCAATCCCCACTTGGTAGATTAGATTGGACCTTGAGACCAGATTAATTTACAAAGAAACATCTTCAAGCTTCAAGAGAATGGGGTCATTCCAAAAACCAAATTTCAGCAGGTACTAAGTGTGTACACTGCATATGGGAACACGAAGCTATAGCAAGAACAAACAGTCTGGCAATAAGAGTATGGCCTTAGCAAAGAACAAACAAATAAAACACTGCTGTGACTTATTATACTGTTAATCTGAGAGAGAAAAGAAAATATTTTTCTTCACCGGATTTTTACAAATCTTATTACTTAAAAGTGTAAACACTGACGAAACGGTGATCCTAAATGGTGTGTTACAGAGATTGCTACAATCACCTGCCCACACGCATGCATTCAACTCTGCTCCCTGCAGCCAGGGATGACACCCACTGTGTGTAGTTAAGCAGACAAAAGTCTTTGCAGGATCTGGACTTGGGATATTCAGTTTCAGTAAATGCAACTTAATGTTTCCCATATAAAGCTAGCATCTCCCTTGATATTTCAAGGAAGAATTAAGACGGAGAACATGAAAGTAGGCATAAACCAAGTGAAGGGCAACAGCTGGAAGCTGGAGGTGCAACCTTAGCTTAGAATATGCAGTTTGATATCTATAGCCACAACTTCTGCTTCTGCAGAAGTTGAAGAACAGGGTGTTCAGGCAGGGGAGTCAGGAATAAAGCAGAAATTGGAGGGAGATTTGGAGAAGGCAACTATCTGGCCAGGGAGAAGAGGCCTATCTCCCTGCAGGAGGGAATGGCAGGAAAAGCACTCATCTGGAGAAGAGAATGGCAGCAAAGACTGCAAACGCAGCCCTGGAAAACACTGGCTCCATCTCATCAAAGCACATCCACCAAAAACTCCTTTGGGAATATTAATGTTTTAGGGGAGTAAAAGCCACTTAGTGCTGATTTCATCAGGAATGCCACACCCCTAACAAAGCCTCAAACACAGTGACAAACCTCAGCAACCTACAGCAGCCCCAGGGCAGGACAACTGAGGACAGAGCTGAGAGTAAAAGGAAGGGAACCCAGAGAGATGCCCAAGACCTTGTTTATGTTCTCAGGGCTTAGCTATAAGATGTAGAAAAACCAAACCACCAGCAGCTGTTTGGACAACACAAGTATAAAGATGTTTTTTGAGAACTATGGGCTATCCAAGGAAGAGGGGACTTTCTTCTGCTGTAATTGCTCTTGTGCACACACACAGCAATGCCACGGACAGATGGGGTGAGAGCATCAGCCCCAACTGACAAAGCTAGACAGGGAAAAACTGAAGAAAAAAATTCCAAGCCTTTAGAGAGAATGTGGACTCTAGACCTTTCTTCATCTACTTCAACACAAGAGAGAAACGAAAGTGTGAAACAGAGAAGCCCCAGATCATAAGCTCAAATCCCATCCTGGACAAGGAGCAAACAGGACAAAGGCTTGTAGCCTCCTTCCCCCAGGAAGCTCCTTGAGGACCGGTGTGTTCTTCCTTTGCTGCAGGGCACAAGACTCCCACACCTCAGGGGACAGTGGGCGGATCACATCTCACATGGAAGATTTTAGAACTGGCAAAAGATGATGAAAGAGATGTTGACCTAATAAAGCTCTCCTGCGGAGCTGGGTCTCACTGGGACTCAGGTGGATATTAGAGACCACACAGCGTATCTGAAAATGGACAAAATTTAAAATAATGCAGCCTGGCATTTCTGCCAAAGGCCAGAAAAGTAATCACTTCTGAGTACAGAAAGGACTCTTACTTATTAAGGAAACATACAATTATATCACTATAATACACATTACTATTCACTGTCTGCTATGGAAGGACAAATGATATTTTATTTAGTATAAAACTGGGACAGTGGAGAGATACAAAACTTAAACCTGCACGAAGCCCATCCCTCTCAGTTAACCCACAAAAACACTTTGAACACATGTGAAGTGACAAAGCCACTGTTAAGTTGATGCTGTACACCACACACCTGCAGTGTTTCGCAAAGGGTAGCACACAGCTGCAGCCTTAGCAAAGATGGATTTATTGTATTACAAACCACACTATATCAACAACTTATAACACATTGGTACCCAAGATTTGCAATTGAATGGTTAACTCCTGCAGACTTTGGATTAATCTTGAACTCAACTGAAAGCAGTCATATCCCAGGCCACCTCTGTTCATAAACCGGTAGCCACATGTTATTCATACCTCTCACTTCATGACAGTCACACCCGAGTCACTTTTTTGCTTCTTTGCATGATCTACACCACATATCAGAATGTTTTAATTCACGAATGCTCTACAAACAGGTTATTTTCAAGAACTCCCTCATGTGTAACTGTTTTACAGTCTTTTGTGCAAATTAAAAAAAACACCTTTTCAAAAGGACTAAATCACTTCTAGTGGGAATACCTCAGAAATCTATGCAAGTATCCGCGGTGCTTTTGTCTTGTGTTTTGTTCTTGCACATAAGAATTAGCTCATCCGCTTGTTAGTGAATAAGAGATTAGAATGGTTTGCAGTATCAACAAATCAAATCAGCAGGTTTTATTCACAAGAACATTTGCTGACACTTTATTGCTATATTCACTCAACTTCAATCTGAGCTTCTTTGGCTCTACTTCTTTCTTCCTGCAGCCTCTCCTCCTCTTGATAGCTTTTAACAGATTTGTTGAAGTTTCATTCTTGTTGCAAGTCCTGTTACTCTCTGTGTTACATCTAGTTTTGTGTTAATTGCACATTTAATGTACCAGCACAGTAACAGCTAAGAAGAATTAGACTTGAGGTTTTTTTCCTTTTTCTACTTAGCTTTGCTGGGAAGCACTACCAAGCAGCAGGGAAGATCCACATCTTGAGAACAGCAAAGAACAAATTGTGCAAATATGAAACCAGTAAGAATTTCCAAGAAAATCCCTTTACCCTTTAAGATTCAAGTCTGTGTTAAGCACTCCTGACCTTCTGCAGCAGAAGGCTGAAAGTTCTGTCACCCAGTTTGAATTTTTTTCCTCCCAGTATTTTTTTTTTTCCCCAAACAAACCTAGCTTCAGAAATAAGGGGCCGCAACATGGTGAAAAACATTATCCAAGATAAAACAGCAATGCCTTCATCTCTGTATGAAGCATCTAACAGAAGAAAGCCAAGGACACTGATTAGGCTTTTTGTGACAGGAAGCAGGATGAATGTTCAGCAGGTTACAGCTAACAAGGCAACAATTTCACAACAAGCCCATTCCTTCCCAAACACCTGAGTAATATAGGTCAGGTGCTCAGTTTGGGGGGGTGGGGTGCTAACTTTCCAGCGTAATAACTCAATGAAACAACACAGGGCAGCGATGGTGTAATGCTGCAGTGCAGCACAGTGTCCCAACATTAACTTTCTTATTTTCTGTGACAAACAGCTCTGGTTTCTGTCCCTGAGGAGAAATGACTCACTGGCTTCTCAGCTCCCTGAAGAGAAGTTTACGCTCTGCTCTCCTCACCCTCTGTTACTACTTTGTTTTCTTTCGGCTTTTACTGCTGTCCAACCTCAGCCTCCAGCAGCAACCTAAGGCACTGCAGGTTTTTGTTACTACTTTGGCTTTTTACATCCCTACCACTCAAGGACTTTTTTGTTTGTTTCTAAGAAAACGGCCACAAGGAACTCTCTCTCCTAAGCCTCAGCAGAAGCAAAACAGTAATAACATTTTGTAATGCTAGTGGTTTTCAGGGAACCAGATGTGATTCAGCATTTTGAGGAGGGATTTATACAAGAAGGGAGTGCCAGGGAAAAGGGGACAATGGCTGAAACAAGCTGAGCGCCCGGTGTTTTGTATCAGTAATTTTTTAGAAGAGCATACTCCAAAGAAGAGTAGAAAGATGAGAAGACACAGGAAGGCATGAGGGAAAAAGCTCAGATTGTTTTCTTCCTACTACAGACCCTCAAAGCATTGGAGTGTTTTCAGCCAGAATTCTGCTTGCAGCCCACTTGCAATCAAAGTGTGTTGCAAGACCACAAGAGCAGCTCCTAATGAATTAGATGCCTGCAAGGTGCTGTATCTCCAATGACATAACATGTCAAGGCCTTTTGAGTACTGGGTATTCTTTAAAAGGCAATTTTGTAAAGATTTTGTTTGCAGTTTAAGGTTCAGAAACACTGGAAACTAATGATTTGTAACCAAAATGAAATCCGTGTCTCCTATTGATTTTGTTTTAGTTACTCGGAAACAATATTGATTCCCAAGAGATGCATCTAAACACCAAGTTTAGGGCCCAAAGAATTTCCATACCATTGATTAATAGATGCTATCTATCACTTTCACTTTTAATGAGACATTTGCTCTTCCGTGAGATACTGTATACTATCAAAAGGTCAAGTGTGGATTCTGTACGAGAGAGAAACACCAGTACACACAGCCAGCCTCAGCTCCAACAAAGCCAATTTGTTTGCTGCTTTTAATTAAATCATGAGCAATTACTTTCCTTCCTGTCCCCCAAAAGTTATTTTATTAACAGGCTTTGTTCTTTTGATAGGCAGCTCTGTTAACATTTAACCTATGCTTTAGTTGGAATTTCTTTAAAATAAGACTGCTTTTGCCCTGTGGTTTCATAGGACAAAACAAACCTGATTCATGACCAGGTCAATGCATTACAAATAATAATGATCCTCATTAAAGAAAACCCCATTAGTCTTCAAGGCCTCTTTCCTCTGGGCCAAATGCCATTATCTGTGCGATGCTCTTAAACAAAACCAGCAAAACTAGAAGTGACAGCCAATACAAAGCCATTCATAAAGGAAGCTGATTTGCAACGATATTCACCAACCCATTGGGAAATACATATCACTAGGAATTCGGTAAGTGATACAAGTGCTTATTATACATTCAGCTTCATAAACGATGAGAAAATTTCCTCCAGGCCTCAGAGAGAAGAGCTTTAAATAAATCCTTATGGATTAATGATACTTCCAGTAGTACTTGGCAGCACGCAGACAGAATACACAAGTTACCACAACAGGAAGGTTGAAAAATAGGGAATTTGCATCCACAGGAGTTTGAGGCGACAGGGTAGCAGGGTCCAGTGTCATCAGCTGGTTGCAGACCCACAGACAGAAGCAGCAGAGCCCTAATCCAAAACCAGTGAAAGAAGAACCAAATCAAAACAATAATTCCAGTTGAAATGGCCCTTAGGATGTCTCTCCCCCAAGCATCTGCTGCCTCTTGCCCTTCCATGGAGCACCTCCAAGGAGAGGCTGTCTTAACTCCACCACGACATCGCAGGTCCTCCCTCCACCCCAGTCCCCAGGGCTGCCAACACCTCTCAGCAGACACTTGCTCTGCCCTGCACCCAACTGATGGCTGTTCCCAGAGCACCCCCACAAAAAGCAATGACACCAGTAAACACCAGTTCTGCTGCAGAGAAGAACACTTGGGTATCTGCTTAATTTAATACGAATAAACACCCTGAGTTTAGGGGAGCAGGATAATTTGATGCTCTGGAGCTGAGCAAATCACGACTGGAACTGGGTGATCTAATGACTGGCACTTACTAATTCAAGGGATTCATCACCACCCCAACAATTAATTAGAGAAGCTGGTTTTATTTAAACTACTTGAAATTTTAAATATGCATTTTTCTTTATAAACAGAAATTGCAATATATTATGAAAATATTAATCAACACCTAAATTTACTGGGCTTCTACTGAAGCAAAGTAAATGAACAAATTAAATTATAATATTCAAGCATTATATGCTATTGACAAAGTCTGCAAACAAATGAGGTAAAGGAGTCACTGTTTGAGCATCTAAGCTGGAGTCTGTTATATAATAAACTGGGTCTTGACATTTTACCTCTCTCTCCAACAGGTTCCAAGAATATATTATTTTTTACCTCTTTTTTCCCCCCTCAGTACAGTTCAGTTTAATATGTGATTATTTTAAAGTAAAAGAGCAGCTAGGACTTGCAAATTCAGAAATATCTTTCCTTTCTTTAATCTATTAATAAAAACTAACTTTGAGAATGCAAAAACTACAGAAAGATATTTTGACCAGAAATCATTAGTTCAATTCCCCAAGTACTGATAATATTGCCTTGAATAAATCCGCGTTAGATGACAGAGGAAAATGGGAAACATTTTGATTACATTTTGCTTCATCATTCAGTACACTTAATGCTAATTTATTTGAAAGTACCAGTTTTCGGCACAAGTTTAATTCTGGCTTCTATTCAAAAGCCACACCAAATATTAGTCAAAATGAATTTAGTAAATAAGTTATTCAGGCCCATTTAGAAAAACCAACTGCAAAATTAAGGAGCCAGCCCAATGTGCATTAGAGCTATGCATCTGTTCTTGTGATATAGTAGATTTGTCATTAAACTCATACTAAGCACCAAATTTTGGATAATGACTTGACCTCAAAAATCCACCAGTTAACCAGAACAAACCTCCCTCCAGAAAAATGATCTTTAAAAATATAAATAGGTAACATGAGTAACACTGATGCCAATACAAAGTTTTTGATTGCTGCTCAAATCACCCATTTCCACTGATGCTTTCTAGACCTACCCGGCACGCACCGAAATGTGCCAGTATCATCTCCCCAAACCTGCACTCCTCTCCCCACTGACTGTAACGAGTTCTGGATTAGGCCATCCCTACATTAGTGTGCCTGGGAAGCAGCAAGGGAATGTTATCCCTTGGGCAGACAGGAGGCAGAGGTGGAGAGCCATGTGATGGCCACACCAAGATCCCCACACCTACAGCCCATCAGCTTTCCCAGCAATGCCAGCACTCATGTCCATAGGCTGCATGAAGTCTGAGCCTTCACAAAACAGAGCAGAACTGCAATGAGCTTCTCTGCTTTCCTGTACTCCAGAGGCAACAGCAAAATCAGCCAAAGCAGTGCTACACATCACCTATATTAAATGAATCTCTAGTAAGTGGCAGCTAACAGTAATTCTCTCCATCTATCCTCTAGCATTTAGAGACCAGGGGATGAAATGCTGACCATATATAGCACACTGCACAGGATCTGGTTTCTTGCTAAAATATTTGGCACTTCCTTATCACGTCATAAATCGGCACTGAGAGAATAAGCACATACGTTTTCCAAACAGTATATTAAACCAATTGTCACCAAGAAAATAACAAGTGTGGTATCGACATGAACAATTGTGCCCTGCCTGGAAGACAGAGAACATAAGCAGCTTCTTTATTTGTCTTTGGGCAGGTTGCATCAGCAATTGCATCATGATCTCCCTTTAGAGGTTTACCATCCACCTCAAGGCAGGATTCCTAGGGCCAAAACCTGCCATTTGATGTCTATATCACCAACCCGTGTGTTTGCACATGATGCATTGAACATCCAAAAACCCAGCAACCTAGGCTCTTCCCTTACTAAAACATGACTGCACCTTCTTCCTCCCTGTGCAGTTCTTTTACAGGGCTACAAATGCAGGGAAATAAGCTGGAAAGAGAAAATCATTAACTGGAACAGTGACAGCTAATCAGTCTGCAAACGCCAGCTCCCTCCCGCTCCCGCAGCCACAGGGAAGCGGGGCTCCACCACACCAGCTGAGGCCCAATTAAAGGCTCCTGGTCCCAGGTGTTTGGAGGTGAGCACTTTACTAGCAGCAGCCCAGACAAATCCAATTACTCCCAAATTCTTAGAATAGGAACGATCACAAATATTTTTGTAACAGTTATTATGGTTCTAGGGTAACTTAATCTAAATAAGATCCCACAGATGAAAACAGATGGCTTTCCAGGCACCAGTGTTAAAAAAATAAATGCTTTAATGAAATTCTGCTTGAAATCAGTTCTTTCTTAAAATTATCCCACACTTCTTCTACCTGCCCACATATCCCAGGGTTTCTACTGCCACCTCGTACAGTCTCGAGGTCCATATTCAAAAGGCAACAGTTACAAGGTACTCACAAAAGTCAGCTGGATAAATACCAGCTCCCCCCCTCAAAAAAAAAGTTTCCTTGTTCTGTAGAGGCACATAAGGCAAGTTCTCCTTAAAGAACAAAATGCTAATGACAAAATGCTAATGTCAGACTCTGTGACAGATGAATTGACTGCGATTAGCCAACTGAAATCATCACGTGCCACTAGAAAGGTAATTAAAGCTGAAGTTCCATCTCTGTACCGCAGAAACCTGCAATTAAGGAAACCACGTGGAACTTCAGAACTGATCAGAAGCATTCCAGACACACTTATTCAGATGGAAAACTGAATAAAATTAAAATTAAATTATATGTTCTTACACATACTGTTTCAAGATACAAGTACTCAAAATCTATCCTTTCAAAGCACATACTTTAGGAGCAAAAACACATAGGAAAGAAAACCTGTTTCAGAGCAGCCAGTACCCAGTTCTAGATAAAGGGTGCTTTCAGAAGTGGCATGATCTTTAATTTTCCCACAAATCCAAAAACTTGAAAAAAAAACTTCTAAACCATCTATATTACTGTTGTGACAACATGTGATTGTTTCCACGGACATATTAATCCAGATTTATACATGACACAAGCTGGGTGGTAGAGCAAGCTTAACACATCGACATTTCAGTATTTATAGCCTGCCAGGTACCTCCAGCTTTTAGATTTTTCTCCCTTGCACTTAGAGTGAGAAGAGGTGGCTTTAAGACATTTTCCTAATCAGATCACTAGGTTTTTCTCAGTTGGCAGGACTTTTCTCATTGCTAGAGATCATCAGGATTTTAGGATACCTGACAACAAACAGATACAGCCTTTCAGTTTTGGTTATATATGCGGCCCTAATTCCACAGTTAAACCAAGTGCTTAAGATGTTACCAGTCTGAGTTTCATTTCAGAGTTTCCATTGTAACCAGACAGCTTCAACATCTATTAAAATAAATCAGATTAGGTATGCATAAACACATGCCATCACGTTCTGCTACCTACCACACATCTTCTATTTTATCAAAAATAAGAAATACAGAAAGGACAAGAAATATTAGACATCTACAAAGGTAATTATTAAACACTCCCCAGCTTTAATGTTACCTAGCATTGTCATTTGTCGTTAACTGCAGAAGGATAACCTGGTACCCTACCAACCTTATCTTTTTGTAGTGACATAGTAAAAAGTCCAGTCTCAAACATTTAAAACTTTGGCAGAGTGAAGAAAGGAGAACAGACAGTTACAGTCCAGTTAGTTTCCCTCTACAATGGGGGGGGGCGAGAAATATTGAGAAGACAGCTGTAATTTCCCTTTTAG
This sequence comes from Pterocles orientalis, assembly GCA_011057875.1. Lineage (NCBI taxonomy): Eukaryota > Metazoa > Chordata > Aves > Pterocliformes > Pteroclidae > Pterocles > Pterocles orientalis. Next base: position 556,104 of record WKFP01015424.1, read on the forward strand.
AAAGGGTAAGATATTTATGACAGTCTTTTTCCTTATGTCTGGAAACAGTACTTCATCTGCCACTGAACAGTACAAATAGCTTTCATTTGCTTAAAGGATACTTTTTGAAGTTAGACCTCCTCTTCCTATCCCCATGGTATTTATTCTTTGTGTAGCTGTGAATCTCAGATTTTGGAAAGTAAATCCTTGTAAGACCTTGTACATCCTTCTGTCCTTCCTTGGAAGCTGCTCATTAACACACACAGACATTAAATGTGAAGCTTATCTCTAAAGGAATTGCCAAAGTGTGGTGGCAGCCCTACCTTCACTATTAGTTTTTTTGTAGAGCGTTCATTGTAGCAAACTGAACTTTATACATCTTTACCAGCATCTACACCATATTTCTCTTAGCACTCAATGTGCAAAGCCAAACTACTCTCTTTTAAAAACATTCAGGAAGACATAGAGAGAGAACAGCTCAGGCCTAAAGCCAAGAATGTTTCAATGAATGCAAAGAAATTAAAAGCACGCAGGTGATTCCAAAGAGCAGAGGAGTACAGGCAGACTGTACCGGAGAGATGTATTACACCCAGGCATAGTCACGATGTGTGGATAAAGCCAAAAGAGGAGGGAGCAGAGGTGGTTAGGGCAGTCCCAGCAGCCTCCTTCACCAGCAGGGCCATCCTTCTCTAGAGAACACCGCAGGGGACGCCAGCCCTCGCAAACTAGAGATGGTTGCTAGCCACCCTTGGAAAACGGGATGTAGAGAGGGCAAAGGAGATGGCTTTCTGTTTAGCACATTCCATAATGCACCTTATTTTTACATTTTTTTAACTTGAGTTCCACCAGAATAATTTTGGTTCTGCAAGTGACATTCTCTCTGCACGGCCTCCCACTTGTTTGTGTCCCGGGCCATCGGGTGATCACCCAAAGCAAGGTACAGGAACTGGTTATCAGTAACCAGCTCCCAAATCATTCCCAACCCCCAAAGATGAGAGAGCACATTTCTTAAACTTCACACATTCATCCCAGAGCCATAAGGCACAAACCTGGGAGGGAGAAACAGTTTTCCTGCTTGGCACCAGCCCCTAAACACCTACAGAGGGGAAGATGGACACTGGGACCAGGAGGTCCCTGCAAAGCTTTGCAGCTGCACCGTGATGGCTGCTCTGCTCACAGTAAAGTCAGCACAATAAAAGTTAGGTGCAGCAGAAACCCCTTAACCCTTCCTAGCACCCAAGCATCAGGGTTCAGCTTGTTGTGAATGCAATAAGTCTCTGGAGAGAGAGCACTGCACCATCACCACCTCTCCCTGCCTCCACCCCACACCGCTGCAGGACATGAGTTGTGCCACGACTCTGAGCTGGGCCACAGTTGTTTGCGAGCACAGCTCCCATCTAAAGAAATAAGCCTTTTTGAAGAATACGAGGATATTCATAATGCTGCTGCTCTTCTAACAGAGAAAAAAAAACATTAAAGATGCTCTGAAGAAAGATGTTTGGATATAAGCTCTTCCTTGAAGCACTCTGCAGTGCCTATAGCTCTAATGCAAGTCTGAAGAAGTCAGTAGTTTCCCACTGACTTTGATGAGATTTTGGGTTTGGTCTTTGATGGAAAAAAAATATATAGCCATCTGAGTTTTTAAAAGAGCTCCAGTAAATGCAGCTGTTACTGCATTACAGGACTAGTAAACAAAATCATTACCTGTAATTCATCCATCTCCAAGGAAACTTCCCTTTAAGAACTACAGATCTGTGACAGCAAGAGAGCATTATCATCCTTTTTATCCCAGGTCCTGGGATAAGGAAATATGCCAGAAAAAGGTAATAAGACATTGATTTCCACTGGAAGAATGAAAGAATGACTCATCAGATGGCTCCTCTGAATAAAAAGTTCGTGTCCACAGTAAAGGGGTGAAATCCTACCCTGGGCTTAGGTGTAAACACAGGGAGGAAAAAAAGATTTACAGGGATCCTTATAAATTGACTAGGTACATCAGAGAAAGATTAAATCCTGGTCAAAGATTTAAGTGAAAACAGATTTAGGAAAGGATTTAATGCTGTTTAAGGACTTCTGTTTGACTTTTAAATACTTTCACACTTTGATACCTAAAAAAGCCATGACTCCAAAATTGCCTCTTACAGAAAAGCGATGTCCTTGAGGTGCTTGGCACTACAATGCAACATGAACACGGCACCTGTTTCCACCTGCAGGAAGCAGAGCTCTGGACAGACACCAGACAGCAATGGATTCCATAGAAATGAAGTATGAGAAAGGAGACATGTAAATATTGCTGGAATAACATCTCATTTTTGTCTTCCTAAACATTGCTCTGCCACGATGGATGCACTGCCAACACCCAGTCTTACACTATTTGCCAGTTTTAAAGATCATGTTTCAAATCTCAAGTGCAGAAACAGCGACACTGAAGGCACTAATAAATACAGGGCTTTTTGACAGCTATGGGAACAGGAGAAGACAGACACACACCGCAAAGTTCAACTAAACCCAAAATACAGGGTTCATAACAAGCCTAACAAAAGCTAAGACAAAAAGTTTCCAGGATATTATTTCTTTTCATTTTAATGAAATCAACGAACAAGCACTTCTTCCAACATATAACTCCTGGATCTCTGGTCCACCAAGGACATCAATACAAGTGGTACTGCAGTAACAAGCCACTAACTTTTATAGACAGCTGGTACTGAGGACAGGCTGGGTGCACCGTGGCATTTACCATAGACAGAATAAACCAAAGCTTCAAGATTTCCACCAAAGTACCCCACATTTCTCTCTCAACTGCTCTGCACAGCCATCATCTTGTCACTTCTCTGGGCCACATTGAAAGGCATTTGGGAGGTCCTGGATTCCAAACACCATAAAGACATCCCAATTCACACAGCATTTCTGCACTACAGTAATTTACCATCTGTACTCCAAAGTGAACTGAATAGAGCTTACAGGTTGGAAGAGGAAGAGCGAGGGAGGAGTAGGAACCCCTGGTAGTACTTCTTAGAGTTATATCTTTATACCAAACCTGAAAGGCATCAGAAAACCTGTTTCATTGAACAGTATTTTGTGATAGAACATATTTGACAAGAACATTCAGATACTTATCTAGCAACAGTTGTGGGTTATTTAGATGGACAGCAAATAAAAAAGAACAGGAGTCAAGGCCACTTCTGATTTATAAAGAGATGTCACTGTATTAGTAAAAAAGTGATTCAGTCAATAACCAGTAAGCTTTGAAGTAAATGCAACTTAAAACTAAATCAGAGCAGACTGAAATTGTATATGCTCTGCCAATGGAAGTCATACGATAAAGCATCCATTCTTATAAATGATCTGAAATTCACAATAATTTCTGAATGGTTATTTCAGAGATGCACTGCAAATGCATTTTACTAAATGCTAGTATCTTTGCTTATTCTTCATGCAGCGAACACACATTTCATTTTTCTTCCTCAGAAACAACAACCCTGTCAGTACCAAGGAACAACAGAGTGCTCATGTGCACAGCTCGGGGAGAGCAGCAGTCAGGCTCGTGGGATGGGTACGACAGAAGAATATGGAGACAAACAAGGAAAGCAAACTCTTATCGCAAGCAGAAGCTTTGTAGAGCTTTACAACTCATGAAAGCACAGGGGCACCTCAGTGCATGTAGTTAAGCTAAAACAACGTGATTTCACACAATATCTACTATCATTAGAATCTTCCCGAAATCCATGCAGGATGCTAGATTTCCCAATACCTTTTGATCTCACTTCACTGGTACAACAGGGGCTTTGCCTGGGAAAAATGACCTTGAGAAGAGAGTGTTACTAAAGCTCCCTAACAAATAACTACAGCATGCTTGAAAACAGGACTCTTGTGTGCCACTACATCCATTTACTTTTTTTATGAAAGAAAAAAATTTTCTGTTGAGAACTTTTTGTATTAAAACCTGCTCAGTAGATATGAAATTAATTTGATGTTGTAACCAACCATTTTTACAAACTGTAGGAAGAGACAAGGGTGAAAATTACAGTTATTTATATTCAGACAAACAGCCAACAAGACTGTACAATAGCCCAGTAGCACAATAGCAATGGCTCAGAGTGAAACAAATTAGCCTGGCATTTTTAATTAAAAATTTTCTGCTTCCTGGAACGCACCGATTGTTGTCTTTCTCCATGTCACAGATTAATATAGTAGACTTTAACTGCTTTTATGTAAAAAACTACTCATATATAAAATATAGAAAACATTAAAATGAGTTAGTTCATCTTTAGAGGCTTTCCCTTGACACATATGCTGTAATTGAAACGTTGAGCAATATATCCTACAAGAAATTGGAGGGTGGGGAAGCTAGAAGCTGCCTCTGACAGCTAAATCAGAAGGAGGTTGGGTTTTTTATTATTTTTAGAGTTTGGATAGTTGAGCTCACTTCGATCTCACTCTGGATTTCATTATTCCCTAAAGACAATTAATTGTTTTGGTGCTGGGTAATGAAATGCTCACATGTCATACAGTGCTGCTAACTTGTGGCCTCGTGTTCTTCTTCAAGCTCCAACTCCTGAGAGATGCTCAAGTTTCAGAGTTGGTTTTAAGAATCCTTTCAGCTTTTGTGGCTTTTGACAAACAAGTCAACCTCTAAGCAGTCCAAGACCGGAAAACAATCTAAAAACCTCTAGCATTCCCTTAAAACTTAAGCCAATGTTATTTTCTTGGTGCATGATGCAGGACTTTGCAGTATTGTCACAAGTGTGAACACACACGAGAATCTGGGGACTTTCCAAGCTTATCACAAGTGCTCAAACCTATCGAGCTTCAGTGAGATCTAAGTGCCAGCTTCTGTACTTGTCCCAGTGATAGCCAGGGCTAAGAGAAGATTCCTCCAACTTTTTCTTAAGGAAACATACTTAAACCCCTACTTACTCTTCTGTCTGCAAAATGGTATCATACAACAATTTGAAAATCAAAGCAGAGGCCAAGCAGCAGGACAGAAATGGTTAGATGCTCTCTTCTGGTCTGTGCCCAGACCATACACACCCTCTGGCGTGGTGGCAGTTTGTGACAGCAGCAGCAGCGCCACCTCCTCGAGGTGCATCCAGCAGAGCACTGGGTCCACTTCCCAATGGCTTCCAAGCATACAGCTGGAGGGAAGATGTGGGATGAGGGGAATTTATTTCCCCTCTCCTCTTGAATAATGCAAATAACAAATACTGCAAAGTCTCATTCTCTGCAAAATTATAATTGTCAGGTAGTCACCAGTCCCCTGCCACAAATTAGGCAATTATTTCTCAGTTTAGGGAAATGCTCACCTGCCATTTCTGTCCACTTCTGTTTAAACACAGGCCTCAGGGGACTTAATAAACTGAAGCTGTTCACAATTGTTGACAAGATGCAAAATGTGTTTATTTTTCAGCACCACATGTTGGATTGAGGGGGGTGCGACAAAATTGCTCTGTGCTGGGAAAGCAAATAGATTTTCTAGACCAAAATCAACTTGTTGTCCTGAAAAAACATCGCAAATATGCTGGTATGTCTCCTAGCCCACACAAAAACACACAGCCCAGAGAGACTGGGCATTAGCTTCTTTCCTCCCTGTTTTAAGATCTGAACATTTTGGGGCAGGAGAAGCAGAGCGCACATACTAGGGAGGATAGTACTTGCTCTGAGACTGTACAAGTAAAACCAGTAGTTAAATTGAATTTAATTACTCCAGTTTAACTAATTTAAAGAAATTTAGTCTTTGAATATCCCAAATGAACAACAGATTTCTAATACGTTGTCAAAATTAATTATAATATCAGGCATATTATTTCTGAGTACAGAATTACGCAGGACAGGAAGGGACCTCAGAGCCTTTCAGTCCAGGACACACCTGAGGGGCTGTACGACACAAGAAACCTTTGCAAACACTGACAGAAAGCACCTACACCTTCCTATGCTTGTGAAGAAGCACACCAGGGCAGGGTGACAGACAGAAAAGAAAGTTAAATATAAAAAATGAACATAGATAAAACCATTTTTTAAAAAAATTGTATTCGGAATGCAAATTCTCTATGGCAGCATTGCACAAAACAGTCCTGGGTGCATTTGGGCTTCTCCTCAGAAAAGTTAGCCAGTCCTTCGATGAAGACAAGTTGAACAAGTGTCTTCCTGCAACCTGGGAGAACACAGGATGCAATCCTTTACCCTAGCACTGACACAGGAGGTATGTTACTGTTGATTGGTTGTTCTTGGGTCAACCGTGACTGCCTGCTAAAGGGTCACAAGTTGCTTTTTATCTGAGGAATTGGATACTGGAAGACTTTAGTATTCAGTAAACTAGCAAATCAGTCTACGAAGTGTTTTCATGTAGCTGTACCAATTGCCTGATCCACTTAGTCCTCCATTAATCCATCTGATTTTGATATTACACATTAATAAGTCATCAACATTGTTTCTTACTGAGGCTTAATGCACAAAATAGTCACGTACAAATGAAAGAAAACGGTACAAATATGCATATAGCACACACATTGAGCACTAACTCAAACATATCTACACATGATTTAAAAACGAACAATGCTCACTGGTCCTTATATCAAGGAGTTCATTTCAAGAAGGGAAGAGGATAATGGATATAAAAAGGTCATCTCTTTCTTAATCTCATTTAACACCATAGATACTATTTTTTATTACTGAGCAGCATTATTACTGTCAGCGTTACCTAAGTATCTGATACTGTATTTCCACATTTTGAAGTATTAAGATTTCCTTTAACAGTAAATTATTAATTTTCTGTTGTCTACTTGTTTGGAGGATAACTAATATCCCCTGTTGTGATTTTTTTGTTCTTCAATTATTACAAGCATGCCAGCCTTAAACTCCATCTCACCACAGGGGTTTATCTAGCAGTGTGAGCAAAAACATTCAGTGAAGTCCTGCAATCAGCCTTTTTTCCTAGCAGGATTATTTTGATGGGGGTATTTGTTACTGGATTTTGTAACTGAATAGCCAGGGAATTTCACTGTATTGTCAATACTGTGCTTTCCTACTATAAAACCGGGGCGAGGAATGATGACTAAAAAAAAATCAAGGATGAGATGGAAAGGTGTCGTGGTTTTGACCCTTGGCTAGCAAAACACCACAACCGCTCACTCATCCTCCTCCTTTTCCTGAGGGAAAAGAGACTTGTGGGCTGAGATAAGAACAATTTAAGAAGTAAACTACAATAAAAATTTACAATGGTGACAATAATAGTAATGTATACAAACGGGTGATACACAGTAAACTGCTCACCACCCAATGCCCAAGGCTCAGCCCATTCCTGGCCACCGACCCCAGAGGAAGAGTGCCAAAACCACAATAGGACAAAAGGTAACACATCTACAAGTTCAGAACTCTAACAAATCCCAAATGCCCTGCAGCACCATTCTGCTTGTTAGCCTTACATTAAACAGTCTTGCTGGAAAGCCTGCATATTTGCTTCCAATTGCCATCACCATACAAAAAAATATGCTCATGCCCCTTTTATTGTGTCTCCACCAGCAACCCCACACAAGCTGAAGGGCTAGACCTGAGGTAGAACACTGCATACTGGCCAGACTGGAATGTTAAAAAACCACCACACCACATCTCACCCTGTGCAAACAGAATGTTTGCAGGAAACCTGGTGCTAAATATTTGTAGATGATCCAGTTCTGCAGCCCTTGCCCTTTTAGGAGAGGCTGAGGCAGCTGATCTTTTTCAGCTTACAAGGTCTGATATCAACCACCCCATCCTCACATTAAGGTCATTAAAGAGATGAAGCCAGGTTCTTCCTGCACAGCGTACCTTTAGCAATACCTATGAATCAGTGATTCCCTTCATAAAAGCATATCCACTGAAAGCTATAAAGACCACAGGTATCCAAACCAGAAAAACCATGCACAGGCCATGCCTAAAGTGCCATACAAGGGACAAAAAAAAATTAACAACAGTATTTGAGACTGCAGGCATTTTAGAGGCAGAGAAACAAGATGATATTGCCAGGCTCACAGCAGCGACTAACCAGGCTTGAGCATCACCAAGACTGTTGGCATCCTCCCTGGTGCACTTCAGCTCCCCCCTGCCCCAGCCAAGCCCACCCAGGGGATACTTCCTGATAAACGGTGTGGATGAGGCCACACTACTGGGCAGGGGAGAGCAAAGAGAGAATGTGTGCGGCTCTACGCCACTCAGAGTGCTAGAGAGTGGCCCTCGCCTGTTTTACTCACCATTACACCTGCTTTACTTACTACTGTAGATACAAGCTCCTCACCAGCACATCCAGCCTTTAAGTTCTGAGCACTTTTCCTCTCTACCCTGTTCTTGGTTACAATTTTTTCTACAGTGGTAAGACGAAGAATCATCAAAAGAGATCTATAAATACATTAACTGAGCACATAAGATCGTAAGACAACAGTATTTGGTTTTGTCCTTACTATGAAGTTGTATCATTTGCTGCCAATCTTCTGCAAGCCTTGCTTCCCGTCACCCCGTTAAATGCAAATCTTAGCTAACTTTTGCTTATAAAGAATTTGCATTTACAAGCACTTTGCTATCATTCATATGGTGAAGTCTACATTGCGATTTGCATGCAAGAATCATAGGAACAGCATAACCTAGCTCTCGATGTCATTTTATCTCATGAATTCAGCCTTCAACCTAACTCATGTTAGATGAAAACAAATCTTAAAATATGCCATCCAGCACCAGCACAGCATCTTTAAGTAGCACCACCTTTCTATCACACTTTATTGCTCTTTGCATTTAAAGCAGTAATGTCAGTAAGCATTCAGCATTTTTCTTTATACCAGCTTTCCTAAAAAACACAAACCCAGATAATTAAACAGAAATGGAGTTATGAGGAGTGAAGCAAAATACTGAGTTTGCCAAATAAACCATTACATATTTAAACAAATTATAAACACTTAAACAACTAATTCTGATAGAACCTCCAGTTTATGCACGCTGTATGACATTATAGCAGACAAAAACCTCTATACGGCAATATTAATGCAGTTACATCTATATTAAATACCAAGGAAGCGATGGCTATAGAAATCAGAGACAGAGTAAAAAAAACTTGTACAGAGCTCTCCAAAATGCATCCAAAGTCCTTTGGGAGCAAAATATCTTGATGTTTCCAGTGCTTCTTCAATCTAAATAGCCTGAAAACAGCACCAGAGATTGGTTTTACACAGAGGCAGGCCCAGGTGGCAAGCTTCCAGTATCAATGTGGGTGTATTCAAATTCATGGCTTATTAACAAGCATTTTAACACTTATGCCTCCTGCCACAGGAGGGAAAAATATCATGCTGAGCTATTGCGTGAGAATCAGGAACAAAGAAGAACCACAGGATGGTTTGGGTTGGAAGGGACCTTAAAGGTCATCAAGTTCCACCCCCCTGCCATGGGCAGGGACACCTCCCACTAGCCCAGGTTGCTCAAAGCCTCATCCAGCCTGGCCCTGAACCCCTCCAAGGATGGGGCATCCACAGCTTCTCTGGGCAACCTGGGCCACTGCCTCACCAACCACACAGGAAATAATTTCTTCCTAATATCCAATCTGATACCATCTTTCAGCTTGTAACCATTCCCCCTTGTCCTATCACTGCACTCCCTGATCAAGAGTCCCTCCCCATCTCTCCTGTAGGTCCCCCTTTCAGCACTGGAAGCTGCTCTAAGGTCTCCCTTGAGCCTTCTCTTCTCCAGCCTGAACAACCCCAACTAGGTCTTCTAGGTCTTTTCCAACCTTGATAATTCTGTGATTCTGTGAACTCTCTCAGCCTGTCCTCATAGGGGAGATGCTCCAGCCCTCTGACCATCTTTGTGGCCTCCTCTGGACTGGCTCTAACAGGTCCATGTCTCTCCTGTGCTGAAAGAACAGCAACACGAAACCAGTCTCAAGGAACTCTGGGGACAGATTCAGCTTAGCTAAAGGAAGGGATGATAATTCTTGCCACCCTCATACAGACTGTCTTCTTGTAGAGCTTCATGATGTCTTTGCTAACTTGAGAAAGACCAACACTGAACTGACTCAGATTGAAAACTAACAGGGCCAGCATCTTCACAAGCACATTAGGAATTACCTGGCAGGGAAAAAAAAAAAGCTGGAAAAAATATATTTAAGTTTCGCATTTTGCAACAATAAATTAAAGGCTTAAAATATTGGGAAGTGTTCCCCCACACACACAAATGTATATCAAGGCAAAGAAGAGGGGGAAAAGGAGATTAAATTAACCTCCAAAAATCAGATGACGACTGATGACATCTTTGATTCTAACAAGTATTAGGAAAGGCAGTCCTGCTCTTAAGAACTGCCTTAAACTGACTTTCTGTGCAGACAAGTGACAGCAGCACAAGTCGTCAGGAACAAAGTGTCACAGTTTGATTAATATGCAATCCTTTAGATCTTCTTTAGCTTACATCCAAGGTTTCAGTTCACTCTGGGGTGGTTTGTATTAATTTATCTGCATTTGAAGCAAAAGCAAATCATTTTCACACATTGACACAATTTCGCCTTTGAAAATGCTACCTGATTCAGCAAGGGGTGCAAACAGGTGTAAGTACTATCTGCACGTTCAAAAAGTACCTTTCTGCTCCGTTTGTTTCTCTGACAGAGTCCCAGTGCTCTATCCTGCTAATTACGGACTACTAAATCACAGAAAGAAACAGACATACATGCACACTGGTGAGAAGGATTTTAATGCACAAGTGATGAAGATATTTAAACTGTCTCTGCTGCTTTAGGAAACCGTGTCCGCTATCGAAGTCCACTGACTTTTCAAAGCTCTCATTCAAATCTCAACCAAGTTTTTTCCAGTAAAAATTTGAAATACATGTATGTCCATCTCGCTGCCTTTGGCCATTTCTTCTAATTCACTTCCACAGCTTTCTCCTTGTCTGAAGAGCACCTGAACTTTTTTCCTTAGACAACTTCTCCATCCGTTGTACTGGAAGCTTGTTGCTATGGCCTCTATAAGTCACCATTCCAGCAATCCTATCCATGGTCAGCAACTATCTAGAAAACTATTTTATATGGCAACATACAATCCTTCAACAACATACTATCCTTAACTTTTAGCAACAACAAGTTTTCAGCTTGTTTGGATGTTTTATTCTCAATTCATAATTGGTAGTAAGCATTTAACACTGGTAGTTTCCTTTAAAATTTCTAGACCATGTATCTTTCCTCTCCCTCTGCCTTCTCCTGATATCATTTTACCTGCTTCTAGTGGCATTAACTGTACTCATCCGACAGACGACAGCACAGAAAAAATATTTCATACATCAAAGCATAAACTTAAGAAATTCTACATCAATGACAATCTTCAGTCTAAGAGATAGGCTACGGGCTTAACAAAAGGCTCCAAACAGTACAAGACAAATAGCCATTTCTTATAAGCCTTCTTACTGTGCAAGGTCCCCATTATCATTCTCCAGCAGCAATAAATTTCTGTGGGAATTAAACATCTCTCAAACTACCCCATCGATCAGCACAACACTGTCAGATTCTGCTAAGCACTGCCTCAAGGGAGGATGCTGTATTTCCAAAGTCCCGTTATCACCAGGAACTGGAAAAATCCTACATTTTAAGCAAGAGCAAACTTTCAGAAGAGCCACTCTGCCTCAGTGCCATATTATTTTACGCTATATTAAAAGCGGCAACAATAGTTGATCTTTTCTCTCGGTGCCTTTTTCCCCTCTTATGCTGCTCATGACCTCGTGCTCTTCAACACTATATTAAACATTATCAGACAGCTAATAGCCCAAGAGAGGTTGTTACCACTCAAATATCAGAAAATCCAGACACAATCTCTCAGCATGGCAACCTCTCTCATGTTTTAGTATCCCAGATTCAATTACTGGCTTATCAGGTCAGACCTCGGGGTTTTGCTCATCACCATCCTAAAAATCCCATCTCTCTTCTCAAAGGGCAGAGAGCAGAGCCCAGTGTGGGAATTTCTGCCACCCAAATTTCACTTTCATTTTTGCCATTTTAGAACACGAAGAAATCTTGGCAAACCCTTTCTGAACACAACTGGATTTTCTTCACAGTTTTCATGTAGCTTTTGAGAACAGCTCTAGTCAGATACTCTCATTTCAAAGACTAGTGCAGATAATTAAAGAAAGGGCTCATTTACTCCTAAGTAGCTTGCAGAAAACTTTCTTCCCAATATGTGGCCTTCCTCTCCTTCCTTCCATAATCACTATTTGTAATTTATCATATGTGCCTAATTAAACATGGGATGCAACTGATCTTAAGTCTCAAATTTCAACTTATCTTGGTATTTGTACAAGATGTTCTCATTTTATAAACTAATTGACCTAAAGCATAGAGAAGATACTAAATCTTCTGCTGGTTAGTACAACCCAACATAACTACCGCAGTAGTCAATGTTGTATAGCAGTATTTTCATTTCATAGCCGTACTTACAACATATGCCAGCACTGGGAAATGAAGTGGAAGAAAAGAGGCAAGATGTTTGTCTCCCAAGAAACCAGGTAAGCATCAAGTTAAAAGAATTAGAATAAAATAAAAATTGCTAGCATAATCCATTGAGATGAGAAACAGTACATCCATGGCCAACTGCTTTGTATGTTAAATCCTGTCTCCAGGGTGAAGACAAGGCAAGAAAAATAGCATTTTTCCTGTTATCTTTCTCTTCTGTACAAGTTCCCTGGGTCAGTTATTACACACAAAAAAAGCTTCATCTATGAAGGGCCGTTTTTCCAAAATCCAACATTTGGTTGAAGAAAAAGGAAAAAGACAAAGATATTTAGTAATAAGCAAGTATTTAAAACAAGGATCTCTTTAGAAAAGAAATGGAACTAGTGGGCTCTGCTCCCATGTACACCATGGGGATCACCACACCCACGGGACAATCTCGGAAAAACAGGAGAGCTTGCCCAGTCCTGGAAGGCACAAGATGTAGGTTCAAGTGTCTGTGGATGGAGCTTCACCTGGAATTCCTGCTTTGGGGAAAGCGCTTTAGCCAGTAAGTGAAAGAGAAAAAACTCCCACCTACCAAGCCTGAGCTGTCATGGAACTGCCACCATGGTGCTCTGTGCTGACCGGAACGCTACTGGGTTGCAAGAAACATCACAACATGCTGGCAAGAGAGATGTCCCCAGTTACCGACACAGAGACACATAACCATTGTACATTCACCATCGTAGATGTGCACAGTAACACCACCGGGCTCTGAAGCCACATCTGACAAATAGCAGCTGATGGGCTGTTGAAACACTTGAGCAAGTAGGTGTTGTTTTGTAGGTTACTCTGTTAGACTTTGGCATCTACACGGAAAAAGACAAACCCAAATTTGTCTTTTCTAGGATCCAGCCTCTAGTCCTGGAGATGAAAAATCAGACCTGAAGAGCGTGTTGCGTCTGCAGCACTGGCGTTGAAGTGAATCTCTTGGCAAGCACAAAAGCAAGCATTTGTCACCCCACCAAGACGGCCAGTTAGTCTGGTGTCATGACAGACCCTGCAGAATACAGAGACAGGAAAAACCAAGCCAGACAAGAAAGGAAAATAAGTATAGCGATACTCTCTCCAAGTTGATGAGCTGACTGGCTTTGGAAGGGCAGTAATTATTCACTGGCTGTTCCCGAACAGATCCTCAGAGAATACATGTGGTCTGGTGTCTGGTTTCAAGAGGAGAAAAAAATCCTCCAACCTGCAGTGTAAATGTCAAGGCTGCATGCTACCTGCCATTTAGTCACACGCTATTCTTTTATCAGATGCAAGGTTATTTCATCAGGACCCAAGTGTACTCTCGGCAGTAGATGCAGCAGCCCAGAGCTTTTGCTGCACTTGCTGATAAACCCATGAGAAGCCTGGGCTGGAGACTGGGAGCAGGGACCAGGGACCAGGTGTAACATCACTGAGCCGTTTCCTATCCAGCAACTGGCTTGAATATACAAGGACTAGAAATATTAATTAAAGGGGGAAAAAACTTCATAAATACCTTAGCCACAAAGGGTATACTGCAGGGAGACAAATCTAGTTTAAAATATTATTTTCCTCAAACTTCAGGCAAGATACTTCAAGTAATTTTGCAAGATGATTTAAATTCAAATTTGCTTTTGAATTCTGTGTACTGTGGAACACCTGGAGTTCCTATCACTAGATTTAACAATTGCAGACTCCATGACAATAGATGCTGATACAAGCAAATAATTTGGAAACACATCTACTTTTAAGCAATATGTGAATATTTTTATATTCATTTGGGTCTTGTGTGGTTTGGGGTTTTTTTAACTTTGTGATGAAGTTCTCACGGGCTACAATAACAGGTGAAGGACTTGCAGGCACAAACAGCTAAAGGCTGTAATTGTTTTGTACTTTAGTAATACCTTACAACATTGAGGACTACTCAGAAGCTTTAACTAGTACACAAAGTGGATGTCTATTTATTTAGTAAAGCCATAAGAATTAATACACTAGTTCCCTGAAGTTTCCGTTACCTTACAATTTTCTTCTGAGTGTTATTCAGAGAGATTTTTTTATCCTTAGAATTCTATCTGACTGGGAAGGCTCCTGGGGAACAAGAATGAATCCAGTATACACTGGTACAAGAGAAGAACATGTCTAGAAATGTTATTAATCCTGCATCTTTCCGGCTTTATTTTGTTCCTTCTTAGTTACTAAGGCAGAAGGCAACACTGAGTCCACCCAATCCCACAACGACCTTGAAATTTTATTCACTTTCTCACACACTGAAATCCAGCACCTGAAGTTTAATTCAACTGCAGGCAAGCTTCAAGTCTAGACTAAGGAAATCAAGGGAGAAAAATACTACAGTGCATTCCTGTTCTAACCTTGTGTTATCTTCTGTGTTGGCAGAAGAGAAATCCTATTTGCACTTTGAATTTACTAGCTTTTAACAGGCAGCCACTGGTTATCAGACAAAGATTAAGTTATTTTGGAGGGGAAGTTTACATAAGAGAAGTATTCAGTACAGCTGAAACTAGCAGAGAAGCTGGTGAACACTGTTGATTAAACAGATCAGCAGAATCTCTTCCCTGTTTGTACCTGTCAAAAATAATTTCTGCTCTCTAGGCTGACTTACTTCTTCTGAACCCACTTGATGTGGGGACTTAAAATGACCATTTTATTCACTACCCTTGTGCCCGGACAGCACAGTTTGAGCTGAGCTAGGACAGCAGCAGTGTTGCAGGGAAATCAGGACTCCCTAGGGGGGAAAAATGGTTCATTTTGGTTTCATCTTTCTATCATGATCTGTGAAGACAGACAAGATATATTTATGATCAAAATCTATTTTTCCCCTCTAAAAGTAATGTCACCAGTTTCATCTAGCAAGAAAAACCACATGCCTGTTAACAGACCTTGGAAATTCTGGTTTAAAGGAAAAATTCATCTCGATGCTTAAGTAATTGCCCCAATATCACTGCACTAAAGCACCACCACCGAACAGGCCACTGGCACCTACCCCCCCACCTCCAAACTTTTTCCTGGATGCTTTGCCTTTGGATTCTGCTTCTGTTTATATTGTTTTTTCTTCTCATTGTTCCACCTCTAGTCTTCAGTATAAATCTGCAGTAGCTCTAGCATGAAGCTATAGCTAATAAAGCCATGACAGCTACAGAGGGCTTAGGGATTCCCTTCAGGATTGCCCCAAAATTCAGTTCCTGGGCAGATTATATTCCCATATTGATTCCCAAACAAAAAAAGGTAGCCCATTGCTATGGCATTGCAAGGGGAAGGATAAGTAAGATCAGCATACATCAGTCTGAAGAAACATGACCTCAAGGTCTCAGACCAGAGATCACATCTTCACAGCTGTAGGAAACAGCAGAACAATGACCAAGGCACCCAAATAGAAGAAATTACATCTGTTCTGTCACTTTTCCAATTTTTAAATGCAATTAATTTAAGCAGCTTTATATCTTAGAGTAAGATGCTAAAATTCTTAGTAATTAAAAGGTGTACTCAATCAACCATTCCCTTGCTGGCAAGAGAAGATAAACATATTTTGATTTTGCTTTCCTGGATGTACAGTGAACACTGATGACAAGCACTATCCTCCAGCCTTGTTGCCAGCTCCCAGAATGCCGGTGCCCAGACCCTGCAGCAGGAAACCCAAGCTGGGTTATCACTGACCCCAGTCAAAATGCACAGAGGATAATGGAATCGCCTGGAGAAGAGAAACAGAACATAGAAAAACATGGGGGGAAAATAACTGAGCATAGAAAGATGGATTCTGGCTTCTTACAGTAGGGATACTTGTTTTTTCAAGAGAGTGTCAACCAAGAGGGGAATTGATGCCAGCCACATGTCCTGCTGGTCCTAAGTGCTGATTTTCCCAGGCTTTCCTCTGGCTGAGGAGAACCACCAACCTAGGCAGAACTAGGATGCACAGGTGATGTGGTGCCACTATTTTCCTTTGCATATTTTCTGGCATGTTTGCTTGAGCAAGATTTAGTTTATTATTTCAGGCCTTTAAAATACAGCAAATTGATAGGAGACAGGAGAGATTAATATTAAAAATAGAAACCCCAAGCCTATTTTTAAAAAGTACAGTCTTATTATTTCCCTTTTGGAACAAGTGTGAAATCTACTCTTAAATTTCACAAGCTTAGAAAAATTCCTGCTTTCTTGATCAGTCTTTAGGCAGATTATTCCTGACTTATTAGACTGGGAAAGAGTCCAGAACTACTTTTTGTTTTGGCACATTAAAAGCTGAGCTATAAAGGATTAATTCAACATTAATTTAAATTTAACTATGCAACTTTGTGGAAAAAAATGTCAAAAATTGGAGCTAAAGAGAATATGGGACAAAGGAAGACCATCTGGTTTCACTGAGTTTAAAACCATTTCCTACTTCTACAGAAGAAATTTATCATTCCAGGGACTTTATTTATTAGTGAGACATCTCTGTTTGTAGGGTTTTTTCCAAAAAGACACAGGAAACACTTAGCCTTAAAAAAACATCTTAGATTTCAGCAGTAATAGCACCCCATAGCCTGAATCTACTATGAGTTTATTAATTATACATTGTTCTCAATGCATAATTATGGGAAGTGCAACAAATTCGGTCTGATTTAGTTTTCCCTTATGTAGCAAGAGTCCATCCATATTTAATAAGGCCATTGTAGCAAAAGTGAAAGTCTAAACTCACTGCACTGTCCACAGTTATGAAGACAGTAAATTAAAGCTTCAGCACAGGTCCTTTGGGGGAAATGCAGCAATTAAACTGTATCAAAAACTACTTTTTTTTTAGTAGCAGAATAAAAAAGTAAACATCACACTCCAGCAGTTTTGCTACAAAGGCAGTGATCTTTTCAAATTCACATCAACGACATTAATTATATATAAGATTTCAGATAAAACACTAAAAACATAATATTATTTTAGTCTGCCAACAATGGGCCCTGTATTTTATTTTTTTTTTAGAGTATTCTATCCAATGTTTCCAAGTATTCTTCCTAATGGCGTTTCTGTTCCCTTCTTCCTGGCATTTTAAACCACCTCCAGATTTCTTCTAAATATCTTTATTTAAACTCTCAATTTGTCAGTTCTATAGCTTTAGTCACTGTTTTAGATAAGGAAAACCCGAAAAAAGAAAAATGTCAGTCTACACACCGCACAAAAAGGGCTGAAGCAGAAAGAAGACTGTTGCTAATAAGCTCAAGATCATTATCACAGATTTGCAAAAGTACTTCTGCCCTGATGTGCACATGGTTAAAAAAAACCCCACAGTTTCTGGTCTGGTCAGCCTCTTGTGATAGGCAAGGGGGGAAGAAACAAGAGCAAATACAGTTATTCACCAGATTCACTGCAGGCTGCATGGCTGAGGTGCAGTTAATGGAGATGCAGAATTACAGACCAGAGAAAGACAATGTCGATGAACCAGGTTAATTTGTGACACCGTAAAGGAGATTGACCCAGAGAAGACAAGGCAATGGTTGGGAAGGAAGAAAGCCCAGAAGCACAGCAAAAAGTTTGTGTAGGTAACACGTGCCAGGAAGAGTCACATCACAGATGTGTTGAAAGGATGTGACAAGCTTAAATCTGAGGCAATGGGAAAAGAGCAACATGGCAACATGACCAAAAGAGAGATCAAAACTACATGATGAATTTCAAAACTAATTTTTTTTCCCCTCCTTGCACATTCAAATAAAACAGATTTCTGTCCCAAACACCTCACACAGCAGCTTGTCAGAAGAATTCTTTACCCATGTTAGCCTTGTCAGGCTTTCTTCTGGAGCAGCGTCAATGCACAGCTCATGCATCAAAAAAGTGCAAAAAGAAACCTATTAAAAAAGTAAACAAAGACAATAACAAGGTATGCATACTGCCACTGCAGATGGCAACCTGCACAGTCAGGGAGTTTGAACAACTTTCAGTTCTAGCTCCAAAACCTTGACTGAATTTTCCCAAGGACATTAAAAGAGGTGGTTTGAGACGCTGCAAACTGCTGTGGTTCATCCTCCTAAAAGGAATTTAAAAGCCTGAAATAGTTTACCAAGTCTTAATAGCCTTATCTTTGTGTTTTCCTAACATCTTTGCCAGCATCTCACAAACCAGTTTTGAGAGAGTTCATAACACTTCATACAGTTTTGTGTGATATCCAGTTTCCACAGATCTCCTTTGCAAAAGCCCCAGAAGAGGAGCAGAACAGAGAACAACTCAGATGACTAACTTCCACTGGGCTCACTGGCATCCAGTTCACTGAACAAAAGCTGGGGTGGTCTAAGCTCTTGGGTGTAACATCGCTGTAAGATTTTGCTTTTTCTAGATCCCTTACATCTTTTCTATATCCAATATCTTCATAGCAGCAAGTTTAGCAATAACAGACTAATGATAATGTAGATCTCTTCATTTCATTGAAGTCAGCCCAAGTACGACAAACCAAACCCAAAAATAACTCAAGTCCACTTTTGGTAAATGTTGCTTTGAAGCCACAGTCCACCCATGTTTTCATCTGCCTCTTACAAAACTAAGTTTCTCCCACTACTGCAGGAAGTGTAAAATCCTCTGTAGATTTTTCTCCCCCTAAGATAGTCCTCATTTTAAGCACTGCTGACTGCATGAAATTTGGTACATGAAATATCAGAATGCAAGACTGCCTTCTAGGCCCTCAACATAAAAATCAAATCTAATATTTATATCTGGGGGGAAAAAAGCCAAAGATGATGCATAAGGAAAACTCAGAAGAAACCTGGAAGCATCTAAAAGATTAAATTAAAACCATTTATCTGAAGCAAAAGATAAGTTGAAGGAGTTTACAAGAGAAGGGAAAGCCAACAGTGATGAATGTAGCAATTTGGAAACTGAAAAAGAAAGAAAAGCATGAGGAGGAGAAGTTATGGAGGAGGACAGCAGGGAGGACTAATAAAAGGAGAGACTTTGGAGGGAGGAGAGGAAGTGCTGGGTACCTCTGTATGCATCAAATTGTTTTCGATGGCAGTAAAACAGAAATGGGCAACCTCATTCCTCTTCTGACTTTAGTGACCTCAGTAGAGTTAAAAGGATAAAATAGGCTGCAAAATATTAAGCTCAAGTCTCTGCTCTAAAACCCTCTCAACCCATTGCATAAATAGTTCGTCTCCCTCACAGGATTGTCAGTTCCATTATCTAAAGGCAGCTGACACATTTACAGCTTTGGTACTGAGGAAGACAACAATCTGCATCGTTTAGGAAAACCAGGGGCTCTCCATGGACCTCTGGGTTCTGGTGGAATGCAGAAAAGGATTTCTTTATCCTGCTCTCTTCCCCTGCAGGATGTGATGCTCAGCATGCACGTCTTTTTGGTCTTTGTACTAAACCACTATTTTTTTTAAAATAGACATGGGAGCCATTTAATGATCTACTTGCAGTGGCTCAGGAGACATGTGAGAAGAACAGATGTTCCTGTGAAACTCTCTCAACTCAACATCTGCTATAGAGATGCCTCTAATTGCAGCACAATAGATTCAGCATCCCATGTGTTCCTCAGCTATCCTGTAGTTTCAATCATTTCTCTTCTGCTGCAAGGAAGATACCAAAAAAAAAAATGTAATTCCAAGAGGGCAAAAAAAATTAGATGCACAAAGAAAAAGAGGCTACTGAACAAGATACTCGCAGCACACATTAAAGAATTTTTTCATACCCAAGGTTCATCATCACCGCAGGAAGCGTCAAAAAATCAGAAATTAATTGCATAACAATGACAATCACTGACAGAAGAGATGTTAATGTTCATTATCATATTAAGAAACTGGCTAGACAGTTAAACAACTCTGAAGCCACATGAACATTACCCCAGAAAAGTAATGTCAGTTCAGCTAAAATGTTCTTGAGTTCCTGTGCTGTAGCTGTCAGCAAATCCAGAGATGTCCAGGCTCCAGCCCACCTATCAATATATGCTGTCCTGCTGATCTGCAGATGAGGTGGCTATTTATCTCAGGATTCCTTCGCAAATAGCAAAAGTAAGGCACTGCTGGAAGTATTTAACTTTGCAAGAGCCTGAAGGGCACCAAAATGCTTTGCAAATTATTCTGTTCAAGTTGCTAGAGCTACAGCTCTGTTTTAATACCTTTGAATAGCACATTGCACTTTTTCTTCATACAACGGATTCTCTGTACTGCTTATCCTGCACACTTCCCACAAAACCACCCACCCTCTTCTATGCGGGCTTATACACACTGTGTGTTCTAGCCGAATGTGAAAACACAACCATTTCATGCCAACAAACTGGCCAAGGACACCTTCAAAAAACAAATAAAAATACCATCCAAACAGGCTTCCAGTCCAAACCAACAATGCTCCAGCCCCATGGTTTTGCCAGCCATTGGAGAAATCGGATACTCAGCCTCGGTTGGAAACACATGAACTGAGGCATAGAGTTTTAGAAGAATATCATTCATAAATGAACATAATTTTTTCCACCTTCCTCAGTAGGTTTTGGTTTGGTTTCTTGTGTTGTTTTATTTTAGTTTCTGTGCCACCTGCATCGTGCTCTCTTCACTTGGAGTGGTTCAATGCTTATCTTTCAGCCCTCTCTTACACACCAATTTTTCACACAGCTTTCAATACTAACAGCAATGACCTGAACAAAATGACTGGCTAATGGTTAGTTTCTCTCACCTCAGTCAAAATGTCATCTATTAAAGACCGTATAAAGGAACTGGTGCTTATCCAGATAAAACGGAAGTTTGTAGAAAATGAGACAAAAGCTAAGAGTTAAAGTACCATTGAGGCTTAGAGAAAAATGGACTATCAAAATATATATGAAATATAGCAGCAGTACAATAGGTACCTCTCATACAGAGCCCAGCAATTACTTGCTTGTTTCTTGCATTTGAAGCAAAATATTTTAAACACCATTTATAGGAAAGGACCCAGAGGCCCCCCAGGAGTGCTGGGCATCCCAACGCCCTGCAGAACCAGGCCACAGGGGACCTCAT
Source organism: Pterocles orientalis (assembly GCA_011057875.1). Taxonomy (NCBI): domain Eukaryota; kingdom Metazoa; phylum Chordata; class Aves; order Pterocliformes; family Pteroclidae; genus Pterocles; species Pterocles orientalis. Next base: position 577,494 of record WKFP01015424.1, read on the forward strand.
TGCCCCAGGCTGTCTGCAGTGCAAAGAGCAGCCACAATAGAGCACCACATGCCCTGGTCAATAAATAGCTCAGACAAGTCAATCCCCATCATGAAACCAACAGTTTAACCAAGGCCCAACAGCAGTAACTAAGAGGAATTCTCAGCTGCGCTTGGGAAGCAGCACTGCAAGATGAGCGGCCTCCTTCCAGGTCCCAGCAGACAAAAGGCTCCTTCGCAACTGGCATGAACAAATCTCCCTGCCAGAAAATCTAGGAGATTTTAAGACAGTACTGAATTTGATCCATCAATTAATTCCTACACAAAATGTGGGCAGAATCAGGCAAATTTTAATCCATCCATCTTCTCACAGCGAGGCACAGACAGGAGGCAGCTCTGTGTTTAAAGTGAAGAGATAAACATATAAAAGTTGGAAAACATTTTCATTCCTTCCATATATACCAAGGGAATTTTTATAAAAACTTGGACTTCAAACACTTTTCTAACACACTGGACACTTAGATCACATGCTGCTTCCTGCAAACACTGCTGGGTGGGAGAAAACATGTTCTTTCCATCCCAGCCAAGTCAATGCTGCATTGTGAATCCTTGGTGGAGCAAACAGTTGACAGTGTCAACTTGAAGATGCCAATTAGCACACTTTACCATGACAGCCACTGCATCTTTCAATGAAACTAGGGACATTTCTACCTCCTTCTCTGGGAATCAAGTTGTTAGTAAACTCTGTGGGTTCACATTCCATTCAAGAAAAGCTATTCTTCTACACCAGAAATGTAAAAGGATGGAACCAGAAATTAATGAAAAAGTTATTTTAACACTGAGGTGGAACAAAATTCAGAATTCAAAGAGCAAATTAAGTCCTTGTTGGGAAATAAGTCATTAATGAAGAAATACACATAGTTTGCTGCTACCAATTTTTTTTGAAGGATCAGCAATATTCTTCCTGCAAACTATTTGTGATTGACAATCACCAACCTATGATTTGATCTTTATGAGAAGAAAGAATCACAACAACCCACCAAACAGCAGAGGCAACGTGTTACACTTTCCAATAGAAGATACTTTGCCAGGGGTGCCACAAAGAGCTGTCTTAAAGTAGACCAACTGCCACCAGCCTTTCAAGCAATTTTTTTTCCAGCTCACCAAAGTTTATGAACCTCTAGGTCTAGGGTGGAAGACAATATCTGGGAAAATACAGGCACCTGTTTACATCTTCATCAGTAAAGGTACACCAATAGAGCTGAATGGCTTAAGGGAAAATAAAGTAGAAAAGTCTCTCAAGTTTTCTCCAAATGATTAAAAACATTCTAACCTGGGTCTCCAAGCTGAGACAAAAAGGACAAACACCCTTCTGACCGCTTTGAACCTGAGACAGCTCTACCAGGAGATCCTCTGTTCAGTCACAGAAATGCAGGGACCCAATCCAGCTCACAGGGATTTCTGCAGTCTTGTGCTTTCCTTGGAGTAGTGCAAAAATACAATCTGACACTTCGAACATACATAAAACAGGAAGCAAGAAGGTGTGAAGGTGCTTTCACTAAATCAATCAGAATACCAACTTTTCATAGTAGCCCCTCTGAACACACCTTCTAGCATTCAGTAGAATATGGAGAAACACCTTACAGGCAGTAATACCTATCAGCTATTGTTAAGCATCTATTAAATTCTATACTATTTTCCTGTAAGGTACATATTGTTTTGAGTTGAGCAGCTTGAATTTCATCACTCAGCCTGAGGCCAGGGGAGTGCAGCAGTGATCTGTCCATTATGTGTCTTGAAATCATTATAACAACCATTACCAATTTTTGAGGCAGTTTTAATGGCATCCATCACAGCTCTGCATCTCTTCACAGGTATTGTCTCACCCCAGCTCTCACACAGGCAGGGTAACTGAACCATTAGACTCCAAAGGGCAGTTGTAACTCCTGCCCTGCAGCGGTGATTAGCACCAGAAAGGTCAAGGTTTAAAATGAGCTTTTGCTGTTTCACTTCATGTGAGCAATTTTGGACTAATAGCTGTCCCATCTCTTATTAGCACAGAGTAGTAAGTCATACTATGAAAGCCCTGCAAGGCACACCTGACAAGGGTTTCATCTTTTACTACTAATACCTTCAGGCATTCTCCTTGAGCTGGCACAGGAACATTATTTACATTACAGTTATAAAGCAGGTAGACACTACATGTTGATTGGTTTTGTGCATTGTATTTCCAGGACTCACAATTTGCACACAGCCAAGTGGTTGAATACCCATGAGACTCTTATTACTAAACACGGAGTGATCTAGACAAACCATACTGTTCTAACCATCTGTACTTCTCAAAGGCATCAGCCACGCAGCCGCAAATCAACAATTTCAAGGTAGATGTAAAAGACTGTTTCCATGCTTATCAATTTGCATGTTTGAAACAGTAATATTCACCCTTACAGTTACAAATGAAACGCTCAATTTACTGCTGATGTTTTTCAAAGTTGACATTTGCAATTCACTGCATTCAAATCAAAACATAAAGGATGGTCCTATGACTTCTAGCAGAGATGTTTCCAGCACTACTGGCAGGAATATTTTTCCACTCTAAATAACCACTGCCACTTGCAACAGTAGGCTTGATTCTGACTTCATTCAGATGCGTGGGAGTTTATGCATGAGCTCCTGATTATGCCTAGAGATTTTTCACTTCAAGCAGACAACATGTGCACCTCCATATCATCAGATAGTAGCAGTCCTTGTAATTATCTTGTCTCCTTCAATTTTTTTTTTCTTAAGCTTTCCAAAGATTATTCTCCCTCTCAGAAATTATTACAAGCAGGAAGATGACATTCATTAAATACAGTGAGGCAATGCTAATATCAAGGACAAGGAAGGAAAAGAGGTTGAGCTTTCATCCTTTTCATTCAAGAAAGCAAAACGAAATATTTTTTTTAGTTGTAATCCCAGAACGGGAAGAGATCAGTCTGAAGTTTTAAACTCTATAAGTCTCCAAAGCACTGGTTTTCTTTCCACAGCCTTTTCAAGTTTATCTTTAAGATTTTAAATTTCTGGACTGAATGAAAATGTATCTGTCTTCCAAGAAGAGACACGATTCCTGGTCTAAACAAGTAGCTGTGTAATACCCACTCAATGCATTCAAATATCCAGTGAGATAATTCCTACTTGTCCCCTTTGTCATTTGCATTTAAATAGTCTAGTATTTCACTGGGGAGAAAATTACGTTTAAAAGGATATAACCTGTATTAGTTATACTTTTGTGAACAGAAAATTAGAATTACTGAAATAATTACACAAAAGCTCTTGAGAAGCCAAAAGACACAAACAACAAAGGCCAGAGCTGAACTAATGCATCAAAGTTCTTTGACTCTAAGATCTACTCAATATTATCTGCAACTTTGGAAGTGATGTTATTCCTCTATGAGCCCAATAGCAGCATTAAACTGATAACACATGTCTATATATCTTAGGGAAAAGTAATAAACCCAGCTGTGAAACACTATTTCCGTAGTATCTTGGAAGAAAGATAACTTTTTACACAAACTCATTTTTCATTTCCACAGCATTGTCTTCTCTCTCAAACAGGATATAAGATGATTCCACAGACAACTTCAGAAACGAGTGTTTATCCAAGCTCACCCTTTACACAAAAGCCACCCATCTCAAGAAAATAATAAAAATAGAAATGCATTATATTGCACCAGAAAATGAAAGACAACACACTAGAGATCAGCAGAGCTAAACTATTTCAAGTTCTTTTCAAGTCAGAGACGCCACCTCCCATTGGTTAGAAGGACAGTCTGGTTGAGAAATAACATTTTTACAATGAGCCACTTTTATTCTCACTTTTCTTGTGGCAAAATAAGTAATGTGAAACATTTTTAACTACATCGCAAGACCTCAGGAATGGTGATTTTCCACTTTTTCCTAGACCAGTTGCCTTTGCACTGCCATTCAGACATCCCTTTGTTACTGTATTTTCTCCACCTCCTCTAGAAGCATTTAGAGAAAACTTTGTATACAGATTGTAATGGTGTAAAGATACAGACATCAGCTTCCACACAGCAAGAAAGTCTTCCGTGCAGATTACACCCTCCAGCCCTCTTAATGCTGTGAGCATTACTGAGGTCCACAAGGACAACTGTTTACTGTACATCTACAGCTTCCTTCTAATTTAATTTCCCATTGAAGATGCTTTGAAAGATTAGCACTACTGTAATGAGATAATATGTCATTATAATCGTATTGGAACAGAACGGGTCTGAATTTATTGCTGTCAGCCGCTTAATTGCAGAGTTAATGCCACTCTTCTACTGCTGGGACAGGATGAGAGGAGAGCACAGGTTCTCAGCCCCCAGCCCATCCAAACCTTTGCTCCAGCACAGTGAGGGACAGAGACTTTGGTTTGAGCTCCAGCAATAAGGTCTCCTCTCTGGCCCAGCAATACTCATCATCTGGTCAGCACTTGGAGTCCCCTCCCAAAAGCAGCGTCCACCGCACTGCCTGCACATGGGGCACACATGCCCTTGGCTTTGCTACAAACTTGTTAGTCCAGGGCATGAACCACCACCATACACCTGCGTGCTCCTAGCAAGACATTCATTTCTCCAACTGCAGCTACTCCCTAACCATCCCTAGCAATGCTGATGTGACTTTCATGCTGGTCAACCAGAAGGTATTCTATTGATTAGAATTTTAATTATAACTTTAGGACTTCTTTCCAGCACAGTGTTGCAGACTCTGACTCTAATTTAACAGAACCCCTTTGAGTCATACAAGAAACAGCTCCTGCCATGGGGCTGCTCACAGTCTGAGCTGTAGGAACACACTTAAGGGCAATTCAGCACTCTGCTGAGCTGAAGTTATTCATTAGCCAGTCACCCATTGGCACCATTCAAAGTATGTTCCTGGCCCCTATTCTGCTTGGCAACCTCATGTCCCACTAATTTACAGACACTGATCAAAATTTTCCAGAATTTTTAATCCCTCTAAAGACCGTATTTAGAAACAAGATAACTCCAGAACAAGACAAGCCATGATTGGGAAAGATCAGACTCATTCAGCCTGGCAGCCTGCTTCAGATGAATACCCCCTGACTTGGGAAGGGTGCACAGTCCCCATAGGGCAGCTGATCTTGCATAGGCATACCCTAAGGAGTTTTAGATGGACGTGATGAAACATCAATACCTGTCAAGCCTTTATTAACCACAAATACATACTTAAATTGCAATTATTTAATTGTTTTTAAGTGATTGGAAAACCTGTGGCAGGAAGCTTCACAAGAATATCCAAGCACAGCATTAAAAACGTACTCCAACCCTCTCCATAAACTAAAAAGAGGAAGAGGAAACATCACAAACTAAATCCTGTTTGGGTTAGGGCCAGGGGGCATGCTTGGT
>WKFP01015424.1:582899-674577 GCA_011057875.1 Pterocles orientalis
CAAAAATAAGTTTGAGAGCTTAACTTGGAGTTTAAAATATGTCAAAAACAAAGACTTCCTTTCTTCCCAGAACTCACATAGCAAGATTGACTACAAAAAAAAAGAATCTACAAATTGCCACAAATCTGAAATTTTTCAGTCAGCTTAAATCTGTGTCTTCCTCTTTTATTTTAGCAGGAGTGAGGGGTGGGCGAAGATCACTGTAACTATTTATCTTAATCACAACTTTCATATCAATTCTAAAAGTCACTGACCTCCTCTAAGCTTTATCTCCTCTCTGCATCAAGCCCTTCCGTTAATCATCACACATCTCTGGAGCTGCAAGACTAAGACATGTGCTGTCCTTGGCAATAGTTCACTGTGGTATCTCCACCAAAACATGTTATAGTATCCATGAATATCTAAGGATGTTTCTTTTAAAGTAGTATTTAGCAAGCATAAAAACAGTAGTGCAAACAAACAAGAGACTGAAGAAACAAAGGCAGGCCATGGGGATTTTTTTCAGGCATCTCCCCCTAAAAAACCCACAAAGAAAACAAGTTCAGAAAATAAGTTTGCAAGCAGCTTTTCCTAAATTCTGTATTGACAACACAAGATCATGTCATCACCTTGCTTTCAAGGCAGCTGCAGGCAAAAAGGGCTAGAGCTAAATAGTTTCTGTGGTTCCCTATTATCATCTCTTTCAAGACAGTTTTCCTGCAGGGACATGGTGCCTCCTGCTTTTGTTGTGTCAGGTACGAGTGAGTGATCATCTTCCCCTATACTCTCAGAGAAACTAGCTTCCTCAAAGCAATAAGTGATTGTCCATATTGGGGTACAGATGGCAGGTCTCCAGAGTCATATTGTAGTTTTCACCTGATAGCTCCAGGTAATGACTACATAATAAAAGAAAAAAAATCCCCATCATACATCTACTACGTGTATCTAGTGGAAAGTTCCCATGCAACCCCTACACAGATCTTAAAAGCTAATAAGACTGGGCTTCAGTTATTTTTAACTCCACAAATATGGTCACTTACATTTGCTACTATTAATTCCCGGTAAGATTTATGCAGCCTCTATTTAAATATACCACTATTATTTTATGCTGTTCTTTATCTCCAGTTGCTAAAAACAACTCAGAGGCAAACAGGGCAGTGGGAATGGCACTGCTACACGAGAAGGTTGAATGGTTATTTCTCCATTCAAACAGATTTCAAGCCAGGAGGATTTGTTGATTTCTCCCATACCACCCCCAGTAATCAGCCAGCTTAAGCAAGTGCACTTCTTTGGCTGAAATGACAGCACCCAGACGTCAAGGGTGCCGATTAAATCAGAGCTACGCAAGCTGACTGCTGCATGTGGAAGTAAAATGATAAACGGCCACATCTGAGTGACTGCTACGGACTCAAGACCATGAAAAGATGGGATTGTGCACACAGTGCTGCTCTGCTCAGTGGGCAGAGTCTGCTGCCACTGGATGCTGGGTTTGATCCAGCACAGCAAGAACACAGAAGGTGCTCAACAACTCTTGCCTGGCAAAGGGTCCTGCCATTGCTGCCAGTTTGGAGACTGGGGGAGCTGGAGGAGGACATTCGGGCAGTCTGCATCTGTCAGACTGATTATCGGGGCAATCCCACACAGTAAGGCAGGAAAGGGGGAAGAGAAGGGATTTAAAAGATGTTTCCAGAGTGAAGACAGTGAGGTCCCAGATTAATCGCTCAATTCTAAAGAAGGGAGAGACTAGTGACTGCATAAAATCAAAACTTGACTCGGACACTCCCTACACGTCAGGAAACCTTTGGTTAAGTTTCTGCTGGGAGTGGTTCAAGCCAGAGATTGAACATGGGTCTCACAATCTAGTAAAGGACATAATCCCTAGTTATCACTGCCTGGCAGGGACAGGACTCCTTTAGGGCTGCACTACTTTTACAAATAAATGTTTACTACAGGCAAGATACAAAGATAAATCATGACATATAGTCAGTATATGTCAGATTACAAGTTTCTGTGTCCTTCCCACAAAGTTTTAATTTTCTTACACAAAGAGCAGCTCCAAGCTGCAGAGACCAAACCCCCAAGAGTCCTGAAGCACAGCCACCACATCCATTTGAGGGCTGCCCCACTGCTGATGCAGGGCAGGAACTTCTTACTCCAAAACTCCATCACTAATTTGAGAGCAGCATCCAAAACTTATTTTTTTCCCCCCCAAAAAACAGTCACAATCTCACGGAAGGTTTACACTTCATTTTCAGGAAGGAAAAACATTCACCACAATGAGAAACTGAAGTTTCACAGCAGAACTGGAAGAGGACCTCTGCTTCTTTACACAGAGGATCACTCTGAAAACAGACCGCAATTAAACTTTTTAGACTAATATAATCTAAGCTCATCTTTCTACCAGGTCTTCTCACTCATTACTTTGTAAGACACTAATGTGTGTCACTGGGCAGTCAGCAGAAGCTGCACCAATGGTTTAAGTTTAAAAACTGTTAAATATTAGGTTATCGTTACATACGAGCCAGGACAGATTAAGATTGGGGCTGGGGCGGGGAGGGGGGGGCAGAAGGCCATTCCACAATTTGTTACTATATAGAACAGAACTTGCTCTTCACTTATAAAAAAAATTTTCCTCCTGACTCTTACTAGTACGAAATTCTATTTGCTGTGCATTTATTTTCTATTACCAATGACAGAGAAACTATTTTTGCAGCCTGCTTCCTATAAGTCACTGAATCACATTTAAAGGGGAAAAAATGCTTTGGAATACACCACACTAGCAGAGAAACTTTCAGCTGCAGCTAAAACATAATTAAAAAAAACTCTACTGGATTAGAGGCAGAGGCACAACTTTTCCTGGTTACCAAAAACTACAGAGCTAGGTAGCAACAGGTATTTTTGTCATCTTCCTTAAGCCTGGTTTCACATCAAAGACCATTTGCCTACCCTACTTCTATTTCAACAACAGCACACAAGCTTTAGGTATTTGTTTGCTGTGCTTGTAATGCTGAGTTAAGTTCTCCTAGTCAACTTCCATTTTTCATGATTGCACCAAAATACAAGTCAGGCCAAGCTCATCAAAACCTTGCCCATCTCATCAGGAATTTTGGAACCCTTGTACATAGTACACAGCCATACTCACAACATCAGGAAGCTCAATTCAATCATTAAAGAGAGCTGATGGAAGATGCATCCTTTCCTCTATTTATTTTTCATTTCTTCATTATATAATGATGTTTCTAAATGTTGTTGTGTATATTAAATATATAATACTAACTTGCATACTGTCTGGAAGAACATAATGAAATGGAAATTCATTTGGAGTTGTTCTGTATTTATCCCAACAGCATACGGAATAAGCTGTAATAAGTAAAAAAAGAGCAATATCAGTTATATAAAGATTATTTAAAAAACAGTGGGAGGAACCAGACATGAGAAATTTATCATAGCAGCTACATATTCCCAATCATTAATATGACAATATATCTTTAGACTCTAACTTCCCAAGCAAAAGCAGCTACATAGGCCACCCAAACTTAGGTAGATATACCAAAAAACTCAAATGGGGTTCAGCTGCCATACTATTGTTAAAGAGGTAAGAAGCAGCCCTTTATAAGAACAGAACACAGCACAAGTATGAGAAGTAATTTTTCCCTCCAAAAGAAAAAGGGTAGAAAAAAGAACAAACTTCCTCACTATAATTACAAACAAGGTAAATAAGCAGCACCAATATGGTGTAAGGCCTGGGAAGGTCCTATCAATAAGGTCTTATTTTCAACATTGGTTTTAAGTGCCATTTAGAAATTATGTAATGTAATCCTGAAACAAACACCAATAAACACAATTAAGCCAGTCATTAAACTAGGCAGTAATGTCCCATCACCAGCAGTTCTCTCCTCATTGACAGAAGTCCAATTCAAAGTAGACAATTCTTTTTTGTTAAATTAATGCTTCTGGTATTAATTTGTTTTCAAGTCATTATGGATAAATTTTTGTGTTTCATATCTATTTCCTAATAAACCAGAGCTTAACACAAAGGAACTGTAGTAATTCAGAGAAGAGGGACATTGTCTGAACCTGCTTCAGAAAAACACCCTGACAAGCAATCACTGACATATTCCCTTTCTTGCCACATGTGAAACAAATGAAGAACTGGAAGCACATACTGCGAGCTTGCTTTCACAGCAGGAAGAGACAGAGTCCATCTGCAGGCCAAAACATTCTTTTTTTTTGAAAAAGTATATAACAAAAATACTCAATAACTGAGCATCAGCGTGATACCTACCTCCAACACAGCAATGTAGTAGCAAATCCTGAAGGAATGGTCAACTTGTTGCCAAAAAGTCTTAAAAGTATCAGAGAAAAAAACTAGTAAAAATATCTAAAGGAAAAATTGACAAAGAGCTCACATCCTTCACAAAAATGCCCAGAGACAGCTAGTTTAAAGAGGGAGACTACTAAGAAGGAGAGTTTACAAAAAACTGAGATTTTAGGGAGTCAGACATGTTAAATTGCTTTCTCTGAAGTTACTGCTGAAACAGAGTCCTGAGATTCATTAGATGACGTACTATGAAACCATACACACTTGCAAGCTACTCAACGCTCAAAGCCTGAGTCAATCACATATAGAAGCACTATTCCTCTTCTACAGGATATGAAATTGTTTTATTACTGTATCAGGGAGTTTTGCTTTACTTGTTTACTTTCGAGGAGACAGTGAAACCCAGATGGTCATTTTTCTCTTATTAAAAAGTAACAATGATACAAATGGGAAGAGCTCTAAATACCGGAGATAAAAATTATGTCTTTCACCCATCTTCCAGATCCCATACAGGTACAGCCTGGCTCAGTTTCTTTCACACAACCCCAAAAGTCTCAGCTGCCCTTAGCCAGGCACCACTGACCATACATGTGTCCAGCCAGGAGGCAGACCCACCTGGGTACAGCCACACGCAACAGGGTGGTCTGTCCTACACGTAACTTGAGCATCATGGATATAAATGGAACAGTTGAGACAAGAATTAACTTTCTTCATAGTATCTACTAAGAGGCTGTGTTTTGGATTTGTTCTGAGAAGCTGGGAGGCAGCACAGTCCCAATTACCAGCCTAGGATCTGACCTTAGGTTTAGGGTTGAGACCCAACCTGGCCAGTGGCCTATTCCATGTCATGTGCGTCATGCCAGGTATGTAGGTGAGACACTGCACATAAGTTCTCTTGTTCCAGGTCATCTCCCTCTGGGTCACCCCTCTCTCAAGGTTGTCTCTGTCTCGGACACTCAGGCTCTTAATCTATTTTCTGGGAGGGTGGTTTCAAGACTCTCTCTGCTCCAGGATAGTTAGCCAGGAGCAGGCTGAGCCTTGATCATGGATGGAGTGGTGAGCAGTATCACTGTGTATCGCTCAGCTGTATATTTTGATATATTACTATTATTATTTTCAGTATTATTGTAGTTCAGTTATTAAATTGTTCTCATCTCAAACCACAAGTGTCTTTTTCCCTTTACCCCTTTAATTCTCTCCCCCATCCCCAGGAGGGTGAAGGGTGACTGAGCAGCTGTTGTGCTGTTTGGCTGCTAGTCAGGGGTGTAAAACTACAACAGTCTTAAGGGCACTGGGAATCTGTGAAACTTCCCAGTGTTACTTCTAATAACTTCACTACCCGTGCTGCAGGCTGCTCTTTGCTCCTCTTCAACCAGCTCCTCACCGAGGAGCCTGCACTGTAGGCAGTGCTGTGTCATTACCAAGACATAAGCTTTCCCGCTGCCCACCTGAATCCCCGTGTTTACTTTTCACAAGAAAAAACAGACACGCAGAAAAGGTTACATCCACCTCTGTTTTAATATATTCTTGGTTGATAGATGAGTTCCAAGCTTTGGTTTCTGCTAAGACCTTTCTCACACAGTCCAGAAGACAAAAGCATTACAGCTGCATGACAGGAAATAATGTGTGCAAATGTGACCTGATGCAGATCAGTAACCATGCAGTTCAGGGCAATTAATTTCTAGCTCTTGCCATATTCAAGTAGTAAGTCTGCCTTAGAATTACTTATTTTTGTATTAGCAGCACCAGCAACCAACTGTTCCAAACGATAACTTATCAGATGTGCATTTTTTACCCTCTAGGTTGATTCTGCTTATGAGCAGACCACAAAAAAAGTGTTGTATGAAGGTAAACCTTCAGCATAAGGATTACAATCCATTTCATTTCAAAGCATTCCTTCATCACTACCAACTGTAAAACAAAATTTAAAATAAATATACGCTATGAAATGAAAAAGAGCAGCCTACCATGAATAAAGGAGAATTTGACATAAGAGAAATATGTATAAATGCCAGCCAAGAGGTCATGCTAACAAACAGCTTCGAGATGAGTTTGAAGTAGTCATTAGAAGTGACGAGCTAGGACACAGCTGGTTCCATGACTTTCCTGCAGACCCAACTGTGTAAAGCTTTGGCAATCCTTTCCTTCCCCAGAAACAAATATGTAAGATATACACACATTTATAAGACAGCAGTACACCAAGACTGCTGCAACGGAGACTAGCACTAGGGAAGTTAGCCTTGGGAAATCACCTGGGAAACACTACTGTACCAGCCTGACAAGCCCCAACATCGCTTCCTTCCAGAGGGCTGAGGAAAATGACCCAATAAACTCAACCCTCTGCAGCTGTGGTGCACCCAAGGCAGAAACTTTACACTCTTTTCTTTGCCCTCCATGAAACCTAGCAAAACAATCCAAAGCATCCACGACCAGGCTGTTTGTCAAACAGGTAAGATACATTCTGCTAAGAAACACACTGGAGCATGGTGGTGACAAAAAACCACCCTGAACCTCCAATAGGCTCACAGGTAAAACACCACACCAAAAAACCCGGCTACTAACTCAACAGCCTCTGATAGAAATATATGATGGTCATAACTCTTAAAACAGACAGAATCATACCGAAAAGGGGAAAAAAAGCCAGAGGCTATTTCCAGTCTGCCTGCAAAGCACACACCACAACTTCCAGCTGTTTAAATTCAGCACCACATCCCTTGTGCTGCCTGATGCAATACCTCACATAAAAACAGCACTGCAATAGAACCCACAGCCCCCCAGGCAGGGCAGGCAGAAGGGATAAAATGCTGCAAACAGCACACACCCCTTGTTAGTGCTGCTTAGGAGAATAGCCTGTGACAGAAGCCTCGATGCCTGCAACATGCTAGAGAGGCAGGATTATGTGAACAAGTGCCTTTTCATCTCGGAGAAAATACCAGCCAGAATCTTTTGGGGATGGGGGGAGGTTGGAGAGAAAAAGAGTAACTCCCTGGGGAGAACAGAGACCTTTGTGCCCACTCCCTTTCAGGGAAAAAACAAACCCCAACCACAACAAAAAAAAAACCCACCACCCCATCCTTTTTATTTGGAAAAGATATATTCTGTGGCAACAAGGACAGTTCATCTCTGGGACAGGCAGTCAGAATTTGCAGGATCAGAGTGCTCTGTCACTTGTGACCTTTTCAGCTTCATGAGTTTTTGGTGTCCAGGCACACTGCAACTGGCAGAGGAAGATGCAAGGAGAGCCCAGCTAACCCCATGACAGTTGGTGTTCAGGAAAAACTGCTGCCAACACCTCCAGAAAAGCCAAACCCAGGAGACAGCCCCACCCAGGAAAGCAACACACTGCCACTCCTTCCCACTCGAGGGGCACTGACAAACAGCAAGGAAGGTCTGGTAAAGCTGTTCAGCTCAGGGCTGGGAAACCAGGTGGAAGAGAAGCCTACAGAGACGGAGTGGTTCAGGGCTGCGGCTGATCAGCAGCAGCACAGACCCCAAACAGCCAACAGGCTCTTGCTTGTTATTAAATCTATTGGCCTCATACACACAGCACCGAGAAGAAACGCTAGATGCCTGGCTTTCTGAAGGCAACAAAGCTTCAGGCTTCGAGAGCAGCCATATGGTCAAATATTTATCCTTCCTGTGTCCTAACATTGACCACAAGCAGAGGCCACAGGGGAGTTAGAACACAATAAAAAACAGATAATGCTTCCTACAGTTGTCCCTCAACTGTTCAGATCTTGACCCAGGCATCTAGTAATACCCAGTGGTTTTTCTGTCTTCACAAGTGGACACAACTGTCCGGTGCAGACTGGAGGGGCTGGTAAGAGTTTGCTCGTACCTAATGGCTACCAGCAACAGGAGCTCCAGGTGCTCTTATCCAAGAGCAAATCTCTGCAGAAGTAGAAGAGACTCAGAGTTGGGAAACCTCACCATGCCTTGCCATGGACAGACAGAAGTTTAATGTTGAGTCATTCCTGCAGTTTACAACACACAATCCAGGGGAAAAGGCAGTTAAACTATAGAGCTAATTTGGCCGAGAACACGAGACTATCCTCACAGAAGGCAGTAGATACTTTCTTTGTTCGGTATAATTGACTGTAGGTTCTACACACTGCAGATGCAAATGACTTTCACAGACTTGGCTTAGCACCTGGAACAAAGCTTTCTACTTTTAGATGCCTCTTTTTTTTGTAAAGCAGCATCACAGCCTGTATTTATAATCTGTGTGATGTCCATACATCCATGAAAAGAGTTCAATGAGCAGCCTTAGCTCCAAGTTTCTGCAACTTTTACTGATTTTATCAGTATTTACTACATTCACAATGGTCTCATAGCAACATAATTCCTTAGGATAAAATGTAAGAGTTTAGGGAGAAGGCCTGAAATAATTTTTGTATTTGTTTGCCTAACCCATGCAGCTGGAATCCATTGTAACATTTTCAGAGATTTTGCTGTCCTGTAGCACTGCAAAGAGAGCAGGAGAGAACTCCAGTCCTGCCCAGTTCTCACTTTCCCAAGAAATTAAGCATGAAAGACTATCGAGCTACTGTGCAGGGTGTTTCACCTGCATCAGCCTCCCACTGCTTGATCTGGAAAACTTCACATCCTAACCATAAACCTCCCACCTACACTAGAGCAAGATGTAAAGAAAACGAGTTAAGAACTTTTCTCGGACTTAAGATCTTAAAGAGGAATTCACACAGAGGAGAAACCTAGAAAACTGCAGCCTAGCTTGCAGAAACATCACTGCATTCTGTATGACAAAACATTTGGTTAAGAGAGAGGGGAAAAAACCCACTATGAATTTCCAGCCTTTTTTATAAAATGTGAAACTGACTTCTTACTTTCTGATCATTATGTCACTGCAAAATAGTAGTCACGTTATGGGTACAGTTACCACAAAATACAAGAAAAATCTATAATGACCAGTTTGGTCAACACCCCAGAAAAAACAAACAGGCTTAAAACTGAAGCAGAGGAAATTCAGATTATAGACTAAGAGGGGCACATTGAACATTGTGCCAAATTAACAATATAAAACCAAAAGAGAGGCTTTGTAAATGCTCAGAGCACAAGGAGATTATTGCAAGGGCTGTCCAAAAACTGCACCACCCAGTCCATCATGAGGCAGGGAGAGACCAGATGGACCAACAGAAGATGTTCAATCAGATGGCCCCAAACAATTATATAGTCCATGGTTTAAAACATACCAGAAGTGATAGAGATCATCTTGCTTCTATTCCCATCTGTCCCTGGCTCACTCAAAGCAGCTTCAGAACCTCTTTCCAAAGGAAAGTACTGCTGTTCCCAGGCATGCAGAAAGGACCACATAATAAATCCTGCAAGCTTTGAGCTCACCTCCATGAAGTACTTTGAAATATGTCAGAATTCTTGAAATAGAAACTTTACAGATGCATCACCAAAAATTTGTGGAGTTCTAACAGCATTACAGTCAAAGCCAACGATGGCTGGAATCCACACACTCAAGGTAAGTGTGCCTCTTATGGGACACACTGAAGAGACATAAAATGAGTCACTAGAATTGGCTGTTGGCGAACATTTCTTTTCCAAACAAAATCATGACTATGTCAATTCTCCTATAGCTTTTAGCAGCTATATTGTGCTCCACTTCCATATTCCACTCCATATCAGACATAGCCAGCAGCACTCTTGCTACTAACCCGGCTAACCTGGACTACCTACACTGCTAACAGTCTATAACTAACACCCATAAACACATCTGGGCTCTAAAACATACACAATATGGCTTGTTTCTTACTGCAGACCACATAACCTGTTCCTCAGCTTCTTCTCAACATGCAGCCTCCCCTTCATAGACTTTCTGTTGACATTCGGTACAAAACATAAGAGGTTACAGCCCTCTGCTCTAAGGAGCAAGCTGCTGGAAGGGAGATGCCAAAGGAAAGTGATCAGAAAAGAAGCATCAGGATCATCATCCTGTAAAGTTGTCTGCATCAACTCAAGCTGGGTTAGATGGAGAGCAATGCTCTTTATCCAAATAGATTGCACACGGACAGGATGCATAAAGGAACAGTTACCCATACAGAAACAGTCACCTTTTCTCTTATACCCCCGAAGTCCCAGACCTCTAGAGACACAGCCTGTAATCCATTCTTGTGCAAGTGGGATATTTGTTTGGGTAGGGCAGTGGTATCACGAACAGGAATTCTATTTTGCTCTTTTGAGGGAGGCCATCATCTTTAAAGAGAGGCTTGTTTGTTGCACAGACATCCAACAATACCTCCAGTAACGGTTTCTTGAATTTTAAAAGGCTTGTGTTTCCCTTTCCCATCTCCTGCATTCCCTTCTCTGCAGCAGTTGCTGTGACCAGGCTATTTGCAATGCCACATGATCCGTTTCTCCCGCTTTACTGTCCTACTTTCCTTACAGACTGAGCTCCTGACCTGCCACTGAGCTTTCCACTACGATCAGCTTCATTGGGGCTCCCCCCGCCTCGCTGTCTAATAAGCTTAGAGAAATTCTGAACATCTTGTCTTGGTTTCAGTTTAACAGATTATTTTTCCTTAACTGAGCTGGGCAGGAGGCAGCAGCTCCAGAGCTGCCCTTTGGATGCCAAGGCTGAGACTTCAAAAGCAAGGTTGGGATGGTTCCCCACCCCTTCCATTTTTACTGTTCCCTTTGACATTTTGGAGTTTAGAGAGCTCCATACACAGGCAAGAGAAATAATTTCACACTTGGCCAGCTGAATGCTCCTAAAGAGCACAACAAATTAACAGTAATGGATTACAAGAAGTAAACTGAGTTTTACTCATCTGCAGCCATGCTCTGCCCCCAAGGGACAATTTTTATAAATACAGTGTTGTTGCTATTCAAATGTTTTCCCTCAAATCTAGGCTCTCACCTCTTTATCAGTGGCAGGTACAGTTATCAAAGTAAATGTAAATGAACCATCACAATAATCCATAGAGCAAAGAGCAGACTGGAAGGCTCAAGATCATCAAGTTATTTGCATTTCTGTTGTAAACAGCTTGCGCTGCAGCTCAAAAGCAGGCCTTATGTAATCTATAAGCTTCCTAGTCATCTTCATAAAATTCTAATTTTACACAGCAATAGTGTAAAGTCAGTTAAAACACAAGAATTATTTTATAGGTTTCCAGAGAGCTGACGTCATTTGGGAACAGTGTACTCCATTTATGCATTATGTCTGGAAAAAAAAAAGTCAGATACAAATCACAAAAAAACATAGCGAGTGCTTTGTGAGTTCATAAATCTAAGGCTATGGATATGCAGGGACCAAAACCTGAATCTTTAAGCACCATAATTTAGGGATACACCAGGATTCAGTTTAACTTTACAGTATTTAGAATATGAGCAAAACACACTGCAGCAGAAGCAGATATATGATGCACTAAAACAGCACTAAAAATATTTTATTATTGTTGCTCCATTGCACAAGTTCAAAGACAGTGGCCTAAGCTTGTAACAGTGCACATCAATAAGAGATGCTGTGGGAACAGACACCGCACATGTGCAGCACCTAACACATGCTGTAGTTTGGCTGATCATTACATAAGTTCCTTCTTTTCTTTCCCCCTTTTCTTCTCCATGAAGGAGGATCAGGAAGAACGAATGCACAAGAAAGGGTCCTGATTCACAGCTGCTGAAATGCAATGCTGTGTTCTTCATAACCGTACATTCCTCTGCTGCTTATCAACACAGGTGCTGCTCAAACGCATAACGGCAGAAGTTTAATCAGCATTTATCCACAGCCAGGAAGCACGCAAGTACATAGAGCAGCAAAGCTAATGTGCTTTAAAGAAAATAATTTTAAAATATATAACCTGGATACAAATTTAATTTATTTTTAACACAAATTTTATGCCTGCTCCCCAGCTACATCTGTGTTCCGCAACAAAGCCTCTCCATGCACCAGCAGCAGAAAGTTATGTCAGCCATGCTTCAGTGGGGCAGAAAAGTACCTTCTGTTTAAAAGAAACCAGACATAAGAGCAACCTTAACAAGCAAAATTTAACAGCACATTGCTCACTAGCTTCTGGGGCGACACGTGTGATCACGCACTTGGAAAGGCAGTGAATTATGGTCAAGGCTCAGGTATTAGAGGCACATCACACAGTTCCCCACACACGTGCATCTACACATCCACACACAGAGAGAAGGCACCACCAGTGGCTTAGCATCAGTTTAGAGGAAATTCACACTATGGCCGGAATACAGGGCTACTTCTGGCACAAATACAGTGGATCCTTGATTAAAGGGAGCAATAAGCATATACCTAACATGAAGATGTAACAGTCACAGAAAGTTCTCAGTGCATCAGGGGGATGCTTAAGTGCTCTGCTGACTGCGGTTTAGACCCTAACCCAGTTTCAAGCTTGAAGACACAGAGCACAGAAGACACGTTCGAGGCCCCACCAGCCACTGGAGCAAGGAATCAGCCCTGTACATCCCCACCTTGGCCTTTTGCCCCAAACCCATTTGACTCTTCACAAATGCTAATACTGCCTCATAAGCTTACTTTGAGGAGAGGTCAAAAATAAATAATGTGTAATCACAGAATCCATCGATCAGAAGCCATCCTTATCGGGCAACGCTTGGAGCCAGCAACAGCCTGTACACAGGCATAGCTACAGATCATCTGGGTCTGAACTGAGCTCCACCAAAACACACAGGAACATTCTTCCTATAGATCAACAAGCTGAAGCACAAGGTGTTCTCACAAGCAGGCATTACAGGCATTTTGTAAATCACAGTGAGACACAGATAAGTTAATACTCATCTCTCACCTCTGTGGGATCTCAAGTAGCACTTTCAGCCCTGATCCCCAGCTGCTTGCTCTGGTCTTCCAGTGCAATAAAGTCCAAGAGCAAAGTCAGTTTCAAGTGAAGCAAAGCACAGGGTAGATACACAGCTGTCCTTACTGGGACCAATTAGCAAAGGTCCACTAGCTCAGTAATGATTGGGGCTGTGCCACAACTGGCAATCCTCCCTTTAAATAGAACACAGACATGATGTGGATAGTTCCAGCTGTTTCCCTTTTATTTCCCATCCTTCCATCTTTCTCCCACACAGACCCCA
Source organism: Pterocles orientalis (assembly GCA_011057875.1). Taxonomy (NCBI): domain Eukaryota; kingdom Metazoa; phylum Chordata; class Aves; order Pterocliformes; family Pteroclidae; genus Pterocles; species Pterocles orientalis. The sequence continues at coordinate 596,278 of WKFP01015424.1, forward strand.
CATTGCAACTATTTTTGCTCCGTTTTAAGACGTCATTCACATTTTCACTTACTATCACTTTTATCGCAATGCCTAATTAACAATACTTAGCAATAGTAGCTTCCATCAGTAGAAAATCAAGCTTCAAAATGGCACTCTGCATCATCCACTGTTCAGAGAGGAGGAAACAGATCCAGAATAAAATGACTCATGCACCATCCAGCAAACTAACCTGGTGTTCCCAGTGCCCCAGGTACTATATTCTCAGGCTGCTCTGCCTGTAAAGTAGCACTTTGCTTTCTGTTCTCAAAAATTAGACTATCATCAGGAGGCAATAAAGAGTTTTCTCTACAATTCAGACCTGTTCCAATCACTGCTGTTGGATGCTCTCGCTCAGGTCTCCATTAAGTTTGAAAAAGCAATTCATATAAGAAGTTTAAAAGCTAATTTAGGACTGAAAACAAAGATTTCATATGGAGAAGATGCTAAAATAAACAACAGTTGGTATCAAAGAGAAAACACAAAAAAAATAAGCTTAAGGTGAAAAAACCATACCTATATATTACAAATACCAGTACATACAGTTATAAATACATTTTAGCATTTGTACAATGAAGTCGGGCACCAAACATTAAAAATTGCCCTTATATTTCAAGTGTGATCTTGCTTTCAGGAGAAACATGTTACAGAAATTTTGTGCAGCACATTCAGAACTACGGTGGTTAAAATAAATTACATGTTTGGATTCAATTAGACCCTGATGAGTCATAGCCCTCATTTAACATTTATTTAGGAAAAAAAAAATCTTGGAAGTCTCTAGCACCACAAAGAAAATTCAAAGGGAGGGTGAATTCAAGCATTTGAAAAAAAATGAGAGGTGCATTAATCAGCAGGTTCAACCTCCCAACGGCAGGAAAAAAAATTATTGCTTGTCTCAGGCATCCTTCAATCTGACCTGCAAAGCAAGCAAATTCAAAGTAACATCCAGTACCAGAGACTCACAGGCTGAGAGCCAAAACAGTGTCCATTATTCGCATTTCCCACACACATATAGACAAGTGTCTTAACCACATCAAGGTCATTCAATACCGAGACCATTAAATTAAGTTTTCTTCTAAAATGAGGCCTCATTATCAAGACTAATTAAAGGAACACAAAACCTTCTGAACAGTTCCAATCCTCAGCAAAGGCTTATTCGTCAAGTAGAGCATTCTTTAGAAATTCAGTTGATTAAAATTATTAATAAAGCTATTTCAGTCTCTGTGTTAAAGGTCTCCTGACTATCAACACTAGAACTGTATAAAATTGCTATGATACGTGATTATTCTATTTGCACTTTCACCACATGCTTTTTGTTGATCTTCTGGACTCACTGGGTCCCTATTTTTGGCAACTATCCATCAATGTTTAGAACACTCAGTATATGGGAAAAAGGCACAATGTCATGCTCCATTTTATCCCAGGAACGTTGGTTTCACTGTGCCACTTACAGGAGTTTATCCCTGCCATTAGCATTTTTGATTTTTCATTCAGATATGGTGTCAAAAGCTTGAGTGGTTCTCAGTGCTAGAACAGAGACAAGCTCACTTCTTAGTGGCTCACACAGTTAGTATTACCTAGACAGCACCAGACACAGAAGTAATGTGCTTTGTGAACTCATCCAAGATCTGAATCTCAATTTCAAAGCACCTGATAAAGTCAGCAGAGGAGCACAGATAATGGAAAGAATATAAAAAGACTTGAACTCCTCTCCAGAAAGACCCCTGTGGATCTTAGACCTCAGGAAGAAGCTTTGGTGTCCTATTTGCAGTCTCCATGTGGAACAGGAACTGTTCCCCTTCCTCCTCTTACACATGGCTCCCTGTAGAGAAATGTCTCCCATGAGCTTCCCCTTCTCCTCTGAACCTCCCTTCCCCCCATCACACACAATGCAGAGATTTGCATCATGCGTTTGAAATGAGATTGAGAGCCCTAGACTGTAAAAATCATTTTCAAGATGCAAAAAGCTAAGACAAGCACTCAGGGTCTTATACTTTCTTCCTTTTCAGAGCAAGAAGGGCTCACATGAGCAAGAAGTTTCTTCTGGTGCTACTGCAATTAAAGAACCTACAAAGACCCATTTCCCTGAACACTGCAAATGAGAATACCCAGCTCCCTCCCAGCTCAACCATCTTGGTCTTTGCCATGAGCCCCATGCCCCAGAGCAGCTCTGTCTCTACCTCCTCCCAGGGCTGTGGTCACCACTCTGAGATTCCTCATCATCAGCTTTACCCACACAAGCAGAACTCAGTTCCCAGGCTGCTGCCATCAGTCCTCTCAACCCAATTTAATTAGTCTTGCTGTATATGTCCCCAGGCCTAAAACAGCCACTTCCCACTGTTTCCACCATCACATGCAGGGTGAAATGGCATCATCCATTCAGGCTGAAGCAGGAAGGGCTACCACATCCATCTGCTTTAACCAGGTCGTTGAGAAGTGGCTACCATTAATGCCATCTTCCTGCAGACCAGGCATTATTGCCAGCAGAACTACTGCTTATTTCTTTCATCTGTGTTTTCTGCTGAAAATCACCCAGGTAGCTCACAAGAGTTTCCATGCTATGTGCATAGGAAAGCTGAAAATCTTGCAAGACAACCAATACTAGAAGATTTCATGCTGCATTTCTCAGACCCATGCTGAAGGGGATGGATGTGGTCTGTTTTCTATAATTAGATGCTCACATTGCCTGATCAAGAACCCAGGGATAAATCAATTTAATACTTCAAAATTACAGTTTTCCCAAGAAATTTCATCAGAGTAATAGCAATGGGGTTCTTAAGTACTAAACCTGCCAGTGAGGAGGGAAAATGCTGGAGAAAGGAAGTTAATCCAGAGCAGCAGGTGCAGCGATATTAAAGAACAGCATGCCCAGACCTTTCTAAGGCACATATACTATGGTGACTATTTGGAAAAAGGTGCAAAGCTTCTAAAAAGAAAATTTTTTTCACTCCTTCTCCTTGAGGGGAAGTGGTTCCAAAAATTAGAAGAGACTTCTTAGGGCTTTGAAGAATGTGGAAAAAAAAAATCTAACTCTGGACCACCTTCTATTAAATTAAATTGATAAATTTGCCACCTGGAATACTTCTCATACAATGCACATCACTGGGACAGGCTCCTTTATTTCATCTTTTTCTTTTCTTCTGCTCTGCTGGGTCTCTCACAATCACACACAAGCCTTTCACTCTGCCTGTCCCTAGGCTTTAATTCTGTTGATGGACTTCTATCTCTTTGCCTAACACTGACCTGTCTTTCTTTCTTGGAGAAAAACATTTCATAGAGGTAAAATACAGAGATATATTTGCATGCAATAATAAGATATTAATCAGGAAAATGAGAGATAGTAAGCATTACTGCACAAGGTACAAGGTGTAATGGTTTTAAACAGAAAGAACATAGATTTAGAAAAAAATTCTTATGAGGGTGGTGAGGCAGTAACCCAGGTTGCCCAGAGAAGCTGTGGATGCCCCATCCCTGGAGGGGTTCAGGGCCAGGCTGGATGAAGCTTCAGGCAACCTGGGCTAGTGGGAGGTGTCCCTGCCCATGGCAGGGGGGTTGGAACTAGGTGATCTTTAAGGTCCCTTCCAACCCAAACCACTCTGTGATTCTACACACTGCTGTATTAGCAAGTGGGGAAAAGCCAGAGATTTACACACAAGCTGGGCTGGGCTGTCATGGCCTAAGATGCAATTTAGGTTCCTAACTACACAGCAGTGTCAAGACCTCAGTAATTCTGGACCTGCCAGTAGGAAGCAGAAACTAAGAGCCAAAGGAATTTCTTCCCAGCAGGAAACACTGCTACCTCCACAGGTATTCTGGATTTGAGTGCCTAATGCAGCACTTTGATGCCCAAATCTCTTTACAGCTCTAGGTATTTAGGGGAAACAGACTCCATACGCTTCCAGGTTAAAGTTAAAGCCCACAGAGATCACAGGATGTGTCCATCAGTTACTTTTAAATACAGGGTTGAACTTTATCCGTTATAAACTCAAACAGCAGCCCAAATCCTGTTAGAAATGCCACAGAGACAGACTGACTCTGTCTCCCTCAAACTGCCTCTGGCTCGGTTCAATATGAGGAACAGATCACATCCATCTGTAATTCTCTGTACCTCTGTAAAAAGGACTGGTCTCACCTGGCTAAATATAAAGCAATGATAATTCAGGCCAAAAAAAAAAAATGTGTTTTCCCTGGTCAATGCATGAAACAATTTCTTTATCTTGAATAAATATGTTGCCAGGCTACCACAGCGTGTCTGCCAGGGAGCCCAGAATCCTTTCAGATGATATTAGACAAGCACTCCAAGTTGTTTATACAACACTTCACACTGTCCTGAGGTAAGACACTCAGAGCCAGTACCAATGCTTTTCATACGATGAACACAAAAAAAACCCTAAAACACAAATTGCTGGGGGGAACAAAAACAGCACCAGCATCACTGGTCACTAGCTTGCCTACTGTTAAGGAAGACATACTCACATATTTTGTGCTGCACTTTACCTCTCCGTGGGATTTCAGAGCATTTCGCTCCCTGGGGCTGCTAGGATTTTTATGTTTTACATCAGTATTTTCAGATTTTATTTTTATTTCTTAGCTGCTCTTCCACCAAAACCAATATGCTTTTCATCACCACAGCAGCTCAGCTAGCAAATTCCCCACATATGTAACTCCTGACAGATATCAATGAGAAGCTAAAGAAGAAAACAAAGGTATGTGGAAAACAGGCTTGAAGTATGAAATATTAGACAAATATATTAAAAGGCTCGTGGAAAAAAGCCAACTAAACACTAGTCTGTGGCCTTCACTTTAGATATGGAGGATAAACAGCATTCAATTAACGCCCCAATATTTCAGCAAGTCAAAGATCTTCCTCATAAGACAATGTGGCAGGTTTTACACAGACTGTCAGTCCATAGGACAAAGTACGACCTCTTTTAGACAGAAGTCCACTGCCTTTCAACTTCACAGCAAGCATGTCCTTCACTCTGAGTGGTGACATTCCGAGTGGAAGTGCTGACACTCAAGCAGAAGTTTGGAAAGATGAGCAAAGCAGCCATAGTAAAAAGTAGCAGCAGAGTCTGAGATGAGTCTGATCTCAAGTACTCTGACAGATAGAAAAGCCACACACACAAGCAAAGAAAAAACAAGGAATTCATTCACCAATCCCATGGGCAGGCAGGCATTCAGCCATCCCCAGGAAAGCAGGGCTCCATCGCATGTAATGGTTACTTGGGAAGACAAACCACCACAACTCTAATTGTGCCTCCCTTCCTTCTTCCCCCAGCCTTACATGCTGAGCATGACACCCTATGGTATGGCATATCCCCTTGGTCAGCTGGGGTCAGCTGTCCCAGCTGTGTCCCCTCCCAGCTCCTTGTCACCCCCAGCCTGCTCCCTGGTGGGGTGAGGAGCAGAAAAGGCCTTGGCGCTGTGTGAGCCCTGCTCAGCAATAACTGACACATCCCTGTGTTACAACACAAAGCCAAACCACAGCCCCACACCAGCTACTGTGGAGAAAATAAACTGTCCCAGCAAAAACCAGCACAATGTCAAAGCTCCATCTCTGTGCATTTGTGTCTCTCTGCCTGTCTGCCACTATCACACATAAACCTATTTGCTGACACCAATACTCTTGGACAGAAGTCTTCAAAGCCACTAAATCCCTCAAAGGTCATGAAAGACAGACAAACCAGTAGAGGAAAAAAATATGTTATGGGGAATAGAGAGGATAAGACATCAGTGTGAGCTCAGCCCTTATTAATCAATCAAGAAACCTTCATGGGAAACTCATTTTGAGTACCCTAACTGCAGGAAAAGCGTCTCTCAAACTTTGCAGTTAGACATGAGAAATTCCACCTTTTATTCACACTTCTTTCGCTGCTATGAATCCTCCAGAGCTCACTCTTAGTTATAAACTCAGTTAAAGCTTTCCCCATGACCAAAATATTCTCTCCCCAACTCATCCCCACTTTTTGTGAATTCTCTGATGTCTTATCAAGTTCTACCTCACTACTGTAGCTTTAGAATAATTTAGTTAAAAAACCAATCAGCCATGAGATACAAAGCCATAAGAAATGAGTTTTCATTAGTTCTGCTAGTCACAAAAGTACTTGTTTATTATTACAGAAGCAGCTGGAATATATTTGGTTTCTGCACAATGTGTCTCAAATTTTACCCTCAAAACCAAGAACAGCTGGGACGTAAGATTACTGACAGTTGTCTGTAACATTATCAAAAAAAGGATAGCATCACAAGATAAAGCCCCAATCTATTGGGGAAGAGCACACTAGGGTAAGGCAAGAAATCTGCCAAAAAGCAGGCTGTATTTTTACAATCTTTACTAGTGTTCTAGAAAAATAAATAAGACATGTTAATGAAAACAGGCAGGTGATGAGAGCCAAGGGCATGCTGTCAACAGCAGGAAAATCCAGAGGAATCTAACAGCAGAGCAAGGAAAATGCTGTGAGAAAGTGTCCCAAGTCATCACTCACATCTTCAGAGTAAACTCCCTTTAACCTGGCTCTCTACAGTGTGCATGTTAAATGGTTGAGCTTTACATGCAAGACTGTCTACGCTCTGCTATCCTTATCAGTAGTAGTCTGTTCTATGGTACAATGAGATAAAAGGTTTCCAACCCCCTTCCATAAGCCTGATGCATCGGCAATTTGACCAGGGCAGAAGGTAAGCAGTAGCAAAAACTTTATTATCAGATAGTCAAAAATTAGCTCTGCAAAAACAAGCAGTCGATATAGAAAATAGTGCAAGGGCCTGAGACAGCCTGCATGGCTGAATAGTCTCTTCAGAGAGAGGGATGATCCACTGCAAAGCCACCAGTCAGGACTTGCTCCAACACAGATTTCTACAAAGCGCTCAAGAAGTTCTCTTGGCACACAGTCTTGTACTGGAGACATCTAACTCCCTTTCAAGTCAAGTAAAATGAAGGAGTTGGGTGTCTTCAGAAGTTCTCTCCATATTCAGATTGTCACCTGTGAAAGGGTCAGACAGTCAGGAGAAACTGCAGAAAGGATCAAGACATTCAGACTAACAGCAATAGATGACTGGTTCTCACTCTACACCTGGGGCTCCGACGTTTGGTGGAAGGGCTTTCCTAGCTTCTCTAGCAATACAGATACAAAGCACACAATGGAAGAACCTCTGGAGCAAATCAACTAAGAGAAGCAAGAGACACCACTAATGCTGACGTACATAAGAAACCTTGCAAGGAAAAAGTGATTTTGCTGTTTCACTAGGGAAGATGTTTGAATTGAGAAATTCACATCTGCCACACTCCATCTTCAGGGAGATGATGCTTCTAGCAGTGAAAACTGGCCATGCAAGAGACAGAGGATTATTACAGCTGAGATTTTTTTCTCAGGGATCTAAAGGTATGTCACAACCTGAGGTGGTTACAAAAGGCTAACTAAGAAAAACCAAGTCTAAAGGGAACCACTTAGCAGTGATGAAATCTGTCAGGTAATATCATTGCTGTCATGCACAGTAATAACCAATATGATCTAAATATCCTGAGGATAAACTAGCTGACTGCTACTCAGCTAAACCTGAACTTCAGCAAGGACACCGCTAGCCAGGATTTCATAGAATCACAGAATATCTCCAGTTGGAAGGGACCCATAAGGGTCCTTGCAGGACTACCCAAAACTAGGCCACATGACTAAAAGCATCCTCCAGATGCTTCTTGAACTCTAGACAGGCTGGTTGCTGTGATCACTTCCCTGGGGAGCCTTTTCCAGTGATCAGCCACACTCTCAGTGAAGAGTCTTTTCCTACTGTCCAATCTGAACTTCCCCTGATGCAGCTTCATCCCATTTCCCTGTGTCCTATCGCTTGTCATCAGAGAGAGGAGATCAGCACCTCCCTCTCCACTGCCCCCCTTGTGGAAGTTAGACAACGAGGTCCCCCCTCAGCCTCCTCTTCTCCAAGCTGAACAAGCCAAGTGGCCTCACAAGTCTCGCCGCTTGAGGCCTTTCACCATCTTAGACGCCCTCCTCTGGACACACTCTTATACTTTGATGTCCTCCTTATATTGAAGCACAAAACAGCACACCGTACTCAAGGTGGGGCTTCACCAGTGTGGTGTAGAGCGGGACAGACACCTCCCTCAAGTGCCTAGTTATACTGTGCCTGATGTACCCCAGGACACAGCTGGCCCTTCTGGCTGCCAGGGAACACAGTTGACTTGTATTTTCAACTTGCCATCAACCCAAACCCCCATATCTCTTTGCACAGAGCTGCTCTCCAGCCTCTTGTCCCTCAGGTGGGGTGGTTATACATACAAACTGAGGTTGAGAATCCAGCACTTGCTCTTGTTAAATTTCATGTAGTTAGTGATTGTGCAGCTCTCTAACCTCTACTAGATCTCTCTGTAGGTCTTCTACCCTCGAGGGAGTCCACAGCTTCTCCTAGTTTAATATTGTCAGCCAACTTGATTCAATTCCTGTATCCAGATCATTTATAAAAACATTAAAGAGCACTGGCCCTAAAACCAAGCTCCAGGTAACCCCACTGGTGACTGGCCACCAGCCTGCTGCCACCATTTCAGACTCCTCCAGCTCTGGGACCCACTGAACACAGTTTTCCAGGAGCTTTTAGAAGTCACCTTCATATCTGTCATCCCACAGCCAAGCTGCATTTTTGTCCCTTGCTTCTGGAATCTTACCTCTGACAGCAACGACCCAGTTTGTTTTTATGGGGTGACTCAGCTGTGCCCAGCTTTACCTGTATACAAAGTCATGAGCCAGACATCTCCACAGCACAGCTCCCACCACAGAGGGGATGGGGAGAGGAAAATCAGAGAGCAAAGAAGGTGGCATCAGCCAGCAGTGGAGTTTCATGGCTGAGCCCACGTGAAGGTGGTGGGAATGTGAAGGAAGCACACAATGGCTTCCTGGAGCTTCACCTTCTCTCCCCAGCCACAGAAAACAGGCAGAAACACCAGTATGCTTGTTTGGTGGGATTTGGGGAGGTTGTCTAAGAAAAGTGAGGTCTCCACATTATATTACATCTTGGTAGAATTGCCTGAACTTAAACAGCCTAGGAAAAATGATTATTCTAATCACAACTGGGAAGTACAAGCTACTATTCATCTTCATCCAACAGAAGCTAATAGCCACCGTGTTTAAGTAGGGGGGCTGTTCTTCATGCTGTTTTCTTCTCTGAACTACAAGAGTGTTGTTTTTCTGTGCCAAAACAGCAGACTCATGAATGATTTTTACAGAACTATTCTACAGAATAGAAAAAAAAGCAGCAGTAGGGAAAGGAAATGCCTTGGATGATAAACCTCTACAGCACTCCTAAAAACCTGGGCAGCCTCATGTCCATAGAGTCCCAGCATCCCACACCTACAAATGAACTTCCTTTTCCTGTATCACATGAGACAGAGGAAGCTATTGCTTCTTTTACAGATGAGAAATGAAGCGGTGACTTATTCCTAGAGGGACTGACAAGAGCTCATACCTGAAATGCTTTTTGCTGCAGGGCAGTCTGGCAGTACTATGAAGAGCAGGGGAAAAATAAAGCCATCACATTGAAAAATCCACTGAGCTCACAACAGTGGCATGGAATAACTCAGCAAGCCTGAGGACAGCGGGCACAATGAGGCAGACCTGAAAAGATGACAACTAGGAGGGACAGCAGTTGGAGAGGGGAAGAGCGAAAACTTACAGATCCAGGTGTTCAGACTTGTGCAGAACAGCAGCACGGGTTTTGCACAGAACTTAAGGCATCACCTGCTCCTCTTCCACAGTCTACAGAAAAGGGGATTGGCCAAATATTCCTACTGCTGTGCCATTCCAATCTCATCCACAGCACTCTCAGCTTCCAGATGTAAGTAACAGAGGAAAGCAAGGTTACCAAATAATAAAAAAAATTCTGTGAATGGGTTTTTTTCTGGTTTGGTTCAGTGTTTTTCTGCCTTCTCCTCCTTCCCCTGCTTCAGAGAAGACCAACAAGATTGCAGTTAAATTCTGTGTCTTTCAGACAAAGTGGAAACTTAATTGCAGTCTTCAGGAGACTGAATTTCTATTGAATGAGATAATGAAGCATAACCAATTGCATTTCAGCGCCAGGGCTCAGGAGGCAATTTGCTAAGAAGCAGAGGTGTGGAGCAATTTCTTCAGGGGAGTGATTCACTGAAACAGAGACAATCAGCTCCAGATAGAAGAGTTTCATGGATGGCAGTAAGAGGAGCTTGTAAAAGGCTCCAGCTCAGGCAGATTGGGAAAGACATATCACCACTGGCCAGCTAATTAATGAAAATTATTACCAGAATTAGCAATATACATGTATAGGACTTTCCCTATGAACACTGAAGCAAAAATATTTACTGTTAACAAAAAACCACTGAATTAGTCCTGCAGTCTGTAAGTACCCCCCCCCCCCCCCCCCCCACTGTCACCAGTGCCTGGATTCAACAAAACAAGATGCTTCTCAGGACAAAAATGTATAACTCTAGCCCTGAATAAATGGATTCTTAAAATGCTTGCTAAATCACTACACAATAACTAGTGCTTTATCACAGGAAGACTCGTTTTCTACTGCTAGAAAAGCCCAGTTGAACAGCTTTATTTTTCAATGTATTTTTGGAATGTGCTTCTATGAGCTTAAATGATAGTGTTGAGTCATAAGCTCTGGGATTCATCTATTCAGCCCATGCTCAGGTATCTGGAATGCAAAAGGCTGGGAGAGAGAGATACGAGCTTTTGGTTCTTTACCAACTCAGTATGTCCTATATTCCACCAACTATTTTCCTCCTCCAAAAGCAACTTACAGAAAAACTTAAAGACATCTCTATAGATTGCTTAACTTATGTAATGCTGCACAAACACCTGACATACTGGAAAATCCAAACTGAGCTCTGCAAAGATATCTGATCTCTCACAGGAAACCCATTTTTTTATCACTGTTGATGAAAACACAGTTCTTCATCCAGAGTCCACTCCGAGTTCCAAGAATTCAGTGGCTGTATTGCTCAGGATCACACGTCCACTCAAAAAAAAAATCAAAAGTAGAATCAGCACTGACAAACTTCTACAAGCTTGAAAAGAACTAGTCAACATACCAACTAGATGAGATGGCTGTCATTTGAAGAACACCCACCACACTTGGGTTCATCTGAGACCTCCCCTCTCCAAAAAAATGTTCTTTGGTTCAAAGTAGAATGGACTGCAGTAAAGAGAATTCACATTCTTCTACACAAACAGTGCTGGGTCACATACCCCCCTCAAAACAGGAGAGTGGGAAGAAGAGCAGAAAGGAAGATCTGACTACATTTTCTGTCCTTCTCTATACTGTTCTTTTTCAGACACTTGTACAAGACAATTTGACAGAGCAAAGTCTCAGCCAGGAACTCCTCAGACTGACATAATCTGGAGAAGATTTAAATTAGGGAAAAAAATTGTACAGTCTTGGTCTCAGCTGTGAGACCTCAAACGTAACGTCCATTGTCCAGTAAAGACACTTATAAAATGGAACCTTAGTTAGTGAATGTCAGGAAGAAAGGGCCTGGAATCTGCAGCAAAAGCCAATTAAACAGTTCCCATCTCAAGTCTGAGCATCTGAGATGGCAGCCAGAGGAGAGTGTCTAACCGCATTCCTCTAAGACAAAATGCATGAAGCAAAACAGTCAATTGATCTCTCAAAAGTGAGGTACCCTCACCTTCACAGTTCTAACAGGAAAGCGGACTCAAATCAACACTCCTAGATAATGGTAACTCTGGATAAAGACATACAGAAGTTCACAATTCATTCTTAGCCAGTTAAACAGATAAATCAAGACCTTAAACCAAGAAGTACATATCTCAATCCTCCAGTGTTCTGGTGAGATTTTTTTACAGATCCTGGCTGGTTTAGCTGTACAGATTTAGCAGAGTAGCTACACAGAGCAAAAGACAGATAAAGACCACATAGTGCCGTCACTAGCAGCTTCCCAAGCAATTCAGTTCCTTTGCTCTTTTCGGACAGTGCTGTTTTCAAGGTAGAACTGAGTTTCTGGACAGCATTATCTTATACAAAGTGTTGGGGTTTTTTTTAATGAATTAGAAAAACAGAACTTACTAATACTTTGCACACTACAAGCAGTAACTAACATCACAGGCTGTGCAATGCCATGTGCTTGCGGTAACATTTGGTAACATGCCAAATTCCAGCATCATGAGTGGAAAATGATATTAACAAGGATCAAGGGTTTGTATCTTTGCACCCATGCCTCATCCACAAACAGTGCAAATACTTAACATGCTGCTGTCTTGGCACAACAGCCTACCTTTGCCCTGCAAGTGGCCATGGGCCAAAGTCAGCTTTCAAAGGCCCTCAGCTCTGGCATAAGCATGCTTCCCCTGAAATCAATGGGAAATTCCTCACTGAGCTAATGAGAGGAGACCCTGGCCAACACCAGTCCCATCTGTACTGAGTATAATACATGATTCTAACAAAGTAGAAAATTCATTCATACACAAAACAAATGAATATTCAGCACAGCTATATATGATACCAAGTCCAGTGGCATTATCAGCTATATAACAGCCATGTGCAGAGAAAAATAGCATTCTTTACAGGTCTATACTGAACCTGAACAGGCAAATGGCACATCATTTGTTACCAGTCTCTGAGCCACCCAACCCCTTAACAGATGCTTCTAAGTTTTTTCATTTCGCAGAGCTCTCAGCTATTGTTTATCTGTCACCCCATCTGCTAAAACACTAGTCTGCTCCCCCCAGCTTTGGATGAGAATGTCACAACTTCTAATAACCCTCTCAGAGCCCATTCTCTAATTGCATGGCTCACTCCCCAGCATAATCATTTCACAGGGAAACAAAGGATGAGCTAATCTGTCAAGTTCCACAAGATATATTAAGGAACCCCTGCATTCCCAGAGGGTCAAAAATCTTAAACTGCTGACTGCTGAGAGTATTTGCAATAGGCAGAAAACTGGAATATATTTGTTTTGTGGCACGTATTCTTTCCCTAGGCAACCTGTTTTGGCCACTGCTGTACTAAATGGAAAATAAGGGCTGTGTGGAAGTGTTTATGTTCCACAATGGATCCAAAATGAAAGACAACACATACATGTTCACTTATATTACTAGTCTCCTGCAATGACCAGGTGCACCCTCTATTTATCCTTCCAGTCTGCTCATAGATGCTACATTTTCCATGCAAAGTATTCAAGACAGAATTGTCACATATTAATATAAACCTAAATGATAATTTATGATCACACAAGGCAAGCATCAGAAAACAGTATTAAATCTGCAGACCTGCCCAAACCAATTACTTGTTTCTCCTTCCAGTGAAATTAAGAGTTCATCCACAGTACTCAGGAAAAAAAAAACAGCATGATTATTCCCTTTCTTCATTTTCAAATTTTATTTACCTAAACAGGTAGTGAAAAGCAAAGCCAAATCTGTCCAAAGATATCTTGGAAATCTCTACAAGAGATGCCATGCAGTACATGTCAACTCTCACCATTCCACAGCCAGTAGCTTCTTCAGCAAGAAATACTCAGCCATGCAACTTCATCATTTCATCCTAGCTGAGTTGCCTCTGCTGTCCTTATCTCCAGCTGCTGAACCTGCTTCACCTTTTCAGAATCTATTTATATCAAATGCCAGCAAGGTAGCAGGGATTGTCAGCTCCCACCTGAGCAGGACAGAGCTCTATGGAGACAGAGGACATGATTTTAGCAATATGAAAATAGCTTTCTTCTAGAAGAAAAAGCAACAAGAAAGCCTTCATGGTAATGGGTAAACTAAAGCAAGGAACAGTTGTTTATGCAAGGGAATGATACACCCAGGGAATACTTTTGCTAACAGCACTGCAAGGAAGCTTGAAGATGATGAGTGTGCTGCAGCAAGCCTGCATATATACAGCACAGGCCCAGGCCAGACCAAGCCTTTTCATCCTTCTTATCAGTGAAAATTAATGGAGAGATGAGCAATATACAGACTCAAAGCATCTAGTTAAGAAAAAGAAAAAAAATAAAAATCAGCTAAGGGGAGTGCTTTTTCCCCAGCATGCTAAAGGGGAAGCTATGTTAATACCTCTAATAACCTGAAGGCACAGGAGACAGCAGTACCCCACACAATCTCTCCCCTCAGGTTTGCGCCAGGTCAGCTTAGTTTTTCACTCAGAAAAAGCCCTGTTTCCCTTCTGATACTGCCTATTTGAGGAAAACCTCCAAAGAGACCAAAGCTCCAGCAGCTGTAGCCTGCCCCTTGCTCCGAACAGCATGATCCACACCAGTGCCTCTCCTGGGTTGCAGCTTTGTCAGGGTACTCTTCCTACCATCACTGCACACCCTTGGGCTCCAGACACAGAAGTGAGCTGTCACCAACTTGGTTTTACCCAAGCAATGGTCCTAGCCCTTCCTAGGTCCCCCATCTGAGCTATGCCCCTTGCTGAAGTGTCCCAGAAAAATCGCAGCAGGACCCCTCGCTACCTACTTGTGCCCTCGATGGTGCTCAGCTGCTCCAGCCAGGAGCCAGGGCAAGGACCACACTGCAGATGGGGCCCATGTGCAAAGAGACCCCAACACACAGAGCAGGCTTTCCTCCTCTCCCTTTCACATGCAGGAGCTTGCCAGCACTTGTGGGTGAAGTGTGTCCATGCCAGTCCTGGAAAATATCCTAGTCACCAGGCAAATCAAACAGCATTCACAAAACAGCACATCTTAAGTGTAAATGTAAAACCAGCAAATTTTAACTGCTGCTCCAGGCAGCAGCTATGCCAGCTTTCACTGGCAGCATCCTAATGCCAGTCTAGTTGTGCTGCCTTCTTCACAGCCAGCAGCTGGTTAAACCTACACATCACTACCAAAAATCATACAATCACGTGGACTGGTTACAGCAGCAACCCCCAAATGAACGTGGCCACAAGCTCCTCTTAAAATGATCCTGCCCTCTTTCGTATGTTTCACTCTTGAGAAAGGATAATTTATCCCTTTCATGTATCCCCCAAATCCATTAGATACGAGTCCCTCTTTCAAAGCTGATTTGCCTTAGAAATTCACCCTTCCTATCCCTACCTAAGCAAAGAGATAAGGGTCCATTGGTTATTTGTGTGTTCTAATGTATGCCAAGTAATTGGTTAAACACAATAAAACACATCTGATCAAAGCCTCAGTATCAATAATCAGAAAGCAGGAATGAAAATTATCTGCCATAAAGTATCCAGTAATTACAACCTCATTGCTTCAATGACATACACGTATTTTTCAACCTCACCCACTCCTATGGCAACATTTTCTTCTCAGCTGTATTATCCATTTACAAAACTGTTGCTTGATAAACAGGGTTAAACAAGAATTGAAAGTGTACTTCTAGTACATATTTTAGCCAGTGGTGTGCAGTGAATTAAGATGATAAAAGCCATCTATTATGCTTAGCGATGGCATCTTAGTGATGTTCTTGTCTTAGAGATGACATTCAAAAGCAATTAGAAAACAGTCCATTGTAAGAATGTAAATACCAAAGATCTAATTCTGCTTTACAACAGCTTCACCTGGATGAAACCAAATCTTACAATTATGAGACTGACTCTGAGGCAGCAGAGAACATACGTGCTTCTTGGGAGCATCCTTAATGGATGCTCCCACCTGATGGTTTATGGCTGGCTTATTCCCAGAGTAGGAATGCTCATATAGGAAAAGAGTCAAACCCTCCCAGAAGATGCAGCCAAAAATCCCCACATGGGACTTTTTAAAATCAGCACATACAAAGAGCACAAATACCTAAAAGATACTGTGTTAGCAAGTGAAACACCCTGTGCTAGGCAGCAAGATTGTCCTCTCTAAATAATCCACCTGCAAAACACACTTCCCCCCCTAGCCACACAGCAAAATCCTGAAGCGGGTGACAGAGAATCTACCTTTGGCCAAGCAGTGCTCTTGGTGAAAACCCATGGAGGAGACAGACTCAGATCCTGGGCAGCAAGTAGTAACAGGCAGATGTATTTTGCTAATGCAAGTCACTGACAAACTAAATCAGTAAAAGAAACTGCTCCTGACAGCTTTACTATATGGCGTGAACCAGGAACACCTCTCTGTCTGTGCACACTCTCCCTCACCTTGTGCAGGTCCAGCACCATCAGCAGCAGGAGCTCAGCTCTCTTCCAGCACATTGCAGCTCCACTGCTCTACATGTGAGCTAGGTATTCAAGAATGTTTAAACTGCTTTTGGATCCAGAACAGACATGATGCCAAGCAGCTCTATCAGGAAATAGTTTTGAAGTGTAGTCTGCTCAGTCACTAGGGAATTCCAAATACTTTTTTTGCTATTTAAACCAAACAGTAGCAGTTCAGTCTTGAAATTCAAAACCAGGCAGCTTTACCTCCCCAGGAGAAAGGTAGGAAAGACTTCACTAAGGACACCATTCCTGAGGGAGTCGTTCAATACATGTATTAGTATTTCCCCCCCTCCTTCCCTACTGTCCAACGACTTTGCTGCCCAACTTTAGTAGGGGTTACTGTTACACTGATTTTCCATTCCTTTGTGTTTGTCTTCCTGGGCTGCAGTGTTAATAACAGTAATAAAAATAAGCAGATGACCTGCCTATTCCACTTGTATTCTACTAAAATCCATCAGAATTTATGAATTTGTGAACTGTAATTGTCTACAAAAACATAGGGAGAAACTAGTGATATGCAATGTTGATTTTTTTGTCCTAGAATATGGCCACTGCACTGCAAGTAAGCAAACAATTCCAGAGAAATCCCTCTTGCATTAACAAGAAAAGATTCACTACCTTATTACTAACAATCCCAAAGCATAATTTGTGTTCGTCTTCAGGTATCTGCCAGGAATATTCAGTTATTCTTTAATAACAGAAAGTCAGTCAGCTGCTCCTGCTTTTCTTCCTAATTATGAAAATTGTGGTCCTTCTAATTTTGAATTATAATAAAAGCACTGCCTGGGGCTGTTTGAGTTCCCCTCTTTCTGCACATGAATTGTCCTTGAACAAGTGCAAGGTAGCTAATGCATCAACTTGTGAAACATCTTTACAGGTAAGTACCTAGAGAACACATCTGCATGTGTCCTTGAAGCATACCATAACATCGCATTTCAATGAGAAATTATGTTTGCAGCCTTCGCTGATGAGGTACTACAATGCATTTTAGTACACATTCTGCCCTAGTCACTCCTCCTTAATATCAACAGGAAACACTCCGTACAGATATTCCACTAACCTTCCATACATTTTAAGGCATTTAACTTTTCCATACATGCTACAGTGCATTAGGGGAACATCCAACGACTGCAGTCAGTCTTATCACAGCCTGCGCCTGGAAAAGCTCTCTTTATACCGAGGGACAGATAAAGTACAGACAGCTTCACACTGCTGCTGCTTTGCACTGGGCAGAGCTTCACATTTGGCACTTATCTGTACCACCACAAACCACAGCACTGCCCTGAAACATTGATGAGTTTTATATCCATGACTGAACATCATGGTCTTTTCTGCATCAAAAACTAAAAGACACTTTTACACACATTTTCTTCAAGGGGCCTAAAGTTTACTCTAAATTCAAGCTAACTACACTTCACAGCACTTGCACTCAGAGAATTTGAAGGCTTCTTAAAAGTCTTTGGCCTGATACTGAAGACATCTGCATAGAGAACCACCAAGTGCCACAAAGGACAGTTTAAAGCAGGGAACGCACCCTTGAAGTGGACATCCAGCACATCACCACAGCCACCAGGGAAACACAGCTGTACTGGGGACAGAGGGGGTGAAGAAGGGACAGAGGCACACATGGCATGCAACTGTCAACCCAAAGACAAAAAATTAATAACTTTGTATTTGTATTTAATGGCAGAGAAAAACAATTTCACTGCACACAAAGGATAAAATACCTGTTCTTGTAAGACCTACTGTGCCGGTTTAATAAGCCTAAAGTGGGCAAACCCTCTTGCCACATGGCTGTTCCATCATCCTGTGCTGCCCTGCACAGTGGTTGTAAAATTATTCCAGGGGAAATCTCATCCCAGAGGCCAGGAAAACATCCAGGAGATGCCTACTCAGTACAGTGTAGGTCCAGGAGGGCCAAGAGATGTACAATCACATTCATGCATTGCTGAATCCAATTTCTCTAGATTCTTGCCAGAAAACATTTGTTCAACCTCTTGCCAGAATTTGTTAGTGCAGCTTCAGCACGGTACCTGCCACAGCCATATGACTTTTGGTTGGCAGGAAGCCCAGAGGAGCTCCCATCCACCACAAGTTTCTCCCTCACAGTACATTTATCAGCACAGCCTGCATGTCATAAAAACCATTTCTAAGTTCACGTTGCTTTAACTTCACCTCATATTTCAGTGACCCAGCAGATACACTCTAAGTTGGAGAGGTGAATCTCATCTTCCTTTGCCTCATTCCTTCCACAAAATTTTTTTCTCCCTGCAACATGGATGCACTATTCACCCTAGCGGTCCCATGAAGCTGCTCACTTCACCTACAGAAAAGTCTCCAGGCACAGCAACAGGAAGAATGTGTCATCTGGTCTCGGTGCTATCATCTAAGGATAAAGAAAGGTACCTTAAGAACCATCTCCTTCTGCAACAAGGTACTTATTTCTACAGGGGCTCAAATACAAGTGCTCAACTGGGATGACCCTACTTCTTTTGCCAAATCACAGCCTAGAACAGCTTCAGGCACACAGATCTGGATTTTTGCTTGTGCTTGATTTTGCTTGTTTCTGACACAGGTTCATGCTCCCAGAAGCAGGTAATTTCACAAGCCCTTCTACCAGATAGTAAGTAAATATATTATGGTTCTGCATGAAGGAACTGCGATATATACTGAAAATCAATGCCTGCATAATTCTGAGGGCAAGAACTTCAGGATGTAATTTTACCTCAATATCTTATGTATTTACTCTCACCGAGTACCAACAAAAGCTTAAGAGCATTCCGCTTGAATACAGCTCTGCTATGGGTGTGTACATTTGACAAAAAGCACACTATTAAAGCAGCTTTGATCTATTCACTGCATGCCCCATCCTTATTTTCTATTTAGGGAACAAAGACTGGAGTCATAATCGTAGAAAATTACGGTCAACAGATTTGAAAAGATAACCAAGTGTGGGACGCCAGGCAAGAAGCCTGTGGCTGGCACAGGAAGGCAGTACCTCTGAAAAGCAGCTGGATGCTCCCCTTTCTGTGCTGCCTTGAAAGGGTGGTCAGTGCCC
Source organism: Pterocles orientalis (assembly GCA_011057875.1). Taxonomy (NCBI): domain Eukaryota; kingdom Metazoa; phylum Chordata; class Aves; order Pterocliformes; family Pteroclidae; genus Pterocles; species Pterocles orientalis. The sequence continues at coordinate 615,491 of WKFP01015424.1, forward strand.
ATGACTGTGTTGGCCTGTTTGACCACAGCAAGGACCCCTGAAAGGAACTCTGCAGACAAACAGCAATAGGGTTTCCACGCTGTAGAGAAGAAAAAAAGTCAAGCAAGTGCCTAAGAGCAGAGGAGAGCAGCAGGGTCCTGAGCAATGCTCAGGGTGTGACACAGGAGCAGAGACCTTGCTGCCCAACAGCTCTGCAAGCTCAAAACCCAGGGACTGCACTACAGTGAAGCAGCAGCCAGCTTGAACAGCCCTCCATGCCCCTACAAACATCCCTCTGGGTGCAAGGTGTGTTACAACCCACTTTGCTATGACAGTTTTACATTCTGTGTTTCAAAACAGAACGCAAAGCTCAGGTTCCCTGCCTAGGGTTGCACTAAGCAGCTGAGGTCAGTCATTTTTCCCAGGAAGCATTTGTTTCATGTATCTTTTATTTCAAAACAAATTCAAGAGCTTTGTCTTAGCTTCAAAGGCACTAAACAAGCAGCATAAGATTATGTACACAGCTAACACAGTTGACAAGAGACTGTGTACCTGTCAGCCGTCATTCACAGCAGATGTTTGTTTAGATGCAGCAGTGGAAGTGTCTCAGTGAGGGCTGAAAGAACGGAAAGCAATCCGTGCAGTCACATATTGCCCACACATCAACATGCCAGTCAGACTTAAGGAGAGAGACTCACATCTCCATAACAAAAAGCAGTCCAATTTCTATATTCGCAGACTTCAAAATTAAGTCCACCTGATGAAAAACCACCAGCAGGTCTATTAACCAAGAAATCTGAGGTTTTAAGTTAGTTTCTTTGGGTCTTGGGAGGATTTTGTATTGTTTTGCTTTTAAGTCTGAAGTTAGATAAGGCCTGGAAATTTCCGATGTGTTTTACTTTGATGACCTGAAGACTGATGTAAAATCCCATATGTTTTTGCTGCAAATGATCCAAGAACCATAGCACACTACCAGGTTACATCCCAGTTTTGCACAATAACATGTAATATCTTGAACATTCCATAACTTATCCCAGAGGATATTGCACAGAATTTATCCATAAAACCCTGAAATAAAAGAATTTCTGTAAAGAAAAAAATTACAGGTCAATTTTTAGAAGCTTTGGTTAAAAATACATCACGAATTGTGACCATCTTTCACATTCTAACAGAAAACAACTGCTGCCAACTTGTAAGTTTTGCACATAAGCCTTTGAAATCTCCCTGTTTGGCATCCTCTGAATACCAGGTAATTTTAAATCTCATCAACCAGGAAATACAGGTGGCAAAAGAGGGTTGATTGAGAACAGAGACTGAACTGTAACTCTGAGCAGTTTCTCCTGTGAAGGAGACAGAAGAACAAATTGCAGCACAGCTCACATGAGTGAAGCTGTATAATTGCAAAACGCAATCTCTCTCTCCATGGATGAGAATGAACTTTCCCTATCAATATTTATAAGCTTGGTATTTCAGAATCTCATTAGAACATGTCTGGTATCTCACAGGTTGTGTAGAAAATAAAAAACAGTGGCATATTTACCACAGCTTCTGACAAATGCCAGCTTCTTTTTAAACAAACACCATCCCGCATCCGCTGCCCTGTGCTCACTGAATGCTCCAGCTCATGTTCTGCTTTAGGAAGCGTTTGTTGCTGCGTGCAGAGTATGTCACGGTAAAGTTTATGCTTAGAAGAAGTCAAGCCTGCCTAACATATGTTGTTCTCCAACTTCATAGAAATAAATATTTTAGTTACTTCCCCTCTTCTACAGTCAGGCTGATGTTTTTCTTCTGCTTCCAGCCATAGTCTCTTCCTTTCAGCCTCTTTCTTATTTACACAGTTTCATGAAAAAAAGACTCTTCCAAATAACTTTGCTTTGGGTTAAGAGCTTGGTAGTATTTAGTATTTCCTCCCCTTTAGAGCAAAGTGTCCAAAGCCACTAAGGAAACCTCAAAAAGTGGTTGAAACAAGCATCCAACTGTGCAACTGTGGGGGAAAAAAAAAACACAATACTCTTCAGAAAAAGGGAGATGATAGATTCATGCATGGAAAGTGCACACAAGTGAGGGAGGGCTGCAGGGAAGTAACACAAGGGGCAGACTGTAACAGCCCAGAAGCTATTAGCAGGAAAGGGGCATTGCCCAATTCACAGCCCGGAGGCAATGCACGTGCAAGATGCCACACACAAAAAAATTGGGACTATCTGAAGGTACTTAGTATGTTTCTGATGACGTCCTGTTATAAAGTGCCAGCTGCTGAGGATCTCTGCATCAAGACTACAACAACCAGTCAGTAGTAGCCCACCTGCTATAGCTGCCAGTGCTGTCACAGGAATAAGTGATAATACTTCTCTTCCCCGTTGGAAGAGTGCTGTACAAGGATTAGCTGTAATGCTGTGAACACGCATAGTGCAATGGAAGTGCAAAGGATTCTGTGTCACATGGAGGGAGTTTGAGTTTCCACAGTGGGGCCCGTTTTGAGAGCAGAGTCATCGCCATGCCAGCATTGCTCATCCTGCACTTTCTGCCTTAATGCCTGTTGCCTTATGCACATTGTTGTTTCAGTTGTAGATGTAATTGTTTGTGGTTAAGAGTTATATACATATTTAATGCATTGCATATTGCTAGTTTTATGAGAGAATTCATCTCACTGGACACATTACCTGAAGACAAACTGGGATTTGTCAGATTACTCCTTCACTGCCTGGCCTGAAAACAGACTGGGATCTTCAGTCCGTGGTGGGAGCTCCAGCTAGAATCTTTCCTAAACTACATGACAAGTCTGCAAGCTTTGAAGTCCTAGTTTACATCTCATTAAAAGTGCCTCCATCAGGAGGTTTCAATCATATACTGTATATGTGACAATTTGGCAAAAGCAAATCCATAACCTGCACCTAGAAATAATCGTTGTGATTATGGATGTGAAACAGAGGTTATCAATGCTTGTGTACTAAATAAAGGTCAGTAACTGGGGGGAGGATTGAGACCTTCCTACTGCTGCCCAGCACATTTACTGAAGTGTGAAAACATTTCACTTCATCAGGAACAGAACTGTCTGAGACAGGACAGCGCACTACCTAAGCAAATTCTCTCTCCTCTTGGCCAAAAGAGAATACATGAGCTTCTGATCAGTGCACAGTCACGAAGAGCAGCGCAGAGAGGTGCAAGGGACTCCATCTAGAGCAACCACCAGGCAAACCACTCCACTAACACATGTGGTGAGCAGACCCAGCGACAACCAACCCACACTAGGTCACAAGCTGTCAAAGTGAAACACTACCTACAGCAAGGATGCAGATGCAGTCAGATAACATCGTACCCTGTTGTAGTCTGTAAAAAAGCGCTATAAAGGAACCCTGGAGCAGGTTACAGGTTCACTTCAGTGCATGACCAGGAGAAGGAATTCAGCAGTGAGCTGAAGAGCAGCACAAGCATCTACAGCCTTTGATTAGCCTAGACCACACCATGTGTGTCAAATGGGTTAGACCTCAGTTTGTGGGGAATAAATGCTGTAGTCTCTATTTCAAATATATGGCATCTTTTTTTTTTACCAGAAATATTTCTTCCAAAATAAAAATTGAGCCCTCATCCTTTCAGCACCTCAGTTAACATAATGACTTCGCATGATTCAGTACAGCTAGTGGACGTGAAACAAGGACTCTGCAATTTTTAACAGCATAAATAATGACATAGCTCCTTGAGGATCTCTGTTCCATTGATCTTCAGAACATTTAAGTACAGTTGATATTCAGCTACTATTGAAGAAAAGCAAAACTAGGGACAAAATTCCTCTAAAAGCAAATAGCACAAGTTGCCACTACCAGGCACAGAGAATCACTCCAGTGTATTTGTAATGCATTGCCAGAAATATTTCCCATCTCCCTGATATGAAAACAGCAGCATGCAACAATAACACACTCTTTTCCTTTGCCATGAGCACTTACATTTAAAAATCCCTAAAAGACATGACAAAACTAAAGTAATTCAAGAACAGGAAAATGAAAAGTGAAAACAAACTGTCATTTTAGCATGATCCTTCTTAATTAGGAGTAAGCAAAGAATTGTTATGTAAAGAGGACTATATTCTCCTTCTGTTAGTTCCACAGAAATTGAACTGCAACAGAAACGTTTCCATAACATGCCAGCTCCTCTCTGTTCTCTCTTGAGTTGCTCCAGGCAGTAATTAATGCCACTATAGGGATTCAATCTCATCAGCCAGCCTCACCTGGAGCCTCAGGAGACATCTCAATACAACAAATCAGCGATCCCCAGCAATCAGAGGTCAAAACCCCACCACATTAAGTGAAATGTGGCCATATTGTAAGGACTAGATTGCTTTCATGCGTTCATCTCCAGAAAAAAAGATTACAGTAACGCCGTAATCACAATCAAAAGCTTCCCACCACTTTTAATATCAGTCTCACAACAAAACCTGCCAAAAAGAAAAATGCATATATATCTAATACATAAAAGTATTAAGATGTTATGAAGCTAGTACTCTATTTAGTATTTACTATAGGCAAACACACCCCTCCAGAGACACATGTGTTTTAGGGATATATCTACATTAAGAGCCATTTACCTGTTTTGCTACTCAGTCTCTGAACCTAGATCAAATTACTCTCTATCATCACTGACTCAAGAAAAGTTCAGAAACATATGTGCAATGCTATGCGTCCTTCATAAAACAGCAGTGTCTCATGTTAAGAACTGCATTTTCAACATTACCCATTCCAACATGCAACAGCAGGATGTTTGCATCCTCCTGTACATCACAAGGGCCTGAGGGACAATGTAACCTAAAACAGTCCCAAAAATGCACACTTAACTTGCCATTTCTCCCAACAAGCTGTTCAGGAAAAGGTAGTAAAGTCCTTGAGGCTTGCAGAAGTGATTAATCAAAGAAAGCACTTTTTATTTAATGTCTTAAAGATACTTCTTTCTTTCAGAAGTTTTCCAGAGAATTACCAAGGTCAGCAATGAGCTGTGGTGCTGGGAAAGCTGGATTTGGAGGCACAGCAAGGAAGAAGAGAAGATGCACAGTCCAGGTACTAACCTAGTAGAAGGCCCAGATTTAAATCCTTATTTCTCCAAGGACTGCTGGCATCAGTCAGAGCAAGCCGAGTTCCTCTGTGCAGCACTGCCCCGCTCCTGGGGACATCAGCAGCACTGCCCCTCGCAGAGCACTAAGTAGATAAATACTTTGGACACTGAAGAAATTCACTACTGTGTCAGGGCACAGTAACCATGTGCAAGGATGGATGCTGGAACAAGTCAGGAGGTGGCGTTTCGTGAAGCAGCCTTTCATCCTGAAGGCCAGAACTCACACTGGGGCTGAAGCCCCAGTTCACAGCATTTACCCCTGTTAACATTTCTGTTACACACACACACTGAGTCATACCCAGAGAGGCCTCTCAGCAGGTAAGGCTTGCAGCAGAGGGCAGTTGTCCCAAAGGTTTAGGGAATTACAGGACAACAAAAAAGCTAGTTCATTGCAAGCTCTATTTCTGCTCTAAAGTATGCACAGTCCATGGGTGCTGGAAAGGGACTTGCAGGGGCTTCACAAGAGCCACAAAACAACAACCTTACAGCACAGCTCAGACACCAGACTCCCCCATGGCTTCTGGGTGGCCACATTCCTCAAAGCCCAGTAATAGCTGTTATTTCCAAACCAGAAGACTGCTAGGCACTGCCCACCCATCTTGAACAGTGTCTGTGAAAACAAAGTCTATTGAGGTGGTCTTATTTGAAGAACTGACAATATTTTGCTCCTGATTTTTCTTCCCAAAATTCAGGTAGCAAAGTCAGGGCACCAGGCACACAAACCCTTTTACCATTTCAAAACATACCCATAACATCATTATGCAAAAGGTGGCTTCGGGAAAACTAAGTCCAGTAAGCATCATCTTTATTTTTTGTTCAGTGACAAAATACCTGCCTTAGTGAAGGCTCCAAGTGCAGATTAAACAGAGGGAGCTGCATGCAGGTCTAGCATCAGAGTAGCTGTCGTGACATATGAACTACAGCAGGGACAGGACTGGCTGAACTGTCTGCTGCAGCTGGACACTCAGAGAAAGCAATGCACTGCAAACGCCGTTCCACCTCTGCAACACAGCCATGGTTGGAAAGAAACAGCTTACCATCAAATAAATACAAGCAGATGAGACCAGTAAGTTCCTTTGATGTTTAAGTGCATAACCTCCACCAATAAGGCTTTTTTTTAAGCACTCACAAAGGACAGGGGTACATTAAGTACTAATGAAGCTGCCCTCAATTGGCAACATCAAGGCAAAAGCCTGGAGGCAGTTACCATGTGGTAACTGTACAAATGAACAGCTTTTCTGGGAAGAAACCACCTTGGCCTTTTTCTAGGCTGGAAAAATCAGATTTATCCCAATTCAAGGGGGTGCCCCATGTAGCCATACATCCTGCTCACTGGTCCATGCCATCAGACATGGCACATCGTAGCTACAAGGATGTGTATCTCCCCCTTCCTGGTGGTCACTAAGAGCAAAATAAAATGTTACCAAGAGCAAGACAGGTTGAACTAGGTCCTCTGCAATTTGTTTTCTTTATAGGAGTGAATTCTTCTGCAAAGGAAGACAAGGGGGCAAGCAAGGGTGCTCTTTCCTCATAGACTGCGCCTCTGGGCTGAGCACCATGGCAGTCCTGTATGACGCACAGCCCTCAAAGCCACAAGCCTCCAATATTCCCTTCACTCACTAAGTGAAAAAAATACCACAGGCACCATGACAAGTGTCTCTTCAGCAAGTTATTTGATCAAACAACAGAAGCCAACGATTTCCATGCTCAAGAAAAGCATGTGCAAACCAATTTCTTGTGTTGAAACAAGAACAGGCTATGTTCAGTTTTAGCAAAGAAAAATCGCACCAAGACAAAATCCTAATAGCCTGAAGGATTTACTCTGACCAATTTGCTTCAGCAGCCTTCAAGGGACTATTCTGATAGCCTGGACTCAGTACAGTCACAGCCCCACTCATCCCTACCCGCTCTCTGCATGCTTGAGGCCAGCAAGCAGCAGAGCTCCCAGCACAGCCTGTGTGCAATCAGCTACACTGCCTTTATGTCACCCAGGAATCATCTTATGCTGTAAAAAAAAAATCCCCAAACAGGAAACAAAAGCCAGCTTTCCTGCTGCTTTTGCTTCCATAAGTGAATATAAAGCATCTGCCAGTGGGTGTCCAGCTGTGGGCTTACAGCAGGGTGCAGCCCAGCTTCACACCCTGCTCCTCTGTGCATCAGCAATGGCCCATGGAGCAGTCCCAACATCTATTCGCCCACAAGACCAGCGATACCAGAGAGGGGTATATTAGTGAAACAAGAGCTTTGTGGTGTTCTTATCACATGCTACAGCTAAGAAGACAAGGAAAACAATCAAGCAGGTCAGCGTGAGCTCTTCCTCTGTGCACAGGCAGGGAAGGAAGGTGTGCTGTGCTGCTTTTCCCTGCACCTTATCTAGAGCCATTTTATACAACTCAAATATCCTTTTGCTTGCCTTTTTTAATTTCTGCAAGTACATAGAAGCTGAACTCTGGTAAAAAGTGTACTAACATGAGCAGCACATAGAAATCAAGATATTGTAAACATTTGAGACAAAAATGTCATTTAGTGAGTGAATGTACAGAAAGCAGAATAGCATTTCTTTAACTCTCTGAATAAGACTTGAAGTTGTTCTACATGAAACTGAATAACCCAGCCTCAATTCAAATGAATGGGAGGAAAAAAAAGTCATGATCTTGAAAGTCTTCCAATTATTTAATTTTAATAATTAATTTTTGACAGTCAGGCTCAGTCCTAGCCTATGCTGAACATTCCCCATTTCCATCTATTACAAAGAAAAACTTGCAATTCACACACTTAGGCCCTACATAATATATTTCCTGCTGGACCATTCTACCCATCAAGCTGTGCTTGCTCAACTAGGCACCCCACGCTATACCTGCCTCAATCCTTGCAGTGCCTTTTGATGGGGCGCTTCCTTTTCCACAATGCAAAATTTTGTTTCACCAACAGCTTTTGCAGTTAATCTTGGAAGTTATTTCCTTTCAGTGATAGAGAAACATACGAGCTGGACACAGGAGAATACACTACAGGTCCCCAAAACATGCAAAAATGAGTAGAGTATGATCCCTCTCATGAACTGTTTTAAAAACCACAGTAGAGAAAATCTGAGGTTAAGAGCAGAGTACTGTTGGAAGGAAAAGATTTTACAGTAAGTACTTGTACCAAAAAATGCAACCAGTGAAGCAGTAAAACAATATTCTCAGCATTTTTAATAGACTTATCACCATCTTCTAGAGGGAAATTTGAATTAGAAATTCAGGCTCAGGTAGATTTTTTAACTGTCAGTATTACAGAGTGACAGAAAGCAAAGACGACCAGACTGTCTATTGCACACATGACCTTCTGAGGTCTGCGGATTGTTTCCAAGGACCAGGGATGGATCAGAAATCATGGGAATTAATTTATTTTTTTATACAGCTTCATGGTAAACTCCTAGACTCAAACCCCACTTATCAACAAGAAAAAAAATGCATCAAAACATTTGAAAATCTTTTTAAAATTCTCAAAAAGCTGAAAACTGAAGGGACAATCCATTAGAGGGAAAGTAGTTCAGGAATTTCACTTCGGCATGGAACAAAGAAAGCTTTCTCAACTCAGGACAGTGGGAAACAATTCTTCACTTTTATTCTTCCTCTCTTGAAGCCAAGCCTCCAAGAAACCATATTCCTTATGCTCTTCTGCCAGCCACTGTACTTTGATAGAAGCTGCCCCCCAACAAAAACAAAAAAAACCCAAACCCAGCCACTAGAAACTAAGAGACTTCAAGTACCCCAGGTTCTGAAGAATGTGCACATTGACCAGGAACTAGGTACCTCCATTCAGTCAGATAAAGGGGTAGGAATCAATGTTTTCTTCCATGTGCTACATATGAAGTAACACTGCAAACCTACTTTGCAAGTTACATTAACAGAAAGTTTTCTGAATGAAAGTCTTCAGGAAAGGATCTTATGCAGCTATTTTCCTATAATCTTTTTTTATGCATATACATTATCTTACATGATCTGAGATTTTTGAGGCAAAAAAAATAAATTAGGAAGCTTCTAGAGAAAATTAATGTGACTGTAACCTGGTGAGTTGATAACTCCTGCCCCTGCATACCATGTTTTTCCAATATAATCATCATTACTACAGTATCACTGGCCAATGACCAAACTCAGAAACACACGAATGCATTCAAGTAGCTACCAGTTCAGTCATGCCTAAACCGGAGCCTTCTGTCTGCACATCATCCTATGCTCTGATTCTATCAGCATTTGTTCTCAACCACCACAGCAGTCATTAGAATACTAAAAATTTGACACATAGCACATCTATTGCCAGCTACAAATGTAGAGGAAAACAGGCATCTTGTATCACTCTTTGGAAATCAGTAGCTGGCGAGACGACATTTGCAATGTCTGAGCAAAAAGCTCTCCTGTACAGAACTTCTAATTTTCTAACATTCCAAATATGACTATATAACAGAAGGTGCTAACTTCAACGTGTTGTAATTAACAGTTACAGGGGCTTATATTGGGCATGCCATACTTAGAATGGCTATCCTTCAAAAAAAGCACTTTAGTAGGAAAGTGTTATTGATCTCATGGAAAGACAGACTACACACCCCTAAGGATTACTGCAAGCAAGTCTAATAACATTATATCAAATATATGTCCAATGTAGAAAAAAGTCTAAAGTATCAAGGTGCAAGCCACGTAAAATCGCAAGTTTGTCTATAGGATCAAATCAAGACATCATTTCTGTAATGAGCAGTTCTTTTTATGGAAGTCAGCCTCATATTGCCAAAGTTATCCACTAGCTTAACTTTCAATGTTGTTGTTCGGTTCTTTAGGGAGCTGGGAAGATTGTACGTGAATATTTCAAGACTACTGTCCAGGGTTAGCCAAGACAAAATATCATGTGAAGTCAAGTCAACACTACTTTGCATCACACTGCCCTGCTTACCAGAGAGTTCACCCAGCAACATAAGTCAGGTTAAGGCTGTATTTCAGGCCTGTCCCTGTCAGTTGGAAAGGACAAATTGCCCTTAGGACTCAGAATAATTCCAGAAGCAAGATCTTCTCCCTCTAGCAAGATCTGTGGGGTGAAGATAACCCAAACAAGGGCACAACTTCTTTACTGCAGATAAACAACCTGAAAAACATCTATTGGGCCACTCAGAAGGCAGAGGTACCAAGAAGAAGACAGTTCAAACAGCCTGCCTGCTACTGCAGCTGTCACCTGCCCCAGATGAAGTCTCACACGGCAGAAGCAGCCAAGCACTGGTACAACATGCGCTGAGGTGTTTGAGCATACTTGTTGCAACAGTACCTGAACACTAAAAGAGGATAATGAGTTCAGAGGCTCTTCTGCCTGCCTTTGGGACTGGTTGTACTCCAGCAGGTGACTGGAAAACTCAAAATGCGTGTAACAAGAACAAACTGCTCTCAGACACTTCAGTACTGTCAGTCAGAGATTCTCATTCAATGCACTGCTATCTAAACTGCAAAAGGTTGAAACCATTCCGAAGATGTGTTGTACTCAGACTGCCTTTTGCCCAAGGATCTTTTGCAGAGGAGAACCTGACACTCATTAAGCTTCCCAATGCCCCTACAAGACAAGCCCATTGCTGCCAGGTAATACAACAGCATAGCTATAGAGCCCTGAAAAGCTCTAAAACTAAAAGCTCACTCCTAGAAACTACCATCAGGCAACTCCCTTGCAGACTGATCATCACTTTTTACCATCTCACACAGTGGGGCAAATTTAGCCCTGATTTTAAGCAGAAAGATAAGCACAAGATAGCACGCAGATCTTAAAAAGGGATCCCACCAGCTCTTCACAGCAAATAAGCTGAAAGACCACTACAGCTTTCCTTGATTCAATTCTTACAAATGTCTTATTCCCCTCTATGGGCTGTACACTGGTTACCCCTTTAAATGTTTTTCGCTCTCCTAGATTGTGAGTACCTTGTAATGTAACCACTGCTTCCCAGACAGGTGCTCAGAGGCTTGTCTTCAATGTTCTGTAAAAGAACTGGATATTAGAAAAATAATAATTACACTGTTCTGTGAAAGCTTTCCTTTTCACTTACATTGCAGAAGCATCCAGAGATGCACACCAAGAGCAAATTCTCCTAGAGCCCACAAAACAGACAATTCCCACCAGAAGAGTACCCTGTGCTTACAGTGAAAGCAGAAAGATAGGAAGAGAAACAGAAGCAAGCAGCAGAAATTGCCCAAAGTCACGTGAATATTACTGAAAGGTTTGCAACCAGATCTTACTGTTTCCCCTTGGGTGGTACCCCATTACTTGAAGTGTTGCATTCTGTTGAGTATCCTACTGCCATCCTTTACAACTCCTGATCAGCCTTGTTATTCCTAGGTGTTCTGAATACTTATTTCAAATACTGGAAAGCCTTTCCCAAGAAACCTCAAAGAAGTCCCATACAAACAAACCTTCCAGAGAGAGGTCTCAAAGTCAACATATTTAAAACAACAGCACTACACACAGTCCCCTGTTCTGTAACAGCTCCCACTGCTGACCCAATACATACACAAAGGTGCATGAATAAGCTACAGCATGCAGTGAATTGCCTTGGCCTAAACACGTGAGCTCATTCTACAATCTTCATGGTTCAGATCGCAGTGCTACAGGTAGAGGCTAACACTAAACATTCAGTTAATGAAAACAGGGCTGTTCTCCCAAGCCTGGTGGATGTGAGCTAGGATGACTAAGGCTGTAGCATACTCAGAATTTGATTCTCAAACTGTGGGGTGTGCAACATGAAAGCCAGGGATCTCTCAGTAATTGCCGGAACAAATAATTGAGTTTTCATCTGAACTAACCTTGCCTGAGGGTTTTAATACTCTGCAATTACACAATCCCACCTCTTCTCCCCAGACTCTAGGGATTTGACATGATTTAAATCAAGTTAAAGGAAATACTCTGCCCAGAACAATCCCAAGCCCCACATAAACTGATAGGAGTCATAATTCAGACCCTGCCACGTTCACATTTAGTGAGTCACAAGATTCCCCTGCCCCACACCCACTGTTGGAGCAGGGGATGTATTTCATTTACCAGTGCAGCACAACGCCTCAAGTCAGTATGTCACCAATTTCTGCTGTCCCCAGGAACTTTCTGCTTTGCTGTAAGGAAATAAAATGAACAAAATATCTAAACCTGGGAAGGTGGAGAGTGTATTAGGGAAAAAATATTGAAGTCTGTATGCAACATATGCAGATGCGGGTAAAGGCTTTGTTTTCCCTGCAAAACATCCTTGTGTCAGACAAAGGCTGACAGATACATGAGCTTTGTTCGGCAGAATCCAGAGGAATTTTGACACCAACTTCAAGAGAAGTACAATCCTACCTGAAGACCTGTACATCAGCAGAACGGAAGCACCCTTCTACCAGGTGCTTCAGCATGATCACATTTCCATTTCATTAGAGATGTCTGTGTCTGCCTTTCACTGAGCATTTCGCCAGTTAAAATGCCTAGCTTCTCAAGAAAACTTTTTGTACTGTTTGGATTGGGACTGCTCCAAAATCAGGTTAGGTTTGTTGGAGCATTTGGGGTTTTTCTGAAGTTAAGCAAACTAAAAAAATATTAAAGTCCTACCTTGAGTTACAGGCAGTGAATCAGCATAATTTATGTCAGTAATACCAAGTTATATCAAAGTCTTAACTGTGAGTCATGGAGTTATAAAGAATGGCTGTCTACTGACAGTCTTCATATATTCCATAGGATTATGTTCTTGACACTGAATGAATTCCTTGCTCAAAGAGATTCTCTGCCATCTGAAGGGCTCAGATTACATCTACTCTGAAAAGCAGCACAGCACAGGGGAAACAGATCTACAGGGTAAAACAGCTGGTGCTAAGACCCAATATATTTCTGAGAAATTCCCTTTCAGACCAAATCTAGTTGGTCCCACAGACCAACATGACCATTGGTCATTGGAGCATAGTAGATACAATCATAGATTAGTTTGGGTTGGAAGGGACCTTAAAGGTCATCGAGTTCCACCCCCCTGCCATGGGCGGGGACACCTCCCACTAGCCCAGGTTGCCCAAAGCCTCATCCAGCCTGGCCTTGAACCCCTCCAGGGATGGGGCATCCACAGCTTCTCTGGGCAACCTTGGCCACTGCCTCACCACCCACACAGGAAAAAATTTCTTCCTAATATCTAATCTAAATCTGCCCTCTTTCAGCTTAAAACTGTTACTGCTCCTCTTATCACTACACTGTCTGATCAAGAGTCCCTCTCCATCTCTCATGTAGCCCCCTTTAAGTACTGGAAGGCTGCTCTAAGGTCTCCCTTGAGCCTTCTTTTCTCCAGGCTGAACAACTCCAACTCTCAGCCTGTCCTTGTACAGGAGGTGCTCCAGCCCTCTGACCATTTTCACCACCCTCCTCCGAACTCACTCCAAAAGGTCCATGTCTTTCCTGTGCTGGGGACTCCAGAGCTGGATGCAGTACTGCAGGTGGGGTCCCACAATAGTAGAGGGGGAGGATCACCTCCCTAGACCTGCTGATCACACTTCTCTTGATGCAGCCCAGGACACGGTTTCTGGGCTGCAAGCACACACTGCCAGCTCATCAACCAACACCCGAGACCTTCTCCTCAGGGCTGCTCTCCATCCATTCTTCTCCCAGCCTGTGTTTGTGCTTGGGGTTGCCCTGACCCATGTGCAGGACCTTGCACTTGGCCTTGTTGAACTTCATGAGGTTTGCACAGGCCCACCTCTCAAGTCCCTCTGGATGGCAGCCCTTCCCTCCAGCATGTCAACCACACCACACAGCTTGGTGTCATCAGCAAACTTGCTGAGGGTGCACTCCATCCCACTGTCTATGACTCTGACAAAGATGTTAAACAACACTGGTCCCAGTATTGACCCCTTTGGAACACCACTCAATCCTAGATTGTATTCTGCAGTTCAGTTTCTTCCAAAAGAAACACAGGTTATATATTCCAAGATGGCCCTATGATGCAAGCAAAGGTACTCAAAGTAAGGACAGTGGGGAGACAAATTTCAAAAACACACCATGAATCCAAGCTAAAATGCTAATGTAGAGAGCATTTGCTCTCCCTGTTACAAACACTTACAAAATATGCATCCTGCCTGAACTTTGGATACCACTTCTTGCAAGAGGCAAGAAAATTATAGAGCTAGCAGGGTTCCTGAGCCTCCAAGTTCTCCTGAGAGGCACAAGTTTTTACTCTCCTTACAAATTTCTTCTGGGTTATAGTAATTCTCACATCCCAGCAGAGGAGATCCTGTTTCAGCTGAGTGACAGTCACAGCGATTGAGCAAACAAAGACCTGACCAGGTTTGATTGTAGGAGGTGCTGAATCACAACCGTCTCTCACAGAGAATTCACAAATACAGAAAAAGTTCTTCAAGGCAAACAATATGTGGTTAGTGTTTTGGGACCAAGATATCTCCCAGCAATACAGTTATGTCAGCAATGTCTTCACAAAGCAAAATGATCATTCCACAAGGTGCTGAAGTACACAAGACCCTCAAGCTGAAGTTAAAATTAAATTTCAATCCAACACGGATAATTGGACACATGCTTCCTATAGGGGACAAGATCTACAATGGTCCAAAGCATGGATATAATCCAGAAAATCTTCCCAGAGGGAAGCCTTTTCTCTTTATTGTTCTCTTTGCTGTGAAGCATTTCCCCTGGGAGCTGCTCCATACAAAGCTCTAAACCAGCTTTCAATTTAAAAGGGCTGCCAGTGAATCTTGGTGCAGGCAGAACTTCGTGTCCATGCAGACCACCCTCTCACAGGGAAAACCACTCCAGTTAACTTATTGGCAAGTAGTGGCATGGAAAGAGAACAGCCCCTGCAGAGTGTTAAAAGCTCATGGGTCCATCTTGAAAGACATGCATCTGGCTTCAGAAATCCCACATTTAGACAGCAAGATTGGGCTGTACAAGCTTTTTCTTTCATGGCTAAATATTTCCATAAAGGTATATAAACGGTGACAAATCTCTTCTGTTAGCAGATTTAATTATGAGTTTTATATTAAAAAGTCTCAGGCTTTTACTGATGTAAGTGGTATTTCCTAGTACACATTTGAATGAGAAAGTGCAGAAAGAATAGAATCTTTGAACTAAACTAAATGGCCAAAGTTGCTGTTTCCCACAGCATGCTATAAAGTTTTGATAAATTATAAAATACAGCTTTTTATGTCCAGCTAGCACAGTGACATTCAAACTGCCTTTAAAGGATCTGAGAGACCAGCTAATCCAGCAAACCTACCAACAACTGCCTTCTACTCTAAGTAAAGATTTTTGTAGGATATGAAAACAGTCTGCACCTCTCTGCACCTCACATTAACAGAGATATCTGGTAGCCTTTAATAACCACCTGGGCTCTAGGACAATACAGCTGTGCAGCTCCCAGAGCACACACTGCTCTGAGTTCTTGCCTCTAACACAACTTCCTAGAAGACTCCGGTTAGGAGATCCCCATTCCAACATAGGTTTACACATACATTTTCTAAAAAAAAAAATTTTGTAACAGATTAGGGGAGAGGACAAAAATATGACTCCACTGGCACCAAACACACACACTCAAAGATATGAGATGCCAAGTTGAAGTTTTCAAGCCCAGTTCAGGCTGACCGAGAGTTGAACCTGTAGCATGCCAAACCAGTGCCTTAACAACTAGTCTACTGTTATTTCTAGCTTTACCCCAAAGCTTTCCCATACTCCACAAAACCCACCAAGTTTAAATTTAATTAGAAATGTCAGGCTGCCATGAAGCGAACAATGAAAAACTCTTCCTGTTAAAAGGCTGAGCAAGCTTTAGTCTGACATTACATGGGCAAACACTCTTGCCTGTGAAAAGCTATGTTGAAGCCCTCAAATATTAACAGAAACACAAATGAAGGATGAAGTCAAGAGATTCCCATTTGTCAGAGACTAGAAGATGGTTGTGCATCATAACCAGTCTGTCCAAAGTGCTGGTCTCCTTCCCTTCCCCTGAAACTTGCTCTGAGGGATCTTAGGACCCTTCTTTTGTCAGTCCTTGGCTGACTGATCACCACCTTCACCACTGCAGTTCGTCTCCCACCAGACAGCAGCACAAGAGCCTTCACCTTCATGGCCAGCAAGAGAACAGGCACTTTATAGCCCCTCATACCCATTCCAGCAACACCCTCTACTAGGAACTAAGCTTTAGCTCCAGCTAGAGGCCAGCTTTCTCCCTGCCTGGTATTTATCTCCTTGATATATTTATAGGCAAACATATCCCCTCTTGGCCTTCGTTATACTAAGCCAGCCAACCTCTTCTAGTCTCCTCTCATAAAGCAAGCTCTCTATTTTCCTTATCACACTAGAAAGCTTTCTTTGCACCAGTTTATTTTCCTTGGACACAGGTCACCAGAACTGTACACAATATTCCAGAAGAGATCAATTCAGGTCTTTGTTAAGTAGCATTTACGCTCTCCACTGGAAGCAGCTGTCACCAATATGTTCTAGTTCTCTCTGCTTCCTACCCCTCAGTCTCCTGGAGGCTTCCCATTCCCATTTTCTTCATTTCTATCACTCCTGATCCCCCAAATGCAAAGCCAGCAGCTGCCACTTCCACACCCAAGACATGCGCCTCTGAAGAGCAAAGTGAGGTTCCCAAGGGACACAAAACTTTGCTGACATTTTACTTCCAGCCTTGGACAGTCAGAGCATATTAAATTCAAGTCCTATTTATATGTTCTACAAACTGAAAGATTTCACAGGGTAGCAATGGATGGAGTTGCCTGGAAGCCTGTTGCAATATGCAATGACTTATCCTGAAAATCAGACACAGGAATATAAATTATCAGTGTTTCATACGGTAATACAGCAGCATACCTAATTTGGAGACAATACATACTCACTATGCTTGTTTTAACCAGTAGCCTTCATGCAACACAAAATTCAACTCCACAATTCAGCAGACACTCCAAAATTTGACAATTTTAGCCCACCGGCACAAGATATTTTGGGTTTGTCAAAAAGGAGTGTAATTAAAATGCTCAGTGCCCTTCAAACTAGACTTCAAAAAAATCAGGACTTAATGAGATTATGCAATTAAAGATGCTAAAAACCAGCATATATTGTGTAAAGATTCCCATGTTCTACAGTTATAGCCTTCTGCTGTCAATGGGAACCTTCACTATGCTTCAGTTGTCCCATTAAGAAACCCATATTAATTGATCTATATAAGTCCTTGGTAAAAATACTTATTTACAAACTCGGGAAATACTGAAAAGCACGCAGAACTATTCCATGTTTCCCACAAATGCCATTGGGCAATACTGTGTGGCATCCTGTCACATAAAACCCTAAATCCAGAGCTTCAAATCAACAGCACATATTTACAAGTCTGTAATCCAGATTGTTTTTGTGGGAAGATGCAAGGTCAAAGGGAATTTCTTTATGAATGAGAAAAAAAGCTTCTAAATCAAGGACTACTCCACTGAAGCAGACTGCTCTTTTCAGATACCAAGCCCCAGCTTGGAAAGCACATTTTTCCTGTTGCAGTGAAAATCCAGAATCAAATGTTGACTTAAATTAACGCAGCAGGGCAGTCAGTAACACTGAGCTAGTTAAACACTGACATCTACAGTCGTGTCTTGGGAAAAAGATCATCTCTGGAGTAGGACCCAACAGAGTCACTGGCACCCTTCAGAAAGCATCACCCCATACTCACACTCCCACCAGCATGTCCCACTCTTAATTAACTGGTACAAAACATGCTGTGCAGATTAAGGATGATGCCATGGCAACAGACCTGCCAGAATTACTATTTGTTATTAACAATGAAGGGAGAGACACATGCAGGACAACACCACTGCTATCAGGAGGCAGGAAATCAACACCGAACTCAAAGCCAGGCCCATGGCTTGGTTTTTCAATGCCACTTGAACATCCATAATTTCAACTTAAGTTTGCTCTGCTCTGGCACTCTGACAAGAGGCAACACCTTGCAGTTCCTACCGCTCCCAATGGGCACTGGGGTTTTTAATTATACTATTAATTAGACCAGTAATTGCAACTGAAAGGGAAAAAAAGTTAATTTGGTAACTTGTATAGTACCTGAGCCACATACTGCCAACAAACAAAACTGGATGACAGCTATAAATTTAACAACACTTCATGCTAAAATAAAAAAAAAAAAGATACACACCACCAGGAAAAAAACAGACCACATTTACAGCCAGAGCACATATTTAAATTAGATTATTAACACTAGCTTGGCCTTGAATTTTCCTCAGGTGAGACCAGATGCCTGGATCTGCACAAACCCTTCCTAACTGCATGTCTTTTGTTCTAACTGCTTGTCATGGGTTAAGCAGAGCAGAGTTAATTTTTTTTTCCTTTTCCCTTCTCTTCATAAATAGCTAGTAAGAAGCTATGTTTTGCATTCGTGCTCAGGAGAGAATTGATAAGAGAAGAACAGAGAAGAACGTTTATAGTTATTGCTAGGATGTTACTATTTGTTCTCAAGGACGAGATACATTCAGCCTCTCTCCTCTCAATAGACAGAGAGAGAGCCCGGCTTCTAGCTTGGGATTTGCCTTTAAGTCAAGATCGAGAAGCAGACTGACCAATTATTCCATCCCATGCACGTCATACCCAGTATATAGGAGAAGACTCTTCGAGGAGAGCTGTCTTTCACTTCTGGATTCGTCTCGCTTTGGGGAGCCTGCGTTCACTCTCCCAAGGCCTTTCCTCCCCCCTCCCCCCACGGCCGCCATTAGCTCTCGGCCCGGGACACTCGTTTATCTCCGTTCCGTGAGTTTTGGCATCCTCCCTCTCCCAGAGGATCGTTAGCTGTTTTTTTTTCCCCCCTGTTTCGGTCAGCTCTCCGGTTGGGACGCTTGGGCTGTTATCTCCGTTCAGTGAGTGCCTCCGGGAACGGTGCACCCCTTTTCCCCCTTCCCCCCCCACTTTCTGGGGGAATCGTCTGTGCGGTTTCTGGGGATTATTAGGTGGCAACAGGCCAAGCCTTTTCGGGGGGGGCAGCATAATTGTGTATCACCTATTCTCTCCCTCCTTCAGGGCCATTGGCTGGGAGTGGGCTGGGCCTTTGGTCATCAGGTGGGGAGGGGTAATATCACTGTGTATCACATTGCATCTTTGTATATAGTATTATTTCTAATATTATTGTAGTTTAGTTATTAAATTGTCCTTATCTCAACCCACAGGTCCTCTTTGCCATTTACCTCTTTAATTCTCTCCCCTGTCATTGGGTGGGGGCAGGGACTGTGTGAGCGGGTGTGTGTGGTTTGGTCCCCAGCCAAGGGCCAACCCATCACACTGCTACAGAACAAGCTCTCAAATATTTAAAATATTCGGGAAAAATAAAACCCTAAGTCTACGGCATCAGCGACTTCCAGGCTCTGTGCGTCCACCCCACACAGCATCTTCGCTCCACTGTCAGGTCACTGGCTACTGTGCCCACAGCCCTCACCTTCTCACGGTGGCACACACCTCAGAAATTCACTCCTGCTAAACTCCATGGGCTGACACTGTACTGCTGCTCATCCATAGCCTACCTGCACTCAAGCTCTCTCTTCATCCATGTGTTATCAGATTGATTTTATTAGTCAATGTCCACTCACACTGAAGGGATCAGCTGCATCAAGGATAATTTTAAACCTTCAGAGATCCATTTTCTTCAAAGTGACCTGCATTCACTTTATCATGCTCTCTTCAACATTCCTCTGAAGACAAATCTCAGCCCATGCAGCAGGGAGGAACAGTTAGGATACCCCTGCCATATACAGGGGGATACACTCACAAAACAACAGCTACTAGCAGGGAGAGGGAACAAAAGTCACCTCACATATTAACAGTCTGTATTTCCTATCTGAAAAAAAAGGACAAAGCTGTAACTCTTATGAAACCTCAACACAGCGTAAAAGAGATTGTCAGATAAGCATGAAGGCCAGGAGGGAGGAAAAAATGCACAGATAGATGAGAATTGAGTAAGCTGTTGTTACAAGTGGCCTCTTACATGAAGAGCTTAAGCCCTTAACTTCTGTGGAATTGGAGGGCACTCATCTATTCTCAGGTAATATTCGCCTCATTAGGGAAGGCTCTATTAAAAATGCAGCTCTTGGACCCTCAGCTTTATTGTTTCTCTTGCCTGCTAGTCAGAGGGGGTTTTATTACCCTAATTTCCTCTCAGTTGGTGGACTGGATTTTTCTGAATAAAACAGTCAAGAAGCCCTCTTTTACCAGCCTCTTCTCATGCATGTAATCCCAGGCTACTCTAACGATGCTATTGCACATTGCCCTTATGATCACTGATTAGATGCAGGACAACTATTGCTCTCTTGGCAATTTGCACTTCTCTTAGTAGAGGAAGTCAGTCAGGTCAACCAGCATCAAAAATATCTAGGTATTTCAGCTTAGAGCCAGCTCTTCCCTTTCTCAGAAGTGCTTAAACTTGCAACCTCTGTCAGAGTTCACCATCATTTACCCAGTTATCCTGCTTTTATTACCTGATGATAGATCTGGATTCATAAACACTTTGCCTGAAAGCTCCATCTCACACATTAAGTGATTTTCCATTCATGGTTTTTGCTCTTACAACCAAGAGTCTTGCCAGTTGTCACCCAAGACGATCCTGTCCCCCCACATAACCCAACATTGCAATTCAGTCAGCATCCACTCTGCTCTGGGTTTTTTCCTGGATACCAGTCACTCACATCTGGGCTAGATTGTGCAGCAGGAGTCCTTGGATGGTAAGTATTGAATTAGCAGGGATGTCAGGAAGGCTCCTGGGTAAACAGTTGCAGAGTCCTGGGTTCACAAAGCCAGCAGAGCTAAGAAGGGATCTGCAGAAGGTTGTAAAACCACTGAAATACAAAACTGTGTACTTGCAACAGAACAGGAAAATACATCAGTAACATTTACTTTTACTACACAGATCCTACTGCTCAGGGGTCCAATCCTAAACATTGCTTTGCAGTTGCTCCTGTCTCTTGTCCTAGGGATTGGGCACATCAGGTCCTCTGAGACCAGTAAAGGACAGACCAGGCTGTTTGTGCCATGTTTCAGGATTAATTCAAGACAAATGCAGAATAGAGCTTAAATCTGCTTTCCAGTGTTTGCCTCAAAATAATTAACTATTTTTCCTCATGTCTTACCCAGAATATCACAAACTGAAGAGATAAGTAGAGAACAAAGAGAATCCTAGTTAAAAATGGCATCTCTCAAAAATTTATTTGGAACACATTATGCTTGCTCACCCCAACTGCCAGCCTGGATCCCCTTACTCCCCCATCTCCATTCAGGAATCCTCTCCCACTGAAAGAAATCCTTCAGTGGAGAAGTCGTTTCTGCAAAAGTCTCAAGAAGCTGCAGTTCCTTAGTCTCTCAATCCTTTCACCCTCAAGCAGGGAAGCCAAGCATACCTTTGGATTACACGTGCAAATGAAGGATGACACAAATAGCTGCCTATAAAACCCAACTGTGGGAGCACTGAAAAGGTTTTACCCAAGACTTCTGGTTTGCAAGAAAGCAGATCACTGCTTTTAAACTATCAGTGATGGAATACTTTGGATAAAAAACCAGCCATCTGTTGTTTATATATTTACATATTGGAATATTGGTTCTTCAAAGATTTGTGTTCTTTATTAAAGAATTTACACAACTCACTAAAACACTAGCTGAAAGGCAAGTTTCTTTTCAGTATTAATACCAAACCATGCCTTCTCTCAGAGAAAGCTATTTTTCAGAGTTTTTGTTTTCAAGGAGAAACTGTCAGCTAAAGCCAGTAGATTGGGAGTGCAATCAAAGGATGAGAGGAGGAAAACCCTTAACTGCAAATCCCTGGACTACCTCTATCATCACTCAAGGAAACAAAACATGAATCTGAGTGTTTATATATCACTATAATTTATTCAGGGGGGTGGCAGGTTTTACACTTTTATAGTTATAATTATACAATGCTGTATTGCTCTTCAGCAAAAGTGCACACAAAGTACATTTCAAGAGACCATTATAGAGCTCAAATCTGCTCACAACTAGCGATCTCAAGCCTGTTATTACATCCCTTCCCAATTTTTCCAATATATCAAGCCACACAAAAACCAGTTGTTCCCATTAATGGAAACAAAGAAAAAGGATAGGATGCAGTGTTTTACCTTGCAAAAGAATTTTGGCACTACCCCCTATCCTTCCCCAAAAAAAGTACTTTCCCAACTTACTAGTAAGAGAAATGTATGCTTTTATGGCAAATCATTTTTAGGTAGTTTATAGAAGATAAAAGGCCCCAAACTACTTGTATTTTAATAAATCTCAAGTTTAATTGTCCAATCAAATACACTTGCCAAAAATCAAGTGTTTTCAAGAATACCAGTTTTCAATCAGAAATTAACACAAGAATGCAGGACATTTTAAAAACTCAATTTTTCTATATTTCCATGAATTGTTTTACTCATCTCTAAAAGCCAGCAAATCATGTTAGGTGAAGGACTACTATTTATATTGTCTTTCTAGGCTATGTTGAAGGCTTTGCTATTCAGAGAAAGAAAAATTCTCAGGCTGCAAGCATCACTACTCTCACTTCACTGTTGGGGGAGGATGTGGGGGGGGCAGAGGGTTAATTGATTTTTTTCTTGGGACGTCTGTGGCTTGACCAAAGTTGTCCATGTATTTGTCCTTCAATTTTTATATTTACATTGCATCTAAAGATACAATCTAGATACCTTCTATATCCCTTCAAAAATTAGTCAAGGGAGCAGGAAACACAGATGTCCTTTCACAGACCATACAAATGAGGTGCAACGTTACTGGTAAGAATCCTGCTAACAATTAATTCCATTTCATTTGCGAGGCTCGTATTCCCAAGTATCTCAGCATATGCTGAACAAGCCATTTGCCCACAAGGTTGGTGGTGCCTTACCCCCAGCTGGACAGGAGCAATGACACCCAGCTAACTGAACTAGCCCCAGCGCTGCAGCAACTCAGGACATGGCACGTGGACCCCAGAAAAAACTGTCCTATCATCCGCATGGAGGAAGGCTACTGAGAGCGGAAGGGTGGGGAGAATGACAGGATGTTAACCAACATGATATTTCCAAAATCTGTTTTAACAAAGATGACAATTATAGCAACAAAAAAAGTAAAAAAAAAATTGAGATGTAGGGTGAGATCTATAAGGTACCTGGGATACTTCAAGAGCACAGATCTTGCATGTGGATAGGACACACTTGTGGAGATTCACTTCTGCTACACATACAGCTGTTCCTGTAATTTGGCCCAGATATATGCATGTTCTACAATTTGTCAAAGAATGGCTGATATAGCAGCTTTACTAGTCTCTCCATACTGCTTCCTTCAGCATGCTCTTGGGGGTTACATTGTCAGAGCACATACGAATGCAACTCGTAGGAAAGCCATTACCACTGTGGATATTTCAGGGGAAACACATTAGACTTGGTCCCAAAAATGAGTCCTAAGAAGGGTTACCAGACAGGGTCTTGCTCAAGATACATCTGAGAAATGCACTCTACCTGCACCTATGCTTAGAAGCACATAAACCAGCACAAGGGTCCAATCAGTGGCCAGGGGTATCATCCCAGAAAGCAACATCACCCATAACTGTGCTGCCAAGCTTGTCACATACCTGGCAAAAGCCAGCCCAGCCACGGTTTTAACACACCACTGTGATCTGCCAGCAGATGGATAACACTTCTATTAAGACTCAACAGGATATTTCACATCCCACTGTTATTTTAATAGCATTTATTAAATACGGAGCTCAACAGCCATGAGAGAAAGAAAAAAAATATCCAGCTTTGCCTGCATGCTGTAGGATACTTTTTTTTGTCTTAAACTCAGATGTATCTACTGTTGTTTTTCTGAAACTCTGGAAGAGACAAACACTGAGATTACTGGAGCTCTGAAGACACCCAAACCTTCCCACTCTCCCCAGGAAGCTGCCCCAGGGCTGCCCGGCACAGCCCCCCAGTTCTGACCAGCTACACCCAGGCACAACCACTAGAGTTCACCTCACCAAAAGCAACAGTAATCTCCAAAATTTTTTGCTCACATTGAAGTTGTAACTTGATCTAGTATAAAAGAGACCAATTACTTTTTAACAGTGCCATGAAAAACCTACTCTTTTAATATATTCATATGGACCATTAATAGCTTCTCTATCTCAATTAGTCTCATTTAGTTTCAGTAAACGGATGGCATGATAATGGAAATTCATCTGCTAGTTTGTACATGTATTTAAATACACAGGCAGGCACATTTGGCAATAATACTCCCTATTGCTATTATCACCATGACTGCTACATATAGTCAAAAGACATCGTTGTAAGTACATCAATTTTTAGAGTTCCCATTGACTATAAAAATGTGAGGTTAATCCTGGGACACAGGCAATCTGCCAGGCAAGACTGCAACATCTTCCTTGGATCAAGTCACCAACCCTTCCTCGCCACCTCAGAACTCATTTTGCCCTTCCACATTACATCTTCTCCTCACTGGCTGCCCTCTGTACACCAGAGGTTTTCCTTTCTCCCTATCTGCTGACAAAGTTCACTGACATTTTCCCTGGTTTCTCTTCCCACTAGTATTTTATACAAATAAAACCCTTTTCAGAACACCTCACATAGTAAAGCAAAAGTCTTACTGTATAGATACATCAAATCCAACTCATCATAGAGTGATGATATTTTACAGGGATTACTTTCTTAAGTATGACTTTGAAATTTGTTTTGAGCAGACAGACTTGCATCCCTAAATTTACCAAATATTCCTGGAATACATAATGATGCAGACATTCTTCCTAGCATCTCTTTGAAAGATGATGTCTCCATCCCTTATATTTGAGGATGTTCTTTAATTTACTAATGGCAGTAAAGAGATTTCTCAAACAACATACACACCAAAACCCATCTTTCTTCAGTACAGAGGACTGACCACATCAAAAACCCAGATAAATGACACCTGAACACTACAAACTCCTAACTCCTCCTCAGGCCCTATCCACTAGTATTTGTTATTTCTCTATATATATTATCTTGTCCCATGGACCATTACTGAAGACGAAAGAACGGAAAAATAATTACATTTCAAAAGTTATTGATAATTTCATTATTCTACTTAGATTTTGAGCAATAATCAGGTCATAGTGTTCTGAGCTGTAGCCATATAATCCAAAACCTATGCAATACTGTAGCTGATTTCTGAGTATATAATATTCAGTATTGCAATATCACAGTGCTTGGAAGAGTCTGTACTATGTTATTCAAAATGTCTGTATTCCACAATACATGTCAACTAATTTCTATGATAAAATCCACCAACTGCCCTTCTCCATTTCACCATTTTGAGACCCATAATAAATATTTTTTCCCTGGATAATATATTGAACTGAATACCACCATCAGGAAACAAAACTGAAGCTAGAGAACAAAGATTAGAAATCCACTTGCAGATCCCATAAGATAACCAAACAAGACACTCATTCCCACTGTCCCCAGCAGAAATACACCTGTGTTCATAATCTGTCAAATCAACTAAACCAATTATCCATTAAAAAACACACAAGTTCCACTGCTTTTACAGTCATGGCAATAAACCCGACAATTGCAAACTTCAGTGTTCACCGGCTGCCATATCACAGGATTGGAATCACTCTTGGAAGACTTTGTCCTTTTCATTATTAATCAATTCCTTACATAAGCAACTATTTTATACACAGAGACACTCCTCATTTTCTTCATTACTCCTACAACCCTGGTGCTAAAGCAGAGGATAGGACCACAGGGAACTCCTTGGAACCCACAATCATTTGGTTTTG
Source organism: Pterocles orientalis (assembly GCA_011057875.1). Classification (NCBI taxonomy): domain Eukaryota; kingdom Metazoa; phylum Chordata; class Aves; order Pterocliformes; family Pteroclidae; genus Pterocles; species Pterocles orientalis. Next base: position 641,364 of record WKFP01015424.1, read on the forward strand.
TTGGTGGGGTTGGTTTATTGTTTTTTTTTTTAATAATTCAGGCTTTTGGTTCAGATGTGAACGTTCCCTCAGCAACACAATCTTGGCTTCCCTCATTGTTTCTGTCATTACATTTTATAATCACCAAGAGCCTCAAGCATCCCTTTCAAAACTGAATTTACTACATTACTCAGGTTGTCCATCCATCACTAGCCATCACCTACTCCCCCCAGATGCTAGCATGCTATCTGTCAAGGTGCTCTGGCGTACGTGGGGACAGTTGGAGCACAGGGCAGGTGGCATGAGGTGCAGCCATAGGGGACAGGTTCTGATCTGAAGCTCAGTGGCCAGTTCCTTAGCATCAAGATGGGAAACCCTGAGAGTACAAGAGAAGCAATATATAAGGTGAATTGTTCGGACATTAGAGTTACCATTCTGTGGAGCATGACACAGCCTGTGCTCCCAAGACAGCATGTAAAATAATTTTTTTTTGGCAAAGGAAATGTTTCCAAAGGAGAACCAAGCTTGCACACAGAATGATATATGGTCCATGTACAGCATTATGCTAAGAACCAGAGGATTATGAGAACACTCACAAAATTAGGACAGTCAACAGGTTACAGGGAGAAAAGCACAGAGTAAGCTACTATCTGAAGACAGCAACTCTTATTCCTCCCCATCCAAGTATATGCACCCATGCCAACAGTCTCACTTAACTGCAATACTGACTTTTCCAGGAAATCCTAAGCATTATAGCTTCTCCAGGTGGGACATCCTTTTTTTGCCCACTCTTCTGGCCAGCTTCTACTGCCTCTTCTCACCTCCTTCCATTAACAGAAAAGCAGTAGCTCTGGGCTTTTCAGATGTACATCATTCACCACTGACTGTGATCCATACACTGTAGGGAGAAATGCAGAAAAATTCAAAAAAGCAAAACACCCTCAAAATAGATTTGAATGGATAAGAAAAAATGCTCTCAAATAATGTAGGATCCAGGGGAGTCAGCCTTAGAAACCACTACACTCTGAGCAAGTTTCCAGATGTACAAGGAGGCCAGGCAATTATGTTCAATTCTTGACTGATTTAATTGGTATGCACAGCAAACCCACAAGACAAACTACGGGCGAAGTTATAATTGCCCTGATTACATAGCTCTACAAGAAGCTTTCAACAAAATAACATGCAGCACTTTTCCTTTATTTATATCTGACACCAAAGAACATCATGGACAATCCATTTTTAAAACCTCGTCTAAAGAAGCTATTATCAGAAGCGAAGAATAATAAAAACACGAGGTGGAAAAACAGTGATATAGTCAGCACCTTGAAGTATATCCCCTTCTGCTTTAATGTCTCATTTTGTTTTGTTTATGAAGGCTTAGGTTTAAAAAAATGCCCAACAGTTTTAATGGCAAAAATAGCAATTTATGATGTAATTTCTTGATGCCATAATGTAGCAGTGAACATCATCTTTGGTTTTTGAGAGATAAAAAATGTTTTCTCTCACTAAATAGGCTCACAAAGCAGGGTTTGCAGCACAAATATTACCCTCTAACTTGAGCTGAATTTCTTCCACTACTGCTGACATAAATGTCAACTCAATCAATAGGTTATACTCAACTGTCAGAGCCTTTCCTACACTTATATTTCATCTTGCTCTTCAATAGTTAGAGAGGAAGGAAAAATGAGCTACCTAAACCACCATAAAGCCAAACACCACATAAAGCTTTTCCCCTGCAGCCTGCAAATATGAAGCTCTCTCCCAGCTGTTCTTTATGCTGGTGTGCAAAGGAGGGGTGCACAGGACAGCAAGGCTTTCACCCCAACTCCACATGCTTCCAGCAAAGGCAGGAGACAACATTACTCCTTGCAATTCTTCTGCACTAAGGAAACCCTTTCTCTACCACTGAGGAAGACCTGTTTCACCTCTGGCTCAAGAGCTCTGCCTGTATGAAATAATTCACATATGGACCAGCACGAGTCTTAACATTGTCAAAGTTACTATCCATCTTTACCAACATGTTGCCCATTTGCCAAGTATCCTTCACCTCAAATGGAGACTTACTAAGATTCAGTGTTTTCCTCCTCCTTTGGAAACTTACCAGCACAAGTGCTGATCACTCCTCTTACCAGTAACATTGGGTAGAGTCCTGCCTCTTTCAGAGATTCGCGGTCACCATATTGAATTATCTATCTTAATTGCTGACTGCATTGTCTGGCCTATTTATTCAGTCTTCATTAAACACCATCACTTTTACCACTCACACTGAGCAGTGAAACACAGCCTGGTACACGCTGACTGTTTGGAAGTAAATAAAAGGCTAACTGAGCCCTGGATCAATATGCAAATTCTGACCCCAGACCCACAAAGTAGAGCTGCACAGCCTGGCCTCCAAACGGAGAAAGGGACCAGCTGGAACATGGACATCTAGGTGGAAATTGCTGCTCCACCCAGCTTTTGTATGATTTGGAAAAATACATCTGGTCCACAGGCAATTTACCCAAATATCACCCAGGTATTTAGTAGAGCTTCCAGGCAAGCCTAAGTAGGTCGCTCACTCCCAAAGCCAATGGCAAGGAAACACAACCTCCTTAGACATTTGTAAATCCAGCTGGGTGTTGATCTGCATAACTGAGTATCTGAATATAGACAGTCCTTATTTTCTCTGTCATGACCGTCTGCTATTGAAATGAAACAAAAGCTGAATATATATATTCAGAGAGAAACAGACTGAACCAGAAGCACTACTGGCATAAGCCTGGCACACATTTATCTGGCATAAATTTGGTCCAGCAGATTTGTTGCCTCAAAGCTTAAAATAAACTGAAAACAAAGCAACTGATTCAAAGCTTCACACTTCATCCTTGAAAGCTGCAGGGTAGTTCTGGAGAAGAGCTGTGAAAGCTACAAATGGCAATAATACATTTTTAATAAAATTGCTGTTTTAAATCATTTGCTTTTAACATCTATTTTGCAAGTCTCAAAGGAAACCGAAAGCCATTTTGTGGCAGCTTCCTCATTTTTATATATTATGAAGAATCTCAAAGATCACTCCAGCTATAAATACATGTTATGAATGGAGTTTGGTATAGAGGACAATAGCTGTAAAATAATGCCTAGGGGAATGAAAAATTTACTGAGGCTTTGATATAACACTGACAGGCACCAGCTGAGTGCATTATTTCAGCATCAAGGTAACTTTTCTGTCCCAAGGACAATATTTTACACAGCAATTGCTTGAAAAAACAACCAATATTTCTTTTATTACACTTGTCTGTATTTTTTCACACCCACATATTGAAATTGCTATAAATCCTATTTGCTCAGGGCAACATTACCCATTTCATTTATTTAGGTGACACGCTTCTGAGCACATGCTATTTTTTCCACACTATTTCCCAGTTTTCCAGAAAACTGTGCGTATTAGGTTGTTTTAGCCAGTTAAGGGACAGAGGAAAGAAATCAGCAGCTCTCAGCACAGCTGTGATGATCCCGACCCCCAAAAAGAGCAGTACAGTACACAAAATCCATTCACCCCCCAACTGCAGTCATAACTTCTGCACACGATACAAGTCCTCTTGCAGCAAACAGCCAGCTGCAAACAGGTTATTATGCAGCACACACACAAGGCACAAGCAGGAATCCTTATCTTTCAAGAGACACTGAGGGGAAAAAAAAAATACATTCCTTTAGCACACCACCTCAGCCATGCTGTGATTCCCCACAAAGTCAGGGCATTGCACCACTAAAAGCAGTTTCCTTTGTGCCTCAGCAAGAAACATTTCAGACCCACGCACAGAGCTCCAGCCCAGCCATCACTGCAAAGCAACACATTGAGCAGCTGCGACAGCAAGCGCTTTCAAACAAGTTTCCAAATGCAAGAGCCATTAAGGGGAGCTTGGTCAGCATGGCAGTACTGCCAGGAAAGCAGAGAGCACGCTGGCACACAGCACCAGCCAGACACTGGCAGCACCCTGCACACTGCATCTGCACAGCAGGATGCTGCTGGGCTCAGCCCAATGGTCCTCTCACCCTGTCTCAGTGCAGGAGCTGCAGATAACCTCAGAAGGCTTTTGTCGTGTGGCATTTCCACACAGGAAGGCTTTTCCTAGCTTTGAGGCTTTACCCAACTATAAACCCATTTTCCCCATTTCCCTTGTGCTCATGCTGAAGCACACAGTAGTGAAGGATATACAGCAGGTCTAAGGGGTACTTTGAGAGTTACAGATTTCTCTGAAAAACATCTGACAGGCTAGTGGGAAGATACAGACCTGCACAGGCAGCAATAGAGCCAATGGTTGAGTACAGAGCCAGCTGCAGCACGTTACTGTGCTGGCAGGGAGCTGGAGCACTAGAGAGTTTGCATTTGCCAAGGTTTGTTATAATTCTGACTCTATTCCAACCAGGGAGAACGAGCTCCCCTGACTGCATTTTGCAAAGTTGCTGCATCTTGAATTTTAGTCGCTAGTTCGTTACGCTGTTAGTTATCAGCCAGACCAACTCCTGTCAGCCCTGGAGAAGCACAGCTCCTTCAGACAACTCTGAAGAGCCCCTGTGGCCTCCTTTGCTAGGAAAAGTGCTTTCATACATGCATTGCTATGGCACCTAGAGCTAGAGCCACAGACCAGAAACTGGCGTATGAAAAGCCCAGGGAAGAGAAATGGGCACAAAGAGCCTAGATGGGCAAGCGCAGAGAAGAGGAGGTTGAGGACATGCTGAGCCACAGGATCATCACCACTACCTTAGCATCTGCACAGGAACAGAACCAACATAGCGCTTTTCCTCCTGACAGTGCACGGTGCTGCATTTCTGGCATCTGTGTCTCTTCTGTTTTTGTCACCTGCATGGTAATGCCTGTCTAGGCAGACATGACAGCAACCCTGGTAACTGCCCCTGAAACATTCCCACTTCAATCCAGGATGAAAATCCCACCCTGTTGCTCGCAATGGCACCATAGCCAATAAAACAAATTGGGCCAAGGAAGATTGATTGCTTTGTTGGGTCAAATTATGAAAAACAGTAGCTGAAGGGAACACAGGAGACAGAGTACCTCAACTTTCAGACATCCACTACAGCACCTCACAGAAATCACTAAAATGTTTGAATCCAATTTGTTTGGACAGGAGCACTGTCAGATGGTTTGAAAGGCAACTCCATAAGCAGAGAGCAATGCCGGGCAGCAGGGTTTTGAACAAGAAACGCATTTATAAGTGTTTCCACAGGGACTAACATTAGACTCCATTTTATATAACATTTCTACTGGAGCATCTGGAAGAGCAAATAAGTAGCACATAAATTTGTAAATCATAATCGCATAGAACAAAGATGAGCTGGCTGGAACTGAAAGTATGACCACACAAACACTTGCAATGCAACAAACCCATAGCATTTTTAACAAGTATGAAAACATCGCAGCCAGAAAAAAAAACAGGAAAGCAGTAAAAGCAGAGATGCCTTGCCATTTGGCTGGCATAGCAGCAAAACCATGACTTAAGGCAATCTGTTTTCCAAACAAGTTGCCATTCTCCTGAGCAGAGTCGACAAGATCAAAGGGGACATGACAGCTATTTATGAAATCTACTGTCATTTGGTAAGAATTGGCCACCCAAAGACTAGATAGATTTCAGTAAAGCCAAAAAGGTTTAAAGAAAGGTCTCTACATTTATTGCATCCTGGGAGGTTTTCCTTGTTAATTAGCAAGTTATTTTCTCTGAGCAGCAAGGAAGATGGGATGCAATAAAAGCTAACACTTGCAAACACTAGCAAGAAAAGGATGGTCCTGCTCTCAGTCAGGGAGACAAGGCTAAGGATTTGAGTCCCTTGATTTGTAAATACTACCCCCTTTCTTTTGCATTATTAATCTGGAAATAAGGTTCCCATAATGTAATATAGTCTAGGCATCACACTCAGGCTGATTTTACTGCTCTCTAATTCACCTTCTGTCAAGTCTGTAGCTGAAATATACAAATTTTCCTTCAATTTCTGTCTGCTGTCAATATACCTCAGGTCTTACACATATCAGAGGAGTCTTCATTAACAGCCTGTGATTGGTTTTGCACAGCTAATCTCACAGCTGAATAAATGGCTAAATAAAACACATTACATTTCAGGTCCTAGTTCCCTTTATCAACTATAAGAAAACACTCCACGCTATAAGATAACAAGCCTGTTAATCTTCAGTAGCATCTACAAGGTATCAGATGTACAAGTTAAATAAATTCACGTCTCCTGCTGTCACGCAAGCGCCCAAGTGCACCAAGATGCTCTGCAACCTCCCCCAGCAGGGTTTGGCTGCTCAAGGCCTGCTCTGACCCGGCACAGTGGTAACTGGGAATCCAACTGCTGGGAAGAGCCACAGCAGGGCACGATACAGGAGAGGTCTTGGCTGGGTCCCCTCACCCTTGTTTTAGGAGGTGTTTGTAAGCTCAGGGAGGTCACCGCTCTGCCTGGCTCAGCACCACCCTTGGCTCCCAGCTCACCCGCCCTTGCAGACCAGCTCTGCCCTCCCTGCTCCCCGACATCTAACTTGTTCATCAGGGTAGGGCACCTGACCTTCAGAGTTACACTTCACATGAACAGGAGCTAAATAACCTCTGCTCCTTTGTAATTAAAGTACATTATTGCTAATACAAACTATTCCCACCCCTGCTCTATAACCAGCCCTGGCCCTAGGGCCATCATTACCAGCTGAACTCAGCCAGGAGGCAGTCAAGGTGATGAGTCACAACAAGAGCTATGGTGGATATTACTGCTGATATCCTGGGCACACTGCCTGCCTTGCGCCTGTCAGGACTTACTCTGATCCACTGGTGCTGGACACACAACAACAGAACATCCTACTGATGCTTTGCTCCCAAACCCTTTGAAGCTGGGTGTGCTGAGGATCTGCTGCTCCTGAAGTACAAGCCACGCAATGCGCAGAATGACATGTTTTCATGGATGCTCCCAGAAAGAGGAAAAAACAAAAAGCCCTTCAGGCCAGCACCAGTGAACCCCCGAGGCTGCTCTCTGAGATATATCACCACCAGTTATGATGAGTGGCTCATAAGCAGCACACTAGTCACAACACTTTGTTTGCTTTTCTGTTTTCAATGGGGAGGGAAAGGGGGACATTAGCCGACAAGACAGGAAGCACATCCAGGCATGGTATGCGCAGCATGGTGAACTGCTTAAGTCACCAGCTACTACCCTTATGCCATAAACGCAGCATAAGTGGCTCATGTGAAAAAACCCCGTCTTGGGATCAACAGCACCAAGTCCAACTGGCACCACTAATAACATCCCTCAAAAATATTAGAGTCAACGCTATTTCAGGCCTTTTTTAAATGTTCTAAACAACATTCTGAGCAAGCTCGCAGGCAACGCCAAATTGAGGCCAGTGCTTGAAATTCTGATTAGCTATTTAGGTTTGGGTTTTGGTGTTGTGGTTTGTGGGGTTTTTTTTCCACACCTCCCAACCACGCAGGTGATCAAACACCAGAACAGGGGCCAGACGGACAGGAAATCTTTGACCTTGGATATATTTAAAACTCAGTTAAGCAAAACTCTGAGCAGCCTGATCCAAGGAGGGCATCTCGGAACAGATGACCCCCAGAGGTCCCTCCCAACCCAAGTCATTTTCCAACAGCATTAGTTAACAGGGGAGCCTGCGCTTTTGTACACCCTCTATGCGATATTAATACAATGGGTTATGAAAACCTGAACATCCTGAATAACACCCCATCTTCAGGTTTCTTTTTTGTTAAAGTATCTAGCTTTGACACAAACTAAATTAGATTTTATTCAACACTAAGCAGCAACGAACAGACTGTCTAATGAGTACAGACGCTCCCCCAAGCCCTGCTGCCTCTCCTTCATTGTTACAATGACACATTTTGAGCTCAGTAGCCACTTTGAAGGTGAGTTATGCAAACTATACAGGTTCTCCTCAGAATCAGGTACAAACCTTAGGTCAGCTATTTTATTGATTAAAAAGAAAAATAAGGCACAATAAAACTCCTGATGGCCAGCGTAATTACTTATCTTACTAGAAGCACATTTTCCCCCTGTGTCCTGAACACTCCAGAGATTGTCTGCCCACAGTTTTTGTAAGCAAACTAATTCTCAGCCTGCCATTCTTTGCCTACACTGGTTCATTCCGCTGTGATAAATTGTGGCCTGTAGATGCACTGAATCTGCAGGAATAAAAGAGAAACCTCCCTTGTAATACTGCTAGGAAGAGCAAAACACAAAAACACTCATTTGAGCCATAGTGCAATGAGTAATGAAGGAATAAATAAATTATATTTGGTTAGATTATTGATGTATATCATTTAGGAACCCTGTTCAACAGTAGATGCTTTCCTCCCTGAGCTATTTATGATGTGCAGGTGGAGCAGATGCAGAGGGCAATACACTTGCAGCTGTATTTAGATAGCATAGCTTTGCAACCATTCACTGTTCTATGGAGATCCAAAAGTTGTTGACCCTGCCAGCAAATAGCAGTTTAGGTCTGACTGACCTAAAGCTTGCTTTAGGGAAGCTTTCAGTTTATTAACATGATACCAGCTTTCAAAATAAATACAGACATATCTCCTTGCTTGTAAAGTACACAGTAGCATTAAACCTATGAACAGGCAAGACCTGCAAAGCAATTTCGTGGTTAGTTGACATTTTTAAGTAATCATGGTACTAATTATTCTATTAAAGCAAGTAATTGTTTGAAAAAATTCAGAATATTTACTATATGTAATGGATCATTTCCCCTTAAGGAAGAGGTTCTATGGAAATATGGACCATAAACCTTCCTTTTTGATAGAAAAATATTGTGCTTTTCAGGATATTAAGGTTTAAGCAGTTATCAGAAAAACAGGGCTCACCTAATTACAATCCTGTGTCCTTTCAAGACAGTATTGAAATGCACCAATTTGAAGGGCATGAAAGCTACAGCCACCAAATGTCTCAGCAGAGTTTTGCAGCTCCCCATGTTTTAGGATTGTTTTGCATTGTGAAGAAGTGTGTGGCATCTGAATTGCACTCCCAGGGTTCCTGTGCACCATAAAAACACGGCGGGGCACTGCAGACAGGGAACCACAGAGGCCCGTCCACTACACACAGAGCCCTTTTAAGGCTTCAGCTGAAACATAACCCAATTGCTGCAAGGCATACTAGGACCAGTGTCACTGCTCAGTGTGGAGCCCAGAAGAAAAATGACACTGCCACTCCCTCCCACGTTCTTCGTTCTGTGGTTTATTAGTTATCTGCGATGTTCAGGGCTCTCCATTGCTATGAGCCTGGCTCCAGTGGTAATTAATAGCAATTCCCAAGAACACAACAGGAGCCTCTTAAGGTTGTCAGCAGGAAGCGCTGAGCACACAGAAAGCCCATTTATCCAAAGTGCCTTCTCTTCCAGCTGCAGAGATGCACCTCCCCACATACCTTGAAAAGTCTCCTGAACTGTTTGAACCAAAATGAAGTGCCTCTGAACCAGCACCCCTGCTTTTTTTCATTCCTTCTCTGTGCTAACCAATATATTTACCCCAGCTGCAATATATATTTACCACCTGCAATATGCTTTCCACTGACACACAGAAGCTGTTGACCCTGCCAACAATTACAGATTCACTGGGAACATGCTGTCTTTAAGCCTTGCTATAAAGAAACCTATCTAAGCCCAGGATCAAGTAAATGGAAAGTCCCAGGTTCAGATCCCTCCTTGCCTGAAGAAACTCAAGCATGCTGCTCCAAGGAGGATCCTCTAACAACAGGCTACTTGGGACAAAGGAGAGGAAGCAATGCTTGCACTCACACAGACTAAGACAGATCTACTTCATGTTGAACAGCTACACAATCACTAACCAGGGAGGAGCACAGTACCCCAAGTATACTAGCAGAGGAAAACAACCTGGACTGTAGTCCTTCCCCCTCCCTCAATTTATTGCTATTTTATATAATTTAGGATTCCCAGTTGCTCCCTCTTCCAATGTTCCCCAGTCCCAAAGCAAAAACACTGTACTCACTCTTCTCTCGGCAGCCAGCTGTTCTCTCCAAAGGGCATATGGTCTGGCAGTCAGAACAGTCCCTTAGAAGGTAGGTCAAACCTTCCCCAATAAAGGAAGAAAACAGCCTTAGACCTCCCGTAACACTATTTCCCCTTTTACAGGGCAACAGAGAGCCTACTCTCCTACACAAGCCCTAAATAATACCTGTTAGATCAGTGGCCACAACCCAGACAAGGCAAGACTACAGCCCAAGCTAAAACTCAGACAGCCCAGCAGAGATGTGTTTTATCTCTCTCTGAGCCAAGCAGCAGAATTTAAGGCACCTGTGGCACTTCATTAACAAAAACCAAATACACCTGAGGACATGGGCTCCTGGGGGTTAATACAGTTGTAAGGATTTTAACCTTGGACTTGCACGTCCCAAAAGCAGTAGCTTGCCCCACATTTGCCTTCTTGAGCATCTAAGCCGAAGTAAATTCAGAAAGAAGGGAATAAGGCTTTGCTGTCTCCCTTCATTTTAAAAGTATTATTCGTTTAGGGCTTGGTATAAATGTGAGTGAAAGCCTAGCCCCTCCAGGAATAACCACCATCAGCCTTGTCCTGTATGCAGTGACCTTGACAACTTTACACCACCAATTTTCAATCATAGATGACGGATTAATCAAGGCTGATTTGAACCAGCTGCACTCTGTCAGAGTCTTTGCTCTGATCTTCACGCTGCAATAACTTTCCATTTTAACCGATTCTGCCAGAGGTGAGGCTGTTAAGACAGCAAAGTACTCTTTGCATCCCTGCTGCCACAAAAAAAAAAAAAAGGCAAAAAAGAAGCAATTTTCACTAATACTTCTAAAGTATTTTTTTACAATAGTGAGAAGACTGACGTGACCCAATTTCTGCATGTGTGTGCACATGTCTTCATTAGTTGAGGCTTCAAAAACTGACCTAAAATTTACAGTCAGCAGACCAGGCAACAGGAGAGGCTTATGCCACAAACAAACTCACATCCATAGAAGATTATTCATAAGTTTCCCATCTCTTTCTGTGCAACTTAGAGCTTGCTGCCTTTCAAGGAAAAAATTTAGTACTCTCCCCAGTCTCTATCACATACCATAATAGTTGCCATATAAATGCATCGCAGTGCTTATCCATCAGAAAAAGCACATTCTGTGGAGGTTTGTATGTCCCCAAAGCCTAAATCAAAAGCTGGTGTTGGACTGTTTACCCCCCAGTTCCCAGCGTGCACACACACAGGCACATACTTGCCTGTTAATACCGTTTTTGGATGAACAGTAATTGACAGACTGCTCCGGGCACAGTTTCATGCAAAAGCTACTGGACTTATTGAGGTGGAAGCGCAGTGGAGCAGCATGCAGGCACCTGGAAACCCAATATCCAGGATGGATGAAGTCGGCGTGCCAGCCACTGGCCACAGGCTCTGATCACTACCTGCCCTCCCATCCTGAGATCAGGAACTGCAGAGCACTGCCCCAAGAACACAATCAGCCCCGCTCCACGATCTCAGACATATAATTCATCAACTTCGACAAAAGTTGCTCACTTTCCCCTTGTCTGGGTAAACACAAATCCTTTCCAAAGCATCAGGAATTATCTCAGTTTCAGATTTTGGTTGCAGGGAGCCTGCTGTCAGCACAGGAGACAACAGCACCAGACGAAAGAGACCATCTCCTGTCTCTCCTTGTCCCACGGCAGCCCATCCAGCATTAGACACACTCCTGTGGCTGCTTGCTGGAATGCCGGTTCTTTTAAGTATCCTCTCCTTTCTCACACCAGGCTTTGCACACAACAGACCATTTTGCATTACAATCCAGCCTCACTGGATTCAACTAATTGCTTCTGTCCGTGCAAAAATATCAGAGCTCACAAGCACTGCTAGAGCCCCAGGTTACTAGCAATGCTGTCAGTGAACTGAGGGTTAACAGTAATTTCACTGGCACAGGTGCTTAGAGAATTAGATCCTGGAAGGATCATGGGAATAAACAGTACTTACCAACCACCAAATTAAACTGTTTATTGGCCTCCTTGCATAGGCTCTAATTTACGCCATTCTCTGCAGGGCAGCATATAAAGGAGTACCAGCTCTGAAGCTGGCTGGGATTCAACACTGGTGAAGCAGCTGCAGCACCACTGATTTCCTGAACTGAACATGGACCAAGCCAGCAGATCCCTGTACATATTTCCATTCCCACATGTCAGCAAAGCTGCCTGGCCAGATTCACTGACTTTATTTCAGTTTAAATATTGGAGTGCATGCGTCCATCAAGAAGGGTCTTGGGCCCTCCATAGCCAACTCCTTCCAACTTTCCCAGTTCCTCCAGAGGAGCTTAAAAATTCTGAAGACCATACAGACAAATATAGACAGACTATACCAAGGTGACACCTTTTAAATGCTACAGCAGAAGATAGTCTGAAACATGCACTCCTGACAATGCTAGAGCTAATGAAGGGGCATCAGAAGGCTCATCAGAAAAAAATATCGTTAAATGATGGCCTCCACCAGGTGAATTTGAATAACAGGGCACCAACGATCAGCTCAAAGGGACAGCTCCTCATTTTGTGACCCAGGCAGGGATCAGAGAAGAAAGAAATGGGGATTCGCATACAACCCAACATCCCTTCCCTCTGATGTGAAAAGACGTGATGTGTCTCTTCCAGCACATTAATGTGTCCACCCTGCTCCTTTCTTGTCTCATTTGACTAGAGGAGAAACAGTTCGTTGGCATCACCCAAGTCTTCATGACAAACTTTTGAACAAACTCATCATGGGAGAAACACCTGCGGTCCATTTCTCTCTAACATTTATTATCTCAGGGTGACTGCAGGAATAAGGCACTGGTTACATGCAGTTCATGTTTTGAATATTAACTTCCCAACCATAAAGAGTAGAGACATTTCAGTTTAAACAGGAGTTTAGCTTTTAGGATACAACATACCAGTTTCCAGAAGAAAAAGAAATACCACATTACCAAGCCACTGTTCTGTATCCCAGTTTGGCCCTTGGGTCTAGTGCTGAAGGCCAACATCTGAGCAAATGCTGGAATCCCAGCAGCCACGTGAATCCAGACAAGTCACTTAATCATGCTGTGCCTCCATCTTCTCATAGGAATAATACACAGCTACTTCACCGGGGTAATGCAAAGCTGATTTCATTAGCATTCACAAACTGCCTTCTGCCCAGCAGAGGAAAGTATTAGAGAAACTATAAGAATCCTGGCTGCTAGGTTTCTTTTCTAAACTAGCTCTTTTCATAAGCTATGTTCTACCAAGGATGCAAAAATTTCTTAGAATCTTCTTAATCAAGGAAGCAAACATATCTTCATTTGCCAAACACAGGCTTGCAATGATGTGGGAACAATGCGGAAACAGCGTATACATGCACTGACATTGATCTGAGCAAGAGATAACAGCACCATTAATGCATCCTCTTGGAAATGACAGTTTGCAGCCAGAAAAACAGTTGGAAAATCACGAGTGGGGCTCATTAAACCTTTGCTTTTGCAAGACAAATGAAACAAAGAGGAGGCTTAAAGAATGCCGCAGTAACTCAGGGGAGAAAAGGGACAGTGGTGCTTAAGTGTGCTAAATGCATTCTAAACTATCCATCCAAATGGACCCATGGACCTCAGGTACCCAGAGCAGACATTTAATGGACTGCTGGACAGCTGTAAATAACCAGCTGATCTTGTATGACCTTCTTCACCTCCTTCAGACAGAAAAAATCTCAGTCAGTAAAGATAAAAAAGCACATGCTCCTCAGTAATTGATGCTAGCACCCAGAAATGGTGATCAGGGATCAGTGAGCAGCAGAACCAGGCATAGGAACAGAGCAGTCCGTAAAATACCTGTCATTACAACACATGTTACCTGAAGGAAAGCGCTGGGGAAACACCTGGATCTGTGTTGGAATCCAATGTAAAGTCAGGGTAAAATCCATTCCATTGCCAATCTGTAACATGAAAGGTGTTCTTACTCCTACCATAGCATTGACACATGAACAACTTTGTATCATGCTGCCATATCCTGAATTAGTTTCTCTTTTTCTTCTTCTTCTTTTTTCCTAATTAGAACACGTTTATCTTTTTTCAGCACCACATGTCGGCATAGTGACTCACATTATTTTCAACTATGTTGACGCTGCAAAATACAGAATCAATCCCATGGTTGTTTCTTTACTTCCAGATTCCATGAAAACCAGCCTGACACATACTGACCCAGGTGCAAGGGATTTTTCTATACATACCTTCAGGTCAAATGCCCTCAAGTCATCTCAGCTGCTGCTGAAGATTCACCAGGTCAAGAGATTTTATCTATATTAGTACTACTAGAGATAATAAATATTAGTTCAAGAGTTAGAGGCTGAGTTCCAGTCTCAAAAAATCACATTGTCACAGAATAATTTGAGTTGGAACGGTCTTCCTGAGGCCCTGCTCAGAGCAAGGTCAATTAGAGCAGGTTGCTCAGGGACCTGTCCCGCTGAGGCTTGAACAGCTCCAAGACAGAGATCCTACAACATCTCTGTCTCCTCCGTGTTCTCTGAGCAGGCAGCTGCAGACAGCAATCAGGTCTCCCCGAACCTGCTCTTCCTACAAATATTTTAGGTAGTGAATAGCTAAAAGACTTCCAGTGCTTTTTAAACTACATGAACCTATATAAAAGAGGGTGGTCTTCCCATTGTTTTGGTCGCTATTATAAACACAAGACGCCATTCTCTTCCAAAACCTGCATATTTGGTAGATCTTTGTGTAACATGCAAGGCTGAGCCCTTTCATTTTAGCAGTGCTTAAGATTGGATTAGGTTAAACAAATGCAAAGCACTTGGATCTTTTTCTAAAGCAAATTAAGGATCCAATATGCTTTATTAGATCTGGGAAATAGAGGATATTTTTCTAAACTAAAAGCCATATTGCTTCTGTTGTCTGATTTTGCTACAGCTCAGGTGCGCAGAATTTGTATCTGCACCTTCCAATATCATTAAAGTTCCAATATGTTTTTTAATTATTATCTCGTCATTTTACCATTGTTGATCTGCTCCCAGCATCACTGTATTAAGTCACAGAACAAAGACATGGCATGGGTAAATACTATCGATGGGGAGTTTTGGTAAAAACAAACAAACAAACAAACAAACAAACAAAACACACCTTAGTTACATTAATAAGCTTTCCCCATAAGGCAAACTTGGCTCAAGCTGCTATAGGCTTAATTTCGAATTTGTTTGGAATCTGTTTTGATTTTCTGTCTCCTGTTAAAATATAATTCCCTTCTGGGCTCTGCTTTAAGCATTGATTTTTTGCAATTCCATCTATATTACATTGGGACCCAAATCCACAGTTCTCTAATTCAGTTTACACAAAAAAATTTAGACAAATAATCCCCTCCCTTTTTTTTTTAATTAGAGTAATACTTAGCCTCTTTCAGCAAGGATGGGACTCAGACTTGCAGCACCATTTGTTCACGCAGTCAAGGATATATACGTCAGGAAGGGATGGACTGTGGACTTGTTAAGGGTATACTAAAAAACACTTTTCTCTGGACTATACTTTGTATTGGACAAACTTACAGTTTAATAAAGTCATCAAACTGTTATTTTAAGTAGCTGTGCTCAAGAGTAGCCATCAGTGCTGCCGTGAGAGGGAATACAGAGAATCTCCTAAAAATCTCTTCCGCAGAGGCCTCATCTCCAATGCAGCACATGATGACTTTTTCCTCTTAAATAATAAGTGGGTCTGACACTTTTATTTCAAGCAGGGTAATTTTTACTGATTTTTATGGCTCCTAGATTAGTTTTAGCATGTATTCATCTCAAAAATACATGCAGAGAGCAGAAAGATCATTACCGCCGTGCAGACCTGGTTTCTATTCCTGGCAAGTCATTTAGGGCTTTCTGGAAAACACAGGTGCAAAGTCTCCTACCTCTGCTCTCAGCTCAGTAACTCCACTGCTGAAGGCTGTACCTGTGTCAGCACAGCACCATGCCCAACCTGATCTGGTTGTATCGTCTCTTACAAGAAGCTCCTCCAGCTACCATTGTCTTCAACCAGAATTGTAAGAAGGCAACAGCTCTGAGGACAACAATTCAAAATTAATTGGGCTTGACACTATTCCATTTGTAAGGAGCAAATACTATTAACTACTTTTTGGTGTTTTGCAAACTAAAGTTACTCAGAGCTTGTAGAAGTACTTGGGTATGAAATAGAGGATGATGCATAGATGTTGAGAGCCATTAAAGTAGGAGAGATATTTTTTTCTGTTTTGTGTAAAGGAAACAAGAATTCTGGCCAGCAGCTGACAATTTCTGCTGTTATAGGAAATTCTGTTTCAAAGGCAATTAAATCTTTGTACCTAAACATCCTTCCTTCACCCCCTTTATTCAGTGGGTGTCATACAATAGTTTGGATCCCCTCTTGCACTCAGTTCAAATAAATATTTTCAATCACAAACTTATTTTATATAGACAACCAGAGTATTGTCAAGGACAAGAGTCACCCTCCTGTTTCTCCTCTCCCTCCCCACCCCCCACCCCCAGTTTCTTCCCACAATGAATATGCCACAAGATGCCCGTGGTACTATTCCACTGAGATTTTGTTTCCTTTCTCTTAAAAAACAGACTACTAGAGCTAAATGCATGCTAGATTGCTTGCTTTCAAAATAGCCAAGAAATAGCTCAACAGGGTTTTTGGGCTTGGTTTTGGCTTGGGTTTTATGGGGCATAAGCGAGGGCTCCCTTCTCACCCTTGTTAGAGCATAATCTGTATGCTTTTCTGATACACTGATCATTGTCTAAGTTTACTCATCACACTGATCAACGAGTCTGGAGTAGTTTAAGTACCCCCACGGTATTCTCATTTTCATTTTAGAGATTGCCTTCTCGCCACCATCTGGAAGAAAGCAGAGCAGTCCCTGTGATGTGCTACCCTGACTGATCACACAGGAAAAGACATTTTGTCCATTTTTTAAGAAGATAGAGTTTTCTATTGCTCCACCACAGGGATTATTTTCGTGTCTCGTTATTTCAAACCCTTTCCATTTCATTATAAAAACAACGCCGTTTGCTAGAGCTAAGGTAAGTAGCACAATAGCGTTTCAAGGCAGCGTGAATTAATCAATACAGCCCCTACAGCTGAGAAGCACAATGTCACTCTCACTGGGAAGGTGTAGCTTTCGTTTCAAGCTGCTCTCCACCCTCCTAATTAAGCACTTTGTAACTCATCTTCTACAAAAAGCCTCAGCTCCCAGCTACAAAAACAAACATCTCTGTTCAGGAACAGATGTGAATATAACTGGAGTCGAAACAAAATAACCCACCTGAGGAAGGACAGAGGGATGGAAGGAAGGAAGGGAACCGAGTCAAACATGATAGTCACTACTCCATCTAGAATAGTTAGGCTTGAGCCATACCTACCTGCTATTTTCTGTACAGTGTTCCCAAGCCTCAGGGTGAATTGTTTGATGTGGCAAGAAGAAAGGAAGCAAGGCCAAGAGAAGGTTCTTGCCCATCCTTTTCACTGCCTAACACCCCATCCCATTGCCAAAGAGCACCTGTTCTGGTACTGGGGTGCTGCAAGAGCACAGAGCCTGCAGCCTGGCACATACCAGAAGTCAAAAAGAGAGACTGATTTCCAGGGCTGCTATTGAACCGTGATGTTATTCCAGCTCCACAGACTGACCTGTGTGGGCTCTACATCAAACAATCAGTCCACTGGCTGTACTTATAAAAATTTTACTTTTGTTCTTAAAACAGGATACTGTGTTCTACTGTGTCTTGTGAGTGGAGATAATTTCCACCACCCTCCCAACCCACCCAGAGCAAACCAGACCAGTGGGAGCCAGCGGAGCCCCAGGTTAATTGGTGTAGGAGCTGCTTTGCCAAACTCCTGTACAACCCCACCCATACAGTCATCCTTTGTTACTCACAGCCCCTCTATCCATGCAACTTGCAACTCAGCTTCTAGAGTTAAGAGAAATGTCTTACAGCAAGAAAACCAGCCCTGCTCCTTTCTACTTCCAAGCTATCATTTCAAGATGTAGAAGAGGCCAGGCTCAGGGACTGTAGTCCAATACTAGCTATTTCTGATTGCACGATTAGGAAATGGGAGGAGTCCTTCAGAGCAGGAGGAGTTCTTCCCTTCCTGCAGTGCAGCAGAATAGTCATCTTCTCCTTCAGAAGGGACAGAAGTGCTTAGGAGTTAGCACTTACCTGTTTGTGCCTCACCATGCTGAAGGGTGGATCTGGTACGTACGTCTGCCTGTGGTGATCATACAGGAAAAAGCAGACAAACAGGAAAACATTTCTCCTTTTACTCCCAAACTTTATTCTGCAGTCAAGCACTAAAGCAAAGGCTTAACATAGTGTTTTCTTTAATAAGGTCTCCCCCCCAGTTGCTTTTGCTTAGCTGTATCATGTACAGAATGGATCTGGGATCTCCTAAAAAGCTTTGCAGAGTCGAAAGAGGTATAGTAAATCCTCTGAATAGTGAAATTTTGTGCATTTTTTTAAATTTACTTTGTGGAAATCCTCACAGACAAAGACTAACATTGTGCCAAGAGCCATATGCATACAACAGTGCAGTTTATTCTGTACCATACTGCTAGTTTTCCAGTGTAATTTAATGCATGGGGTTTTATCACCAGTCCTTCAACAGAAGATATCAGTCGGAATGAAATGGCTCACAAGATCTCTTACTGGTAAGAGTTTAGGTGTGTGCTTGAAGGGCAACTGGAGCTAAAAGATGACAGGCAGTAGACTAACCCGTACCTTAACAAAGGATGACACTTTCAGGCTGTTCTTTCTCTCCCAAAACACAGTCAGCTCCTCTGGGATCTGCTTTTCCTGTGTGTTGTAAAGGTCTGTAACAGTGTAGTACTCCAACCCTTGGGGCAGGCTCAGAACAAGAGGTGGTATTGACTGCGGGCTTGGGAAAGAGCAGCACTCTTTAAACTGAGATGAAGCTGGCTAGCTGTTATTTTACTTTTCCCCTTCAGAAAGATATTTGCTTAAGGACAAGTGCAATCAAGACACCAGTCTACTGACCACTGTGTCAGATGGAAAGCAACCCAGCTTTAGTGAGCAATCTCCCAGCACATTAGCCTTTCCACCTCAATTTCAGGAAAACTTTTGTTTTCTTCAGTTTCTAAGTCTATCTAAAAGCAGATCCAGTAGCAACTCTTCCACATATCTACTTTATCCTCCAGCGGAGAGAAGCAGAAGCAAACAGCTCTCAGAATCAGCTACAGCCAATGCAGAGAACAGCCAGCCTTTGGATGAATGGTACCAAGGACAATGCATGGAATAGCTTCACATATATAGGCCTTGGCTGGACTGGTTTCTACCAACTTTTCTGTGTTTCAGTACCATAGTGACCACTTTCCAACCAAGGAACCTCTGTTCCTTAAGTTCTGCCAGCTGTGGTGAATGCATAGTGTGCTTTGAGATGCTTTCTGATAACGACACTGCTACCTCTTCTGCAGCTGTTCTGCAGACTCATCACATTTTTTTCCTACCAGGATGAAGTTCAACTACCAAATGATCCAAGCTTTTACTTACTCTTATTAGTGTTCCAACAGGAATAAACAAGCAAGGGCTGGAGCTAGAATCTTTGACAGATGTAGTAAAAGTCTGTTCCTTTCCAAAGAGGCTGTTAGAAATAGTTACCTTCCAAGATAATGGATTTTATATGAAGACAAAGGACACTTCAGGTTAAAAAAAAAAAAAAAAAAAAATCAGGCCTCTTATTTGGTCCAGGATTGACAGCTGAGGTAACCATCTCGATGAAGATTTTGTAGCAGCCAGAGGAGGAAGCAGTCACTGCCCCGCTTGTCTCCACAAAGTTAACCCTGAAGGAAGGATTTATTTCATCACATCACAAAGAGTCCCCAGCTCTGTTTCCTCCAACAGCTGCCTGTTAAACAGCTGCAGTAGGCTCTACATTCTTCTACCAGGCCTTAACTTCCTAATACAGACACCTTCGTATCCTTGCATCTGCAGCATTCTTTTCAGAACAGATCTGCAAAACATTTTTGTATCCTCTCCCTTAAAAATGGAGGTTGGCTAATTGTGGAAGTCAATGCTTCTTTTTGGCACAGTCTAGATTAATGTTGCATTATTGCATCTGCTTATCTCAAGTATTTTTGTTGCTTTTCCTATTTCTTTTAACACCACTGATAGTACTGCAACTGGGCACTAACCCCTCATACCTGACTCTGAGTACTCCAACCCAGCATGAGCACAACATGCCAGAGCAATGTAAACGGAGGGAACAAAGCTCAGCATGCAAAGTCCCCTTGCAAGGCTGCTCCACCTTGCAGCATGGACACAACTACCCCGTCTTTGGTTAGAAGGTCAGTTCCCCAGTTTCAGCCTGAGAAGGACCAGAGACCGTAGCAACATCCCCTCCCGCCACGCTGGGCTAACTGTACATACACACAGCCCTGACACCTCCTAAGCAAATGTGCTTTGCTCTGCAAGTGCAGAAGAGTAGCTTCTTCAGCTGGGGAAAACATGCTGGGCTTACTGCAGAGTTGAAGTAGTGCAGACAGGCACAAATTCTGTGGCTGCCTGCCAGCACGCAGAACGGTGACTGCAAATGCACAGCACTGTCCTCCCACGGCCAGGATGGCACTTACACAGAGAAGACAGAAACCCGAAGTGGACTGGTACCAGCACAACCCCTTTGGTCTGATACCAGCTCACAGAGGGATAGCCTCAGGCACAGCAGGCATTCAAGCTGCAGTCTGAGCAACCCTGCCCTAAAAATGGGAGGCATCTATGCAGTACATCAATACTCAAGGTCACACAGGCACACACCAGGCAAGATATCTATCCCTCTAGCAACACACGTGAGAGCTACTAAACTGAAATGCAGTTTTAATCCCCTAGTTGAGTGAGTTCACATGAGTTCAAAAGGGAGCTCTCTATCATTGTTATAGATCTCATCCCCTGAGACAAGGTGAGGCAAGTAAATCAACAGAAGTATCGTTACTAAACCATAGAGAAATGAGTGCATTGGGGCTGAGCTGGTTTTCTAACTACAGCTTTGATTCACCTGTTTTTCTCAAGCCTGACTCATCTGTCAAGCTCTCGAACCCGTACCATTTCAATGCCTAGCTGAGCTATAAAGCTTCCACTGTTCCTCATTCAGCTTAACATAGCACTCAAGCCTCTGCACTACGAACTGTGGCACCACATGGAGAGAACAGATACGTTTTAAGTTTAATGCTCACTATTGCTAACAGTCTTTTTAATAGACACTTTTGTTTCTTAGAATTAATCTTCCTCTGGGATTTTTTTTTTTTTGGTGGCAAAAATCAGGACGGATTATTTCCCTTACAATTTAGATTACTCTTCTTTCTCAGATACTAAGAGCAGAGAAAGACAATCACAAGCAATCGAATTACCATATCCTAATGAACTACCATTTGTCAGATGAGCCAGAGTGACTATTTCCTTGCACGTAGCCGGTGAACATCAGAAAGGCTTGAGGACGGTGATTAAAGCCAGGATTTTTAATTCTGCATTTGCAGCAGACTGAGAGAGCACTGTCAACCACTTACAGCCACTTGCCTACAAATCTCCATCAACTGCAATCTCTTCTCCGTGCTCCACATTTTCATTTCAGCCTTTTTCAACTCTCCCAACACTGGCTACTCTGGCCAGTTCCTGCTGAATTTCCCACTGACCTCTGAGTGATGGGAAGAGATGTATTCCTGAGCAATACGGGTTTCTGGACCACCAGCACAGGGAAGTGAAGAGGCTTGCCTGGTATCCTAGGAAGACAGAGGGCAGCTCTATTCTCAGCTCTGCAAGAGAGATTTTGACATTTCTTATGCCTCATTTTCCTCACATCTGAATTGCGAATAGATTTGCAAAACATCCTGAGACCCTTGCTGAGAGAATAAGATACATAACACTCTGGGAGAAGGAGATGCCCAAATGTTACATCTTGAATGACTGCGGCATATATACATTTGAAACCTCAGCTACTATAAAAAAAACAATCTTCCTCTCCTATCCAATAAAGGGTTAAGGGTTCAAAAGAAATAGTTTCGGCAATTCTGGGTGCAATATTAGCTGAGATACATGAGTTGAATCCGTACGGCATATTAATGATTCTCAGCAAGGAAACAATTTCAGGAGCTATTCATTTAAGCAATAGTTTTCATTCTATCTAAATACTGGAAGTAATAAAGGCTTCTATGCACCCAGCAAAATAGATGAGGAAGTGGCATAGTATGAAAATCAGAGAGCAGGAGACAGATGTCAGAGTTCCAAGGAACAGAAGGTAATACTTTTATTTTTGCTGTTTCAGCTTCGTGTGCATGAAGGGGCACACACAGAGCCTGCTTTAGTTTTCAACACAGTGTCCTGAGGCAGGAGCTTGTATTCCCCCCCAGAAGAGTACAAGGCGAAAGATGTGTTTCCAACAGAGGCGGTGATTCAGAAGACCAGAGATCATATGCCTAAAACAGGGAAGGGAAGAATAATCCCTTCACTTGGAAAGCAGCTGGACTTGCCTCAGCACTAGCCCTTTAGATACTCTGCTACTGTTTTCAAAGTCCATAACAAAAATGACAGAAAGTTTAGTACAAGCAAACTCCCCTATGTGCAGCATAGGAAAAGCAGTGCGTGCTCACCCCAGTCTGTCACCATACATTCGTCAGGCCCTGCAGCAGTGTCACATCCATGGGTCCACGTATTCCTTCTTACCAAGGCCTGATCTCACAGGCAGCTGGGGACTACAGGATGACTCAAGCAGCTTTCATCCCATCCACACAAGAAATACATTAGGGCTGTGGAGCATTAGTCACAGAACATACATTTCTCCAGACATTGAATTTTTCCTAATGAGATGTGATCATCTTCTGCTCTTGCTGATGTCTGTGAAGATAATGCACAAGCAGCACCACATACTTCATAGAATGGTTTGGGTTGGAAGGGGCCTTAAAGATCATCGAGTTCTAACCCCCCTGCCATGGGCAGGGACACCTCCCACTAGCCCAGGTTGCTCAAAGCCTCATCCAGCCTGGCCCTGAACACCTCCAGGGGTGGGGCATCACTTCAGCACCAAACACTAAGGGTCTGATCTTTCTTTACAGAAATATATATTATAATAGAAAAGTTTGTGGGTGTTTTGCCTCATATTAATTGGAGCTGGATCAAACCCAGGACGAAGGACAGCATTCCCTACTGAGACAAAGGACAACAGTGACCTGGAGCCCTATCATCTTGTTACCATCAGACCATCCCACCAGTGACATCAGCACTGCACAGAGACTGTGGTTTTGTCCTGGCTCCTGTCATCCAGCAATTGAGTAGGCTTAAATACTGCAGTATCATTTCCAAAAAAGGCTAGGCTGTCAAAGGCAGGAATAATCACTTCTCTCTCTCCAGGAGGATGTATGCAGATTGCTGAGGAGTCGTAAAGGAAAAGCATCCCAGAACTACAGCAAAATCAGTTAAGAAATGTTTTCCTTTGTTCAGCTTGCTGTTGAACCATCCTGTTTGGCCACGTACGGAGGCAGGTACTATGCTAGTGCCCTTTAAGGAATTTATATCTACCATCTTTCTTCAAAAGAAACAGCAACGAAACTTCAAATATCCAAAAAGACTCAAGAAGCCTACAGTGCATCTGACACTGCTCTCAATGCAGCACTGCTAGTTCTCTGCTGTGTCCTCTACCCTTTACCATCAGACATGTTGGGTGTACTCACCTGAGCTGTACTACCAGCTACTTCTGGGATCACCTGAGATATTTTTCTTGTTCAAGCAACTCTGCAGCAATGCTTCCCTCAACATTATTTCAGCCTTGCTGCTGCCTGATCAGACTAAGCAGATCAGCACTCGGTTTCCCCAGAGCCTGTAGAAATAGGGCTTATTCTAAGAGAATGCTAAGGGCTTCTGATAAGAGCTGAAGCCTCCTCTGTCATCGACCTCAGGAGGGATTAGAACCATTGAACATGTTGCAGAGAAATCCGTCTAAATTCAGACACCAAGTTCTGGGGTAGGATGCACATGTGTCATACACAAGAGCCTAATAATTCTTTTGCAATATCTTTAATGCTGTCATTACAGGGGGGAAAAAACATTTTATCAGAGCAACAGAAGATTCTTTTTTTAACATTGCCTGAAAACTGACAAAAAACCCTACCCACAGCCACTGAAAAGGCTTTTCTTCAGGAGCTGGAAAGACCTTTCACTTTTCTTTAAGGCTAAAAGAGCTTTCTGCAGTGCCACTTTCATGTCCTATTTCTTCACCATCTCTGCTCTGCCCACTCCTTCTGATGGTCCTCCCTGTTTCATTCCTCTAGATCTGGGTCCCCTTTGAACAGCCTTTCTGTTCTAGCAGTTGGGAGAGGAAAATCACACTCCCCTTTTCTTATCTTTTCCCCTTCCCCACCAGCAGCGCTTCCTTCTTGTCCATAAATCCAGTGTAGACTCACTGTCCCATACTGAAAGTTTTGTCTAAGCTTTAGAGATCCTACAAAAAGTTATAGGAGGGAGAAGCAAGGCCACCCAACCTACAGAGAACCATTTCCATTAATCAGAATCAGGGTCACCAGTGACAAATACAGCAAATCTGTTAGCAGTTAGGTGACCTGAGGGAAACATCACCTTCTAAGAAACTTGTTCCCATAAGACTCAAAATTAGTGGGGTTAAGAGGCCTCACAGGCTTCTGTGTCTATGGTTGCTTCCTTTGAGTCAAGTCATGCATGGTGGTGAAGCACTGAGCACATTAATTTCCATGAAGCTCACTGTCCTGGCTATATTTCTTGCTGATTTAAGTAATTTCTTAGAACTGTTATTTTTTGGTGATTATAATCCTGCAGGAACTCTGGGCATAGGGCTGAAGGGACCTCTTGGATCACTGAATCCAGCTTCCTTTTCTTGAAATTCTCTCATATAATCCCACTCACAAGACTTGCAAATTCAGGCTTTAAGCTAGCAAGGTAGTTTATTCCCAGAGTGTGCTTTGGATATGGCTTTTCAATAGTACCCTGATGCTTAACTGGTTCTGCTGTGTTTTTAGCAAGTTTTATATAATAACTCTACCTGCAATGTACTTCAAAAGATTCTGTTAAGACTACTACAGTAAACCTGCTGACTCCATAATACAATTTCTGAGTAATTCCAGGTCAAACCTTTAATCAAAGAGACCTCTTTAAGCTTCTTCTCACCCTTATTAAAGAGATTTACAAAACCGTGAAGGAGGTTGGAGAGTTAATGATGTGCCATTTAAAAAGGCTCCATTAAGATTTGGGTATTTTTATCTTTTAGAAAAAAAGCATTTGCAGATTATAACTCTAAGGAGACAATTATAAGAGCATTCTGAGAGTCTTTTCACTTGATCTATAAAGGGGAGAAATGGTACAGCAGAGCGTAGGAAAGAAAATACACTGCCTAAGCCTTTTTCTTGAATAGGATCCTAACTAGCCACGTCGCAGCTGCAGAGAAGTGTCTTATGTTCCTGTGATTTATTACTATAAGGGCCACATCATCTGCCAAAGTGTGCTTGTAAGAAATTAAATGGTTTCCAAAGGAAACATTAGAATAAGACAGATTTTAGATTCGCATTTTTACCCTGATTAGTGTCTGTGAAGTTCCTTTGAAAACTTTTGTATCAAACACAAATACAAAATTATTGCCAAATTCAGTTTGAATTTGGGAAGGTTTCAGGAAGGAAGCCCAGTTACCCACAGAAAGGCATCAAGAGACTGCTTACCAGGGTGAGAATACAGAACAGGACTGAAAGAGAAAGGAAGTGGCAACCCTCCAGCATGCTGCGCCTTGGACCGAATTGCTTTCTGTCTAACATGATGAGTTGCTCACAGGCCTGAGTTATTCTGCTACCCTTTTAGCTCGACCTTGGACACTAAGCTTCAAATCAAATGTAAGTAACAAACTAAGGGCTTGATCCTGCACTCCGACTTCCCTTTCACTTCAAATTGAGGAGGGTGAGCAGTATTAAGAACCTATATTAATGTTGATAATGGTGGTAATCTCATGCAGAGAAGGCAGGTAGCACATGCGAACCCATTGCAAGCATTTCTGACAGCTTCTTTGACAGATGTCCAAGACACACTGTTGACAGTATATTTTTTTAACTGCTTAGGATTAATTAAAAGTGATTTAGCATTGAGAATCTTCTAACTTTGTTCTGACCAGGAAAAATCATGTTCAACTATGAGATGACTAGTATCATTAAAATTCTATTTCAGAGAACTGCTGTTAAGTGATAATTTTGCTCTTCAAATTAGGAGAGAGGATTAATAATTGAATCCAAAGATCTAGCTATATATTTCCGTGGGTTTGTTTCCTAATAGGAAGAATGACTTGTGCAGAAATCCATTAAAATTTTTAGTATTCCCATGCTAGTCTGATTCTAGGCTTTTCCATTAAGTAGCACAGTCATAATGGCATTAAACCACTTAAGCAGCAAAAACAGCACATAATTATCACTTTGAATTCAATCTTTTAGAGTGTGAATAGATACTGTACATCACTGACAATTCACACTCCTAAGGAGATTTTTCTATTCCTTCATAGCAGCTTCACAGCCTCTTGCACTGATATAACTGACCCAAACATGCCTAATTCTTTTTCTCAAGAAAAATTCATCAGAATAATAAGACAGCAAAATTAATCCCAGATGAAAGAAGGTGTAACAATCGCCTACTGCTTTATTCTTACCTTAAGAGAAGTGTTTAGATACAAGCGGGAACTAGGGCACCATTACCCATGTATCAGCATATCAACATGTGAAACCATGAGTACACTCTCAGAATCATAAGCATGTTAGATATTGCACATATTAGAAAGAGAGAAAAAAGTCCCACATAGAATGTATAGAGCACATGGAAGCTCTATAGAAATGAGGGGAGAACAGAAAGACTGCGCAGCACGCAGCATCCCCTCTCTTGCCCCTCAACACACCCCACTGTATTTACTGCCTGGGACCTCTTTCCCTAGGGAATTAGGAAGTGTGACATCTTATCTGTACCTGCTGCCTCGAGCAGCAGTGAAAATGGCTTGCTCCCTGCCACCAAGGGACTGCTGGGAGGTGCAGCCGGTGTGAACAGAGCCAATACTGGCTTTGCACCACTGCCATCCTTGATGCCAGCACTGCAGGGAGACAGGAGCAACACTGAGCGTTGCAGGGTCAGGGATCCCCCAGGTGCCCTTCTCCTGGCGCCCCCTCCCATAAAATTAAGCCTCTGTCACTCTGTAGATACTACCATAGTGCTAAGGAGCAGTGGCACCTTGGCATTTTGGTGTATGTTAAAGGGATCCATAAGGCCAATAAAAGGCAGAGCGCAGGAGCGCTGCAGTTCAGTTGTCAACAGCAGTGCCGCTGCTAGAGCCTGCAGCACAGTAGCTGCAGCGAAGAAGGCTGTGCAAGTCAGGAGTCGAAATACAGCCCGCTGTTTACAAACCAAACTGAAACCAAAAACAATGGAACGCTGTCAACGTCTGTTTGAAAGAGGCTAAAAACCCAACTCATCCCCTGACCTCAAATGCAGCAATCTCAGGCCCTATGCGCTCTCCTCTTTCGCCTGCAGTCTACGCTACTCCCTGCTCACACGTGCGCGCTGTCAGCAGTGCTTACATCCCTGCTTCAGCAGAAAGCATAAAGCTGCATCTGATCACAGTACCAGAGTGACAGCATCCCCTCCTACACAGAACAAACTCTCTCTTTCATGGGTCCTCAGCTAGCAGGTAAAGATGAAACAGTTCTTCCCCCACCCCAGGACCAGGCGTATAATGTTTGTGGTACATCTCTTCTCTGCTGAAACACAGATTTACAGCTGCAGTACAGGGCTCTGAGTTGCTGCTCTGACATCATTAATAATTCCAGTTTGTTGCAAACACTTATCTAGTAGACATTTTTGCTCTGCCTCTGCACATACAGCTTGGGAGTCTCCTACTTCAACATCAGTATAGGAAAGCAAATGTCTGCTTGGAGAATCTGATATTTCAAACCTCAGTTTCCTTGACGAAATGAAGGGATGACAACATTTGGTATAAGAAAGTATCTCATGGAAGCTACTGACATCCAGGCCTGTCAAATGCCCCGCTATTTCCATCCTTCCTCTTCTTCCTCTTCCCTTAGGGGGCTAACGTCAACAGAACTTCACAGATCTTTCCACCTAGTAGCAATAACTATTTACTCATCATAACCCCTTTTACAATAAATAACATCCCAGAAGCTTTTGTGTATCTCCAGGGTGCAGGTTTACAGAAGATTTACTCAGACACTGGACCAGAACTCCTGTAAAACAAAACACAAACCTAGTCCTGTGCTCAGGCTCCACAAACTGTAAATCATGTCAAGGCATTGCCTGAAGAGCAAGGTTCTCCTTCTGGCTTCTCTGGGGCTGTCTTTGTCACTGCTGCTCGTAATGGCACTTCTTACCTATGCAACCTAAACCTGAACAACCATAATCTGAGACCATAATTTTCTGCAGAGGCTCTTCTTCAAATAACCTCGAGCTGACAACAGCAAGCTCCTTAAAGACGCAGCAAAATTACTTCATCACTGTTTCATGCATTTTATTTTAAAGGACTATTAAAAACCCATTTTTACTAATAGAATTCTATTTTCATCTCTCCTTTTTTTTCCCCTTTGGGAGCTTGAAAAATAAAATTTCCCTATCTCTGCCTTTTTTTTTCCTGTCTGGTTCTATTTGATCAATGATGATTCTTTTTTTCCTGTGCTTCTAAGAGAGTTGACATTAAAATGTCGAGTTCCTATTCTCTTGCTGTTGTATTTGTGCATCGGAGCCATTCACAATTATGTCAGCTCAGCTCTGGGCATTGTCTCTGCTGGTTCAATTCCAGCTGAATTGCTGGAGCTAGCAGGACATTAGCATTCACTTGATTGATTTAGCATACCCAGAGAATAAGATGGGGTTTGCATTCAGCTACACACTTTAAAAACTGAGGAAATTATCAAGCAGTCCAAAGCTGACAAGTTCTTTTGGAGTCACAGATCTTTTGCTTCTCATATATCTTCCTGTGCTTGAGGGCACCATTTAAATAATGGCTATTCCAATGCCAAGCCCTTCCTTGACAGTGCTCATGGATGAAAGAGGAGAGAAAAGTGATTTAAAACTATTCTTTAACATAGCTAATCAATTTAATAGATTTCAAGGATAAAAGATCATATTTTGCATTATCTCTTATAAAATGTGGGCTGTACAATTTCATCTGTAATTCCAGCATTTTGTCCAACAGCTGGAGAGAACACTTCTTCAGCGATAAATACTTCAACCTGAGTTTTGAAATTAGTATTAAAAATATAACGCTGTACTCTTGTTGGCTTTAAAACTTTCTTCCTTTGTCCAGTGCCAACCCCTGTGACAAGGTCTTGATATTACAGGTGGCTGCACACACTTGCTCAAGATGTACATGACCTACAAAGAGCCCCATGTCTTTCCAGATTCCAGATTTTGTGTGCGAATCTAAAGTGAAGAAGAGGATGCAGGGCAAAATTTTCAGAAAAGAGGACTAAAGTTTGGCTCCAGAATCCGTCCTCCTCCAAAACAAATGCTGAGCTGAGTGGCTCCCTGTGAAGTGAATGAAAAAAATCTGGCTTTACCCACCTGTGAACTAGAATGTCCAACTATTTTATGACTTCAGAACAGGGATTCCCAAACCTTTATCAACAAAAGGACTGAAGACCTCAGCAGATGTGTTTGTTCAGTTATGCACTTTATGGGCTGAAGGAAACAATGGAAGTACCAGATATAACAGACCAGTAGTAGTCAACAGCTGACAACAGTCAGCTCTCCCAGCCTAACCATACCTCTGCATTTCTCATAACAGTATCTTCTGATTAGGGGTTCTTTCTATAGGGTATATAGCTCAAGTGATGTTTATGTGCCCAGAAGCGTCTGCAATAGCTCACCTCTAGCTTCAGTTGCCCGTTCTGAATGTTACTGTACTGCTCTATCCCAGCCTCTCTGCTGCACACTTACATAACAGAGAGACAGATGAGCCTGTCTCCAACAGAGTGGACAGTCATTTGTGATCATTAACAAGCAGTCACTGTAAAAGATGACAACTCGTGTCAGCTGAAACATTTCACATTAATTGGAACAAAGTTCCTATCAAACATGTTTTGATA
Source organism: Pterocles orientalis (assembly GCA_011057875.1). Taxonomy (NCBI): domain Eukaryota; kingdom Metazoa; phylum Chordata; class Aves; order Pterocliformes; family Pteroclidae; genus Pterocles; species Pterocles orientalis. The sequence goes on from WKFP01015424.1 coordinate 671,462, forward strand.
ATAGCCAATCTCTCGTGGACATTTTAGACCACACAGTGAGAACATAATGTTTGATGTCTTTCCTTGGAGGCAAGAGCATCAGAAAGCAAATGCAGCTGCAGCCAGCAAGGAAAGACAAACAGAAAACAGCAGGGGATCAGCTGTCTGTCAAGAAAGGAGCTGTGGATCTCTCCAGCTCTGTCAGCAATTTAGATCCTGGCACAGGTGTGTAGGTTTCAAAAGCTGCTATTGTTTGAGTGTGGTAGAGATATTATGAAGAATCAGTAACAAGTAAGGGGTGAAGCTGGAGTTAAAGAACATCTCAATGGACAGCAAGTCAGTACTCAAAGCTGAAATCTGGCCGATATTCTGTGTGCATACATGACTGCAGGCTTTAATACAAAACCAATGCACAGCCATTTGTGGTGATCTTAGAGGAGCCAGTTCTCCTGGTTCCTTCCTACTGAATAACTGAGCATCTCCATTGGCTTTCGTCACTTAACTTCCATCTTAGGGCTGCCCCTTCCTCGGTTATGACATTTGACTGGTCCCCAGACCATGGTGGAATGACTTCAAACACTTATCTCCTGCAGTCATTAAAAACAGTTTCTTGTAGCAATTTGAGATGGGTAGCTTACAGGAGTACGCGTGTCTAAATAAGCTCTAATACAGCTCCAGAATACCTAACAATGCCTGTTGTGAGATCTTACGCATTACTATGCCATTTTCCTCCTTTTAACACCAAGCAACAACTTCAAGCAACACAGAAGCCAGAAGAGTCTCTTCAGGTTTCTAACATTCTTTACATGCTCCTTAAACTTTCTTTTCACTGACCTGCTGCTGGATAAAAGCAACATTGAAAATATATTAAATTGACAGTCAAGGTCTGTAGCTATGCTAGTCATTCTGTTAGAGCCTTGGAAAGAACCTCACTGAAGTCAAGCAGGAAAAAAAATTGTTGAAGCATCAGATGAAGCAGTGAGTTGCAACTTACTCAAATCTTCAAGTACATGATCAAGGAACTGCTGAAGCCCTGAAAGCCACAACTGATTCTGCAAACAGGAGATATGTAACACAAACTTTAGAGTGACCTCCAATCTCTGGTATGTGGTAACAACCTGAGTGTCCATTTATTTATACCTTAAAAGCAGCCAGGCAGGAAAAGATAGGATGAGTGATGTTCTTTTAGTGTAGTAACAGAACTACACAAACATACAAAGTGACAATATTTTCCTGTCATAGTGTGTAACTGGGGTTTAATTCCACTACATGGGTCCATTCTGGATATACACTGATCCAACCAAAATCACTATTTTGTAATATTTTTACCTGAACCACAGGCAATGGCTCCCCATGCTCAGAAGAGTCAAGCAATCAATGTTCTTACGAATCTTTTTGCCAAAGATAACATTGTTAATCTTTGATGTCTACAGTGCATCCATGAGCCTAAAATAAAATCTCACCTCAAAAACTGAGGCATCTGGGGAACCCAGCCAGATGCCAGAGGATCCAGAGCAGCTCAGTTATAAATTGACTGGAATAAAACCCACCAAGTTCAGCCAACCAGAGCATAACTTGAAATATAGGGAAAACCTATAGAGGACTTTATCCTAACCTTTATGTTGGCCTAAGGATACACTGCAATCAGCTAATAAAGAGATAAAACATACAAAACCTTTTTTTTTATTATTTTTCTCCAAGAGGCTGGTGGAAAAAGGGACCAAACTGTTGTTCAGTGATGCGCCTTCACCCCAGGTGTCAGTTCTAAGTTCTCGAGAGCTGATGTGCAGAAAGCAATTCTGACATCTTTCCATCTGGAGCTCAGGAATAATTATCACTACAGGAAAGAAAAGGTTGTGTTAGTAGAAAGGTGCTTTGGCTTTAAATATGAACTAACCTTGCGTGTGTGGAGCTCTACGGCAGAGGAAAGGGAAAGTGAAATGTACTAAATGTTTACACTATGCCTCCAGCAGAGTTTATTGTGTCGGTTTGGAAATTTAGGGCAGCGTGTCCAACCGGGGTCAGATGATTTGCTCCAGGCGATGGTTCAAGGCCGGTTCTCTCTGTCCTTCCCCATCCTGTCCCCATTCACGCACCTTCTCGGTTAAAAGCGGCGAGTTTGTGCTCGAAACTTGAACTGCTTTGCCCGCTAGGCACGTAAATACGTTCACAAAGAGAGAGGTTCAGATGAGCTCAGTGAACAAGCCGCTAACCAGCCTCCGCCAGCGCTGCGGCCCGATCACAGCGCAGCGGCCGCGGGGCAGCGCCCTTCCCGCCTTTTCTCCACAGCTCCAGCCCGGCGGCGCCCCCGAGGGCTCCAGGCTGCGCGGGCGGGGGGAAGCTGCAGGCGGCCCTTCCCCGCAAGATGGCAGCGCTGCCCCGCCGTGCCGGCTGCTCGCCCGCCGTTCGGGAAGCCCGTCGTGCTTCTGCCTGAAGGTGAACCGGCAGCGCACGGCCCCGCGCCTCCGAACGGCCAGGGCGCCGAGGCAGCCTCGCCCTTGCCGAGGCTCCTGTCCTCACCCGCCCGGCAAGCCAGCCCCCCTGGCGGGACCCGCCGCGCCCTCCTACTCCCCCAGCCCTCAGGGGACACCCACCCGCGGTGAGGGGCCACCGCCATGGAGGCAGCGCGCGGGGAGAGGCTCCCGGGGGGCGAGGCACGGGCAGGGCGCTGTGAGGGGAGGCCAGGGCGGGTCAGTCCCGCGGGAGAGGGCGCAGGGGCTGTGAGGCGCGGCGGGACGGGGACCGCGAGATGGCATCCCAGCCGGCAGGAGGCGCCCCCGCACCAGCGGACGGGTGGTGCCTAGAAGGGCCGCGCGGGGCGCTTCCGGCAGGAAGAAGGAGGAGGGACGGTGAGGCGGCACGCTTCCGGGTCGGGTCGGGGCGCGGCGGCCGGAGTCCTGGCGCGGGCGGCCCCGGTAAGTGGCGGGAGGGTTCCGTCACCGGGGCCGCGGGGGGGAACGGGAGGCAGGAGCGGGCCCTGCCTGCGGTCACGGCACCGGCCCCAGCGGTTGTAAGGCTCCGCTGGCGCTCCGGGTGTCGCGGGGGACTGCGGCGGGCGGGCCGGGCCGCCGTGGGGGGTTCGCCGGGAGGGCTCCCCCGGCGAAGTGCTGCCGCGTCTCGGTGCTGCGGGCGGGGGG
>WKFP01015424.1:683506-731886 GCA_011057875.1 Pterocles orientalis
GGGGGTTCGCCAGGAGGGCTCCCCCGGCGAAGTGCTGCGGCGTCTCGGTGCTGCGGGCGGGGGGGGACGCTGCGGGGCCGGCGCAGAGCAGCGGCGGGGCAGGAGCCGGGCGGTTCGCGGCGGTAAAGCAGGTCCGGGGCCCCTCCCGCGGGGATCTGTCGGTAACGGGAGCCCTGAGGGGGAACTTCCTTTGGGCCACCGCTCTTCCAGCAGCGTTGTCCTGGTGTGTGAGGTCAGGGAATTGCAGCAGGATTTAGAAATGGAAGAATGTATTGAAACGAGACAGAATTTGCCGCAGTAAATGAATTCCTGTAAATTCTTACAGTGTGTCTCCTTTCTAGAAAAAATGATTGCGGAAAGCAGCTCCTTTGTGAAGGGTGTGGTGCTCGGAGGAGCCTTCTGCATGTTGGTGACACTCCTCGGACATATCAAGGAGGGCCATGGGACTAAAGCACATCACCACGAGCATCATCACATCCAGGCTCCCAACAAAGAAGACGTCTTAAACCTTTCAGAGGGTGAACGCATGGAGCTTAGTAAAAGTATCCGCGTTTATTGTATCATCCTTGTGAAACCAAAAGATCTGGGGCATTGGGCTGCAGTGAAAGAGACGTGGAGCAAGCACTGCGACAAGGTGGAATTCTACAGCTCTGAAAATGTCAAAGTGTTCGATTCTGTAGTTCTCAACACAAATGATATGTGGGTGATGATGAGAAAAGCTTACAAGATAACATATGAACAATATAAAGATGAATTCAACTGGTTCTTCCTTGCATATCCAACAACATTTGCTATTATTGAAAATCTCAAGTATTTCTTGCTGCAAAAAGACCCCTCACAGCCTTATTATATAGGACACACTGTGAAATCTGGTGACCTCGAGTATGTAGCTGGTGAGGGAGGAATAGTCTTAAGCATTGAATCACTAAGACGACTCTCACGTATTCTTGAAGACCATGACAAGTGTCCAGAGCAGGGAGGTATGATTTGGAAACTTGCTGAGGATAAACAGCTAGCAATCTGCCTGAAGTATACTGGAGTGTTTGCCGAAAATGCAGAAGATACAGAAGGAAAAGATGTCTTTAACACTAAATCAGTGGGTGCTCTCATTAAGGAAGCAATGTCTACTCACCCTCAGCAGGTGGTGGAAGGCTGCTGCTCTGACATGGCCATCACGTTCAGTGGACTGGCCCCGAACCACATGCACGTGATGATGTACGGCGTTTACAGGCTGAGACCCTATGGCCACACGTACAATGATGCACTTATCTTCCTTCCACCTGAAGGCTCGGACAACGACTGATGTCTCTTCAGAGAAGACCTGAACCCATGGAGTCATCTCTTCTCATGACACCCATTTGTACGGACAGATTTGATTTTTGTATCTGGTGGTACTGGTGTACAGTTGTTTTTTTTTTTTGCACATTGAGGTTTGGTACAGCTCTGGAAGGAGAACTTTTTTCTAAATCTTTTATACAGAAATGGTTCTGGCTGGAATGAAATTATGAAGTTAATGTTTATGATAAATGGAAACTAAGTTTATATGGGGGGTTTGTACATGTAAATATTTATTAATGAAAACTCAAAAGAACTTTAGTCTATTGTCACAAATATATTTTTGCAAGATTTTGATTCTTTCAATTCTTCCCGGCCTTTCCAGAATGTCTTTCTATCTTTCTAAGATATTCAAATAAAACTATGGATTCAGTCTCACTGACTAACTCTAAGCTATTTCCTTTAAACTACACAATAGCTTGAGCTATGCTGTTGACGCAGCACCTGTTACTTTATGTACAGATCCTAACCCAGTAAGGAATTAGCAGGAAGCAATCTGATGAAAGAGATCTGTTAGGCAGTTGCAGCAGAGTAATACTAAGTGACCTTTGGACTGCTGTTTTTAAGCAGACAAAAGAAAGAGATAACTATATTTGAGCATTAACACAGTCAGGCTGTTAGCACAAGAGTGATTGCTTATTAAAATTTCACTTCATATATAAGCATTTTAGAATAAAGGTTCAGTATTTTCACTCCTGTTACTGGTGCTAATAGTGTTTACAAGGAAGACGTTCATTAACTGTCACTACAAATGTACTGTAGGTGTATTTACAGTTATTTTTAACACCAAGATGCAGAAAGTGCAACGCACACTTGCGCTCCCACCTTTTCTTTGAATATCAGGCAAAACGGTACATGCCACAAAGCAGCGTACGGGGTTGGGAGGGGGAAGTTGGGTGGTGGGAATACTCTGACAAAGCCAGGTAGGGGAAGTAAAATTTTGATTTCAGTCATGTTTCTGATACTAAAGACAGTTCTGACCTCACTGCAACAACAGTAGTCATATGGCAAGTAAAGGAAAAAGGTGAGTTAACAATTCAAACCAGAATAAATGTCATTTATCACAGATCTGAGTGGTACCAAAACACAGCAGGAGGAGAGAGGATGGAAGGGGAAAAAGCAAACCGCAGAACACAAGAACAGCTCATTTTATGCAAAAAAGAACCACTGAAGCACAAACTGATTCCCCACAGCACTAACAAGAAATTAGTATATTTATAGCAGAGTCTTTAAGATGCATAAAAATATCAGCATTCTGAAGGGAAGGTCTGAGGTTTAGTCAAAAGTTTTTTCTGCAATGCTGCTGTAATAATCACCTTTACTGATGTCTTCCTACATTAATAAAGTTTCAGATTTACCCTCTCATTTTCAAAAGTACAATCTTGTAAATAACTTTACAGGAGAAATTTAAAAGTAGCAGTATTGGGTATCACATTCCATCTCCTATGTCTTAATTTTACTTTAGAGTCAGATGGAGAACACCTCTGCCATTATCTCCTGTAAAGGTCCCAGAGCAGGGAAACCAAACATGCGGAACAGCATCGAGACAAGGCACTTGCATACAAAATTACGTTCTGGCATTATAAAATACAAGTGTTAGAACAGAGACTTTAAATTTTAATAAATGCTTCCAGAGACAGAGTTAGGAGTGGTTGACCTTAAAGTTTCCTTAGTTTATTAAAGGATTCCGTGGCACAGGCTGTTTTCCATAGGCATAGCTTTGGGAATGCAGTTGCTGAACAAAGAGTTGGATCATCCGGACAAACACGCGGTGCTCTGTAACCCATTCTGTAGATGGACATACACGTGGCAGTGTGCACAAGCTGAGATCTCTTTTGACATTCCACCTGAAGAAGCTACTCCTGGCTACATTAATAACTATGCTTTACTATTATGCCTTTGCTAAACAGTGATTTTGTTTCTGCTCCTAAAACAAGAAGGCAAAGAGGGAGTAGAGCATCAGGCACCGAGTCGGCACACACTCCATTGGGAGTATGCCCACCATTACTATTAACTTCACTATAAGGAGAGTGCCATCAAACAGTGTTGGCAGGTAAAAATTTGAATATATATTCTTCAGATATGAACTAGATAAAATAATTTCTAGTCCACATACCAGTTTAAATTTATAAATCCTATACAGATAAATGCATACTAAAAAGAGAAAATCCTTAAGTAAAATATTGAAGTTAATGCTGCTAATAAATTAAGTTAAAAAATAAATGTCAAAAAACTGATTTCTCCACATTCAAGAAACAGGTAGACTAACAAGATGTTAATCAGAAGAAAAAAATCTGAAATGTTTCAGAGGTTTTATAAACCATACTAGTTATATTTCACATACACTTCATATTACTCTTTTAGAAGAGCATAAAAATGTAAACATTTCTTGGCTTTTTCCTCCTTTTTGTTTTAAATAGTCTACTCACAGTCCATGCATGATCTTCCCATCAAATATCTTCAGTCACTAAAGACTTGGGTTTAAGACAAAACAAAAGAACTGTAACAAAAAGAAATCTAGAAAACTATTGTAGCCTAACAGTACTTTTGCATTCACTTGCTTTATTTAGCATAGCCACAGAACAAAATAATTTGTACATTCAGTCACATTAAAAACAAGGAATTACAAAGCAGTCCACATTTAATCTAAGTGCATTCCTTTGGAGTAACACAGTTCCTTTTGTTTCACTTGTACGTCTTCATATGCCAAAGGCCGTCATTTAAATAGTGGATATTTTCAATGCCAATCCCTTTGTTGACCTTCTCACTGTAGGAGGAGGAAAAAGGTACAGAAGTATTAGCTGGGTTAAACATTAGAGCAGTACAAACACAATATTTGAAGGAGAAAATGCAACATTGTCAACTGAAAGGGGAGAAGCTATCATCCACAAAGTCATGATCTTCAACAGCAGGTGGACAAGAAACATTATTTGTTATTACACAGACCCACATTGCTGAATGATAAGATAACAATATTTGCCTTGCACATTTGGTCAACAACTTTCCACAATATTTTTAACTACTTCTTTGTGAGAGGCAGTTCTTCAGGCAACATTTTTGCTGCTGTACTTAATTTTAGGGTTTCTCTATCAAAGTAGCATAGCAGCTCTAAGCGACTCTCGCCCTCCTAGCACAGGAGGTGGTGTAACGCAGCCCGAATGTGGGATTTGACAAGTTCTGGTTCCAGGCGTGCTACTGGCACAATCACGTGCAGGTGAACTGCTCCACTGCTAGCTGCAAGACATCTCAATAAAGAATTATAAATGCAAAATTTATGTGCCAAGGACTTGCAGCATGTTACAGACATATTGTCCTCCTATATCTTTTGAGCCATTTATTTTTAAAATGGTTGTTTTGTCCATCTGCATTGGATTTGTGTTCATCTTTTTTTACAGTATATTACTCCATGGGAAAATCTGGGTTTGTCACAATAAACAAGACAAATTTTATCATTCTAGGGCCAGGAACAAGTTTCATTTCCCTGGAGAATATAATTTACTGTGTTTACACTGTGTTCCATTACTTATACAACTTATCCAAAAGTAATCAGGAAGGAAAATACTGCTATGCTAATTCCATTAATACACCATGCATCGTAATCACACCAAGTGACTGAAATCATACTGTTTCACAACGTTCTGCTTTCAACAGTATCCCACAAAAACGCACACTAGCGGGCTGCATAGACCAGTATCATTTCATTTTCCTCTCTGGCTCACGTTGCTTCTCACAGGAACAGGATATTCAGCTGCAAGGCTGCTGTATTTGAAGTTAAGAATTGGGAATACAGATTTCAGAATGGTTTGGGTTGGAAGGAACCTTAAAGATCATCCAGTTCCACCCCCTGCCATGGGCAGGGACACCTCCACTAGCCCAGGTTGCTCAAAGCCTCATCCAGCCTGGCCTTGAACCCCTCCAGCGATGAAGCATCCACAGCTTCTCTGGGCAACCTGGGCCAGCATTTCACCACCCTCACAGTAAAAAATTCCTAGTATCTAATCTAAATCTCTCTCAGCTTAAAACCGTTACCCCTTGTCCTCTCACTACACTCCCTGATGAAGAGTCCCTCCCCATCTCTCCCGTAGTCCCCTCCAGGTACTGGAAGGCTGCTATAAGGTCTCCCTGGAGACTTCTCTTCTCCAAGCTGAACAACCCCAACTCTCCCAGCCTGTCCTTGTACAGGAGGTGCTCCAGCCCTCTGACCACCTCTGTGGCCTCCTTTGGTTTGCAGTGATCACAGCAGGTCACCGCAGTTGTAGGACTGTGACAAAAGTAGCTATTCTTTCCACCTACTCTTGGACTCTTTTGAAGGCACTATGAAGAATCCCAAGGAATGTAATTCCCCAACAACTAGAGCATGTCCATATCCAGGCTGCTGCAGTCCCAGTCCTCTGTAACACATCCCCACCTCTCTCCCTTGGTAATACGACTTGGTACAGCAGAGTGACCTGGTACAGAAGATGATCCTTCCAAGAACTATCCCCACAACAAAGAGCAACTTGTTCTCATCAAGATCGGCTTCCCCACACAAGCAAGCGCTAGATGGGGCTGCAACCAATACAGCCCAAACCTGCGGGGTGCATCTTACATCCTCCTGCAACACCTCATAGAACTTAAAATTACAAAGTGGATTAGCTCCTTATAACTTAGTACTACCTGAATGCAAAGAACAACCAACAGCCATTTCAATTTCCTGTCTCTTCTCCCTTTCGAGTAGTTTCCAGATGATGTTTATTCCCTGAACAGATCTCTGTATTTCACAAGAAGCTAAGCTAAGCTAGTAAGCACTTCAGGCAGGAATGCTGCATGTGGGTACAAGGTAAAAAAAAAAAAAAGAAAAGGCCACAGAGGAAAGCCCAGCTGGTCAACCAACTACCAGCAGGACTTTAGTCTCTGCAGATAAAAATCACTTCAACATTTTCAATCCCTTCAAATCCAAATTACATCTCTCGCCCAGCCCAGGGAGTAAGTACTCTATACAGGTATTTCTTTGTTCAGCAAGATCTTCGAGAAAGTATGATCAGAGAGCAAGAAATACCAACAATCAGAGGTAGTACTAACATTGTACATCTTAAAATGCATATTCCCATGGAAGAACTCTTTTGATTCAATTTGGTAAAGCAGTAAGTAGGGAACACATTCACTGCCTCCTCTTCTTTTCCCGAATATTAATCAACAAAATGAAATCTTGAGAAATTCTGTACTTGAATGACACATGCTGTAACAGCGATGCAGTAAACTTGATAGTGGTGCTTATATTCCAAACTAACATAGGAATAAAGACGTAGGACAGGGTACAGTTCAATGTTTAAAACACTTACATGTCCTCAGCTGACATCTTCATTACTCCCACACACAACGCATGTTGTTTTCCCTCTGCCATTATTGCCTACAAATTACTGCTAAGGAAAACAGATTTCTTTTTTAAAACTATTTCAGAAAAGTAAAAGCAATATGAGAAAACCGCTTTCCGAAAAGTCTCAAAACCCCCTGTTGAACTTTTACCCTTTTAGTAATTCTAGAGCTCTAGCGCTTAAAGATAAGCAAAATAATGTGCTGCATTTAACAACTGAATCACAGTGTGTAGAACAAAGCACGTATTTATGAACTTTAAACAGCAATTACAGAAAACGATCTCCCAGCACTACACTCCATTTCCTCCTTTGTGCCTAACACTGAGAGACTATAGTCTCACCCCTTCTGTAACAAAACTGCAACTGTACATGGGGCCATTTTAGATTCCAAGGTACAGAAGAACTGAGACACAAATCAAAAAAACAAAAGTACTGAAATCAGACATGTCCTTTACAAAGCTTAGCAACACGTGATGTTAACTGCTGATCTTTTCCTACAGCAGCTAACAAAAGCAGCACAGCTTGCTATTATTAATGCTGTATTTGCTCAGGGTTCCTTGCTCAGTAATAAGGAATGAATTAGCATACTTTCCTCATTTTACATATCCTAATTTCACCAGACGCATAGAGCAACTCTTGACTACAAAACCTAAACATCTTTCCAAACTCCCTAGGAACAGGATCAACTACTTCTATAACTGAAGGAGACACCAGATTGATTAAGGAGGCTGGAGACAAATTACACTGTACCTCACCTATTTTTACAGTTCTGCATAAAAATCACAAAGGAGCTCCACTTATCCATTAGCTTAATTGAACAGCATCCCACCCAACAGCACAGCAGGAACAGTTACTCGGTTTGGAACATCACAGTAAGTAAAAAAATTGAAGAAAAATTTTAACCTTGCCACATAACATCTGAATCTCTGCAGCTCTTTTCAGATTACTAGTTATTCCATGAAATACCATAAAAATCCGAAGTAATTCAGATTATGGTCAGCTGAGAACACAAGAACAGAAATTTTAGCTCATCTGACAGGAAGCAGTAATTCACAGTTAAAGAAGGATACAACAACAGTATCAACGGCAGCAGGGTAAAGTTTTGCTCCAGGAGACGTCAGGCCAGGGCACATTATATTAGCTCCACTTAGCACAAATTTAATGGCGCCTTTATCAACCTGCTGATGTGGTAGAATAAACGGGTCTAGGAGGGGAAAGATACAGCATTACAATTAATACGGTAAGATAAAAACATTAATAACTCATTATCAAGTCAGTTTAGATGGCACAATTAGATACACAGTGTGCTGCAAGGGTAGGAAGTTTGAGAAACTATTACCGGAGCTCCTGCTGGGCTGTACTGTCCCAAAAAGACACAAATACTGTCCTCCCAGACCACATCTTTTATCTGAGAACAAAAGGGTAATCCAACACTAGGCCTATGCCTCCTGCATACCCATATACTGAGTAACAATTTTGACAAGTTCCCCTGGTGAAAACAATCACACAAGTGCCCACATACTAAGAGGTCTTAAAACTAAGGGCTCTTAAATCCCTCAAATTACACGTATGACCTCTTACATGAAAAAGAAACAGTTTAATGTTAACAGGACAAAAAAGGCAAAGATGGACAAAATTCATAGAGGCTGCCAGCTCTCCAAGCCATCCTTCAATTGCACACTCCTTGAAGTATTTCAAACATTGAGATATGACTGAATGATGTCTTTAGGGACACCTACGCTCATCCAAATCAGAGTAACACAACCAAACAGAACAGTGAGAATAGCAAGAAAATAATGCAAGAGACTAAACAGTAAAAAGTACGCAGCATAAATTCTTACAGGAGACAAGCATACATCAGTAAACTCATAATTGAAGACCATTTTTCTAGTAAGACCCTACAAGTATTTAGAAGGAAGCAAAAAGGGTTTAAAGGAAGAGCTGGAAGAACAAAAATAGGGCCTAACAACAGGAAACTTAGATCTCTGTCGTAGGGAAACCTCTCTCAAGTATTTTTGCACACCTTTGCACAATTCAGTTCTTAAAAATTAAAGTTTAGACTGCTTAACATACAGTATCACAATAATTATGGGGGAAGCAATCCATATACAGGCACCTGAAATAGCAAAGCAATAAATTACAGTTGAGAAGGTATACCGCATCTTTGAGATCTATTCTAGACTACATATATGCATGCAAGTAGTAACTTCTTTTCAGTTCAACTCTACAGAAGTCCTGTGGAATCATACACTCACCCCTCTCTCCTCACTACTACCATCCTCAGGAAACTTACATTTGTGAAGCAACCGTAGCGTTGGGTAAAAAATCCCTTCTCTTTGTCTGAAGAACAGCAACTCCCCATTCACAGTGAGGATTTCTATATGTTCATGACTGCAAGATTAAAAGAAATTATTTCCATGGCTACTTAAACATTTTATATTTTAAAGGAAATATTTCACTTCACAGTGTTTGGTCTATCTTGGCATCAGAGAATTAAGGCAGTCAATTACCAAGTAAATTTAAAACTAAAAATATTATCTTTTTTATGCCTCATAATTCAACACTGGCCTCCTGCACACTTCTTTCCCCTTCAAAAATGCAAAAAAGAAAAATCTATGGATAAATATCCAGCTGTTCAATAACTACATTTCTTTGGTCTTTTCAAATGCAATACAAAGAATAGGCAAGGAGAAGGAATCAGCAAAAATTTACTACTTATTTTTAAAAATAAATAATCCAGATAATACACAGAAGCCAAAGAACAGTAAAGAAATGCTACTGGAAGCTATCCAAACAATTCACTACTAGGCATCATTTGTTCTCCTCAAGCTTGCTACTAGCATGCCTTCAAGAGCCTGATGGGCACATGCCAACTTTCTGTTTTGGCCACAACATGGACTATTATCTGCAAGAAATTACATGCTTTCCAAAAACACAAGGTTCATCGACTATACAAAACAAACACATAAAGGCAGCAATCCTATTACCTCAGAAGCAAAGGTTAAGAGAAAGGAAACTCACCATCTTACTATTTTGACTGGGTCTTTCTTTGGCATAATTTGGTTTAGCCATGGTTCAATAACAGGAAACTGGTCTATCAGTTGATTCTTAATGCCTTTAATAACTGAAGTCTTCAGCTGGATGCAGTTTGATACATTCTCCTTTTCATCAAATCTGTCAAATGAGCAAAAGTATTTTAGAAATGCACAATTTGCTGCCCCAAAGATGCCATACCTCAGCAGCATTTATAAATTCCCTACAATACCTTAGCAATACTACATCGAACTTTCAAACCCATGAAGCTCAAATTTGTCCCCTGGGAACACTGGGCTGGGGGAAAGCAGGGAGGTTCCTACAGCTAGACTGTCTCTGCCCCTAAACTTCACAACCATAAAACACTTCCAGTCTCATAGATACACCCTGGCACACCACGCTATTCCACCCACCTCGCGGACCAGCCACTGCTAGCAACACCAACACCCACAGCCCTGTCCAGATCTATTTATGAGCCCTTCTCCTTTGTACTGCCCCAAAGTTCAGAGAAGTTCATGACTCAGCTTACTTTTTAGCTTTTTTTCCTTATAACACGCCAACACCCCAAAAGCCCAGGCCAGCGCTCCCGAAGGGAAAGCAGCCGGCTGCGGGCGGCGCTGCCCCGCGGGCCGAGGGCGAGCCCCTAGGAGGCTGAGGCGGCCCCGCTCCCCGCCAGCCCCGAGCAGGGCCTGACCACGCCGGTCCCACGGGCCCGAGCCCCAGTACAGAGGGAACACCGCCCCCCCACACCTTCCCCCAACCTCCCACCGCGGCCCCGAGCCCTGGCCTGGCGGGGGACAGCGGGGCCCGGCCCCACTCACTTCTTGAACATCCTGGGGGCGGCAGGCGCCGGGCGGGCGAGGCGGGCGGGGGTGTGGGGCCGGGTGTGGGACCGGCGGGCGGCGGCGCGCCTCCGCACTCCCTCACACGAGGTCCCGGCCCTCCCCTCCGCGCTAGCCGGAAGCGCCGCACGCTTTACGGCCTGTCGTACCGCTCCCTCGCAACGGAACGCGCACAGCCTCCGTAGGGCGGGAAAGAATTACAATTCCCAGGGGACCGCGCTTTACGGCCTGTCGCGCCGCTCCATAACAACAGAACGCGCACGGCGTCGGCGGGGCCTGCAATTCCCAGGGGGCCGTGCGGTGCCCCGGCGCATGCGCACTGAGGGAGCGCCCGCAGGCCGGCCGGCGGCTGAGGCGGGACGGGCCGGAGTAGCCGGGCGCTAGCGCTAACACTGAAGCGGTGCGTTCAGAGCGGCACAACGGGTTAAAATACCCAGGGTGACGACAGGCATTTTTCCTGCACGGTCCCAAGGCATCTGTACCCCCCCCGTTTGTCAGGACACGCGTGCGGAGGCGTTGGGGGGTGAGAAGTTCCCACATTTCCCCTCAGGCCGCTGCCCGGGGCGGGAGCGGGTTTTGCAGGTTTGCCCAAGAACTGTGTGCTCGTTCCTTTCCCAGATAATATATCACTATTTATTAAAATAAATCCTTTTAAACAGAATCAAAGTGCTAATAACTACTTACATCATTCAAACACAAAATGTGTTTAACAGGAAATACCCAGCCACCTTCCTATTAGCAAAGCGGAAGCTATCCTGTCCCCAGGAGATGCTGGCCACAGCAGCCTGAGAAACAGATAAAAAAGCAGATGCTGGGGCCAGCTAGGGAACCAGTCAGAGGTGACGATGCCACATCCTGCAAGGTGAAGAAGGAGCAAAAGAAAGCTGTCATCCAGTGAGGATCGCAACTACCAGAGAGATGGGTTCTGGTGAAGACTGTTACACTGCACAGCGTTGATTAGAATCAAATGAGGTTTTCCTTGGTGATGGCTGCAGTAATGGTGAATATTAACAGAAAAACATAAGAGGGCATTTACCATACTGCTTTCTAACTTCTGAAGAGCAGACATGCATGCTTTTGTTCTTTAGGCAGGTAGCTGCTATGGAAGCACACATACAAGTGACCACCTTGTTTCTAGAGTAAGAGAAATGTTTCCACTGGCAAAAAAAGGGAGAAGGGAGAGGACATAAAACACCAGGTCATCATTTCTGCTAACTACCAACTTCTCTTTTCCATACAAAACAAATGAATGAGCTTTGATACTATAGCAGCTAATTAAACCTAATGCTTAAGAGTTACAGCAGTCATGCAAAGTAAAATCAAGCCTTTATACATGGTATTATTTATTCAAATAGTGAAATACAAAGTCAGGAACACATTGATGACTTTTTAAAAGGATAGGAATGAACTATGGCGTTCTATAAATATTCAGGCATTTAACTCACGAACACCACCTCCACCTACATTGTAGCATCACTAAAAATACCAAGCTATAACCAAGAATTCAGTTTTAACTGAAACACAGCAACGTTGCTCATGACCATATCAGAAAGTGACAACAGGAGTTTATCACACCAAAAAAAATATTCCATACATTTTTTTGTGCTACTCAGAATATTTTTTTTAAATAATGCTTTGCCAAGTGAACAATCCTTGCAGGTGTGCTCACGTTTTTAAAAAATGTAGTGAAAAAAAATCATACTCCCACCTTGAATGTTAGAAAAACATAAGGCAAACTTTTAGCCTCAAAGATCCCAGATAAATATGACACATGTCATTAAGGCCATCTGAACCACTGGTTTCATGCTAGCCAAAAACAGCAAGATTCGTTCCTAATTGTCAAAAATGGCTTTTGTCAACAGGAAACTCTTATCTCCATTCTTCTGCTACCTGAAAACACCTGGATCACTGGCTCCTTTCAGGGCTGAGCTATACCTTGAGTCTGGCCTCAACATCTCCATCTTCTCTTCCAAATGCTTTTTGTTGGTGTACCTGAAAAGACTTCAAGGCCAGCTAACTGCCTGCCCAACCTAAATTTGCCGTGCCAAGGATTTTTGAAGATTGCTCCAAGCACCTAGGCTGGAATTTTGTACTATCATCGCTCTCATTATTTCTGTTCAGCCTCACCACCAAATTCTGTAGACATTTGCTGTGGTGGCAGTGTCACTTTTAAGTAACAGATTTTTAAAAGCATGGTACCTGGATAAGAGTGACAAAGCAACAGGCATATCCATCAAATGGCTTTACAACACCTCCAACGCCGAGAGAAACCACCTGTCAGGATCATATGCTAAATAAGGATTTAGTATTTTTCAATGGACAAAGGACAAAATCTATTGAATCAGGCTTCCTCCTGGGTCCCCAGCACTTTACCTCGCCTTCACCCACTCTCCCATGTATCTCAGACCATGACTGGTCAGGAGGTGCAAATTCTGACTGATGGGACACAGTCAGTGACTTTTCCCCACCTGAATGACTGCATGGAAAGGAGAAAAGGATAACCCTCCTGCTTCTCCGGGAAAACACTTACTCATGTCTTTTCTTTTATAAATCCAACCATTTTTCACAAATCAAGAACCTGTAGAAAATTAAGATCGCTTACATCTCTACACCTCTCACCTCATTTGGCTTAAGTGAACATGACAGTTACTGGGAACAGAGGAAAACTTGACAGCATAATCTGTTTTATTTACTTAGTAAAACTGTTTATTTCTGTTACATCTTACTTGGAATGTAGCTTATTAGTGCTTGGCAACAATACAACCTGTTTTAAAGAGAGTCAAAAACGACTGAAGCTGTGTTTGTTTTTTTAATCTGGAAACAGCACTTTTCTGCACATCAGTAGCATTAGGTTTCAGGCCTCAGGAGCTGTCTGCCAGTGAAGTTACTCAGAGAGAAAACACACTCCAGAAAAACCTCAGTGAAATGACACTCCTATCTCTATGAACCACAGCTTCTGTCAAGACAAGTCAGTGCACCTTTCCCTGTCACACACAGAACCGCCAACAGCCTCCCCCCGAGGAGCTCCGCTGTCAGGAAGGCAGGTGTAAGCTCTTGGCTGAAGCCCTTGCAGAACCTCTTCTGGAATAAAACCTCAGCTCTTGTTTCGTTACTTTCTCTGCAACTATTTCTCAGCCGTGATGGAACCATCACAAAGCTCTGGGAGAGGTCAGGCCTCCGGGAGTAGCAGGTGCACCAGCATCACAAAGAGCCACTGAGGCCCACCATTCCCATTTTTCCTTCCAAACGTTAAAAAAAAACCAAACAAACCCCACAGTCCTAGGCTTTAGCCCAGTGCGAGTCCATACATATTAAAAAGCTGGCACTAAATGTTTATTTATAAATAAACGTAAGAAAAATCATTTCCACAGCAAGCTCGCGGGCCGAGGCCTCCACCGTGCCCGCAGGCTCAGCGCACCCGAGCCGCAGCCCGAACTAAACCCGGTTTTGTTCCACGTTTACCTCAGCCGGCAGCCCCTGCGGCAGGCGGGGCGCGGGACTCCGCCTTCCTACGCGTCCCTGCAGGCTATGCCCCACCGCAGCGGCACCGACCCGCTCCGCCAGCCCAGGCCGCCCGGCGCAGCCCAGCCTGAGGGGCCGGGGAGCCGCCCCCCGCTGAGGGCAGGGCGGGACGGCGGGGCCACGCCCTCCAGGTACGGGGCGCGGCGAGGGACAAGCCCCGCCCCCCGCACTCCCGCCACGCGGAGGGCGGCGGCCACGCCCCTTTCCCGCACGACGCGGCCTGCGCCGGCGCGCGAGGGGGTAACGAGCGCGCCCGGTACGAGCGGCCTGTAACTATGATCACTTCCGGTAGGTCAGAAGGCAGCGGGAAGGAGCGGGGGGGGGGGTGGCGCCGGCGGGAGCAGGGTATGCGGGCAGCGCTGCCGGGCCGGAGGTGGGGCCCGCCGCCTAGCCTGGCAGCGCTTCCGGACAGCCGCGCCCCAGCATGCACAGCGACCGGATGCGCCGCCATCTTTAGGCTCCCTCTCTGCCGTGTATTGACAATAACAAGCCCCGGGCCGGGCCGTCCCCCCCTCAGGAAGCGCGAGGAGGAGGCAAAGAGGGGGGAAGCGGGAGCCCGAGGAGAGCGGGCCGCGGGGAGAGAGCGGGACGCCGTGTGGGGCGAGGGGCTGGAGCCGAGGAGTGAGGGAGCCGCGCTCAGCCCTCCCCGCTGCTGCTCCGCGGAGACGAGGCGGCTGGAGCCGGAGGGGAGCGGAAGGAAAAGCTGGGGGAGCGGGCAGCCGTGGGGAAATCTTGGTGTTGGAGAGAAGAATTAAAAGAAACTGGTGGGTGGCGAGAGGCAGGAACGGAGACGCTCCACTGAGAAAGGAGTGAAAGCAAGAGACAAACTCTGAGAGGAAACAAAGTAATAAAGAAAAGGGGAAGAGAGGAGAGAAAGTGATTCCTCCGAGAAAGAAGAAATCGAAGGAGACGGAATAACGAAGGACTCCACTGATGAGAGAGAGGAGTTGAAAGACATCCCCCCCGAGAGACACCAGAGGCTGACTCTAAACCTCTCTCTCTCTCTCCCTTTGTCACACCACAAGGATTTGATGCCCCTCAGCCTGTTCACTTCTGTGTGTTCATGTTTCCCACAGGTTTCTCTTCCCCCAACCCCCCAGCTGCCGCCCAGGAGGTCAGACCTGCCACTGATGGTAATAGCAGCAGCAGCTCCTCCTGCAAGAAGAGAAAGTTAAATAACAGCAGCAACAGCAATTCTGAAAGAGAAGAATTTGATTCCATTTCTTCCTGCGCCTCTTCTCCTTCCAAAAACACCTCATCATCTTCTGTCATCACCACCTCCTCGTGCTCCTCCTCAGGGGTTGCCTCCTCTAACCATCACCTCCAGAAGAAGCTGCGCTTTGAGGACTCCGTGGACTTTATTGGACTCGATGTGAAGATGGCTGAAGAGTCGTCTTCCTCCTCCTCTCCTGCTGCCTCTTCTCAACAGCAACACCAACAACAGCTCAAAAATAAAAGCCTTTTAATTTCGCCAGTGGCTGCGGGGCACCATGCAAATGGCCTGACCAAAGCTGCCTCTACCGTTCCCAGTTTCGCCAACAGTAAACCTGGCTCTGCTAAGAAATTAGTGATCAAGAACTTTAAAGGTAACAGGCCATAATTTGTCTCAACCTATGGGGAGTTGACGCTCAACTTTGTGTTTTGTTTTCAACATGAAAACCGGTTGGCTTTCAAATAGCTCCAAGTTTTACAGGAAGTGCTTTTCTGTGGTGAACACTTCTATACTTATGTAAAGGGAGAATAATGTTTTATGATGCATACTTGCTCAGTCATGTGCACATCCTGAGCTACACTTGGGACTAGCTTTCAGACTCCTTTTGCTTTGTCTCTTGAGAAGGCCTTAATTTATACATTAGACAAAAGGTTTTACTACATAAGTGTGTAAATCACCATAGTTTAAACTTTTAATGCTTGATATCTCTCTTCTAGTAATTCTGATTCAGAGCTTAGTACATATTTTAGCCCTGTTTATGATAAGTCTTTGCACAGAATGTGTTGTTTTTTAAATTGGGCCTGAATCTATATGTCTTGCCTCTGTCCATGTTGTCTGTTTATAGGTTAATCTGCCTGTGCTTAGTTCTAAATGTTGAAACTAAGGTGATTATCAGGCTATTATGGTGGATTTCCTTTCTGGTTTCCCTACTTGCCTTTAAAGTAGGTAGTTCAGATTTTTGCTGAGTGTTTTGCTTGTAATATCTTTGCTGTAATTTTTATTACTTAACTCTTTAATGTCTTTTCTCTGCCTTAGCATACTCTCACTTTACAAGCGTACAGTATTTTATAAATTCTCTCAAAAAGATGGATTTGAAATTATTGAGTATGCTAGAGACCAACTGAAGCAGAGAAATGAAACTTTTCTGATGTGATGCTGCTTCATTTTTTAGTAAATAAAAATACAAGGGGTTGTAGGCAGAAAGCTTAGATAAAATTCTGAAATTTTTTCAGCTATAAAGATGGGGAAATGGTGGGCTTCTCATATTTTCTTCCTTCTGATGTCTTCTAAAATGGTCCAATAGCTTGCTTTCTTGGCTTGTTTTTCTTTTTCCCCTTGTGTTGGAGGGGGTAAAAGATATTACTGACATTACAATTAGTTTCTAAATACATAATTGAGACATGTTTTGTAGCTATATGGCAGAAGGTAAGGATTAGGATTATTCTAGCCACTGAAACGTTTTACAGCAATTCATGATCACAGTGTAACTTTTTGCTTTAAGGTCCTCCTAATTCTCAAAAATGTTCTCCGCCCATCATGTCATCATCATCTAGTTAGACTGATTATTTTTAAATTTATACTTATGATGCAGGATAGTGAGAAATAAATGCCCCTTTTCTGTTGTTTGTATACTGTTATCTTTAAAGGAAGTCAATTTTTCATGTTTAAAGTATTTGTTAAATGTCATGGATTGCATGGTGCTGTGATCATCGTTGCTTATTAATTGGTATTTGAATCATTTGCTTAAAAAGGATGTCTCAAGAATCTGGCAGCTCTACTTTTTATTTACTCTCAGATGCTAAACTGAATAATAAGATCATTGTCTTCATTTTAGTGTGATAGCGTAACATCCTTTACAACTTAAATAACTTTCTAAGATCCAGAATCTTAGTATTTATTGCTGAGTAGCTTCCTCATTAATTGCTATTGAAAATAAGCAACTTGTAGTTAGTTGCATTTCTAGATTCTTACGATACAGCCAATGTTGGAATATTGCTGATATTGTAGGGAAATTACTTCTCTCTTTGATATTTCTAGAGAAATCATAAAGCTTTACAATTTCTTTTTTACTTTTAGGTATGTAGAAGTTAATTCTAATAGAGTAGAAGCTCTGGGTGAATTTCACCTGTTGGTGCCATGGGTGTGCACGTGTCTTCTTTCCTGAATTTTTCTCCTCCTTCCTTCTCCGTTTGGGAACATGCTTATTAGAACAAAACTGGTCATTTTAGTTACTTATGAGAATACACAGAATTTTAAAATAGTCCTGGTATATTTCCAACTGTTAATACAGAATGGAATTAATGAACAGTAAATTTTTTAAAAATAAGCTATACACTATTATCTATCTTTTAATCCATTATTTTTGGCTTTTATGTTAACTTTCTTTTAGCTGTGCTGTTGTGGTAGTGAAAAAATGTGATGAAGATGTAGATATTTCTTGCTGGTTTTTTGTTTTAGCCTTTTATCCCTTTATGAGCTTCTCAGACACAGTATTGTGATTTTTATAAATCACACATACTGTTTGGGCTACAGATGCTGTGATGTGTATGTGAGGAGCAATACTGAGTTTTTCCAATGTATTACTCTTTCAGATTTAAAATAAGATACAGCTTTTATACAAATGCTTTCTTTTCATGAAAGTATAAATTAAAATCTAGAGCATCAGCCCATATGTCTTTCCCCTCAGAGCTACATTTTTCATTTCTGTAAAAGGTAAAATGTTGTGCGTTTTCTAACTACTTTCTCAAACTCAATGTAATTTCTTTTAAAGATAAACCCAAATTGCCTGAAAACTACACAGATGAAACCTGGCAAAAACTGAAAGAAGCTGTAGAAGCTATCCAGAACAGTACATCAATTAAGTACAATTTAGAGGAGCTCTATCAGGTAAGTGCTTTAACCCCAGGTGACAGGGTGGAGCTTTTTGGTTTGTTGTTGGACTTTTTTTTTTTTTCTTCAAATACTTTTGATACAGTGGTAAGAATATGACATTTCGCTTGATAACAGCTTTTGTCATTGAAAAACTTCCCATCGAATAGTTTCTCAAATTTTAAAATCACCAGTAAAAATTACACAAGACTTAAAATTAAACTTGGAAATTTTTTAACTTGCCATGATATAATCCAAGGTATGGTTTCCCTTGCAACAGTTCACAAGAATTAAATAAGGCAAAGAGCTGCATTCCCTTTACTGTTTTGGGCTTTATGGTGTGTAGCTCCTAAAGGAGAAATGTGAAATCGTAAAACATTGGTGTTTAAGTAAGAAAAATATGATTTATACTAAAATGTAATCCTTTTCCTGAAGACAGTATCTGTTCATGATTGAGGATCATAAGTCATTTAAAAACTGAAACCTTGTATTTGACTTCTTAGAAGTTAATAGAACATAATTTTTGTTCATTAATTGCATTATTTTGGTTTGATTGTAAATTTTTTTTGTTCAGCATTCTGTCTATTCTAACAATTGAGAATTGAAATTTATTGCCAGCAACAGCTCTGATTGTTTTGCCCTGAATGTTTTAGGAAGTGATCAGACTTTAAATACTTTTCCTAACTTTTTTTTGTAAGCTCCACTTCTGCTTTTTCAGCTGATTGTGTTAGTGTTGTGGTTTAACCCCAGCTGGCAATAAGCACCACACAGCCACTTGCTTCCTCCCTTACAGCGGGATGGGGGAGAGAATCAGAAGGGTAAAAGTGAGAAAACTCATGGGTTGAGATAAAGACAGTTTCATAGGTAAAGCAAAGCAAAACGAGGAATTCATTCACCACTTCCCATGGGCAGGCAGGTGTTCAGCCTTCCCCAGGAAAGCAGGACTCCATCATGTGTAACGGTTACTTGGGAAGACAAATGCCATCTCTCCAAACATCCCCCCTCTTCCTTCCCCAGCTGTGTCCCCTCCCAGCTCCTTGTCACCCCCAGCCTGCTCCCTGGTGGGGTGAGGAGCAGAAAAGGCCTTGGCGCTGTGTGAGCCCTGCTCAGCAATAACTGACACATCCCTGTGTTACCAACACTGTTTCCAGCACAAACCCAAACACAGCCCCACACCAGCTCCTGGGGAGAAAATTAACTCTGTCCCAGCAAAAAACAGCACAGTTAGGGAGACTTCTTCCCCTCCTCATCTTTTCCATACTAAACGTCGTGGTACTTGTGATTTTAGTGGCCTAGCAACAGAACTGCTTTATCTATGTATTAAGAGGCACTTAGATGTTCTACTCTACTTTTAGAGCCTTTTTTATCTGGTTGTTTGATTTGTTCCTCTGTGTGTATATAGCCTTCTCTCTGTCTGTTCTCTCCAGTATCTCTTCTTCCCCTGCCCTCCCCTTTTCAATAAAAGTTGCAACTGGATATGACTGATTTCTGTGAAAATTTGGGGAGCAAAATCCTGTTTGTACAAGGTTTGGGGGTAGATTTAGGGAGGGATAAATTGCCATTCCTAGTGGAACCAAGAAGCTCATAGGCCAAGTTCTTCAGTCTGGTGTGTTTTTAAGCTCATTATAGTATTTTATGATGTTCGGTTGATCTAAAAATAGCTTTTTTAACAGTTTGTCAGGATAACATATAGTATTGTTAAAGTAACAATAGTATTGTTACTTTTGCAAAACTTGGTGAAACTGAAAACAAATTAAAACCCACTGTATTGGCTGGTATTGTAAATTATTTACTCTAGACGGAACAACAGATCAAATAACTGTTAATTAAATACCTGAAGGATATCCAAAATAGCTTAAAAATACAAAGTTCTATTGAAAGCCTTGCTTCTGCTTTACAGCTATCACTTAAGATTCTGCTAAGTTTTACTACAGGCTTAATTTAATGTTACTTGTTCTCGGAAAACCAAATATATGCTTTTTTTTTAAATCTGTATTTTAACATTGTAATAACCTACATACTTTTCAATGAAACAGAGTGCAATCAAGTACAATTTTTTTTAATAAATCTAAAAATAAATGTCTTGATTTAAAAATAGCAATCACTAGTGTTTTTAAATGCTAACTAGACTAATGTCACTTCTGAACAGCTGCTTGGTAAATGGATTTGATGCCAAATATGCCTTGGCAGACACCATTATCCAAGCATAGAAGGGAATTGCAAAAGATTCTGCAAAAGTTCTGCAGCACACCTCAAAATAAGACACTGCTTTTTTTTGATGGCTTTAAACTTACTGACTTTGGTTTAACTCTTCCCTGTGTTAGAAAATCCCACTGAGCAAACATTTTTAGGCTGTATTTCTTTGTGGGACACTAGCTTCATACTTGCTTTGTCCCTCCCCAGCAAGACACATGATATATATCTTTGAGTAGTGCTGCAGAATTGAAAGCTGCTTTATTAGAATAATTGTCCTTAAATTAGTATCAGAAATAGAGATCTAGATCTTTGGTACCAGATCCCTAGCTAGTGGGGGTTTTTTTGTTTTGGGTTTTTTTTTTTAATCAATCACAGATTTAAGTCCTGGAAAATTCTGATTTTTTTTTTTCTCTCATCAGAGCTGTGTTCAGTTCTTCTTCCTACTTTTCCCTAGCACACAAACCAAGTGAATGCTGCAATTAAAAAAAAAAACAACCAAACAAATAAACAAACAAAAAAAAAAACCCTCCAACAAAAAACCCCACCAAACCCGAAACAAAACAAAAAAAAGGAACCAGAATATATGTTAGACAAAGGAAATATAGTGTACTGCCTGTGGATGTTCTTACCATCTTCAGGGCACAGATTCCCTGATCAGAAAGTTTTATTCCACTAATTCAGAACAAGATAATTTTGTGAACTAGAGCCCCTAAAGGTGTTGGGAATTTTTTATTCATTACAATTATTCTTGTGTAAAACAGTAATAAAATTTGCAAAGCTTAATATTGTAGTAGTGGTGTTATGCTTCACAGAGCAAATCTTAATAAAAGGTTTTGTATTCATGTGCTTAGAAAGTTTAATCTCTTAAAAAAAAAAAAAAGGCCAGTTGGACAGAATTCCCAAATTAAGATGAAAACATTTCTATAGATGTCATCAATGAAGGTGCAGAAGTCTTGCACTCAAGACTAGCAGATGTGTATTTAATGCTTTGGAATTTCTGATGCATAAATGCAAAAGCATGGCTTTTTATGAACACTACATAAAAATAAATCTCTATTAATACACATTAATTTACTTCACTAAGAGTTGATGATAGGCGTTTGTCCATCTACAGTGCAGAGGCTAATTCTTGCAAGGGTTTGGAGCAGCATGGCTCAGTAGTACTTGTGTTGGTATACAGCAGTTCTGAACATGCTGGTAGTGAGATGGATGAACTGAACAAGCACAGCAAAAACGTCAGCTGGTGTCCTAGGCTGGTAGGTAGAAGCGAGAGTAACTGTGGTTATGCAGGTTACTAGCAAGTTCTGTTTAAAACATTCATCTTTGCAGCTCTCAGTTCGCTTCTCCAAAGTAATTGGGAGAAAAGAAGAAGCTCATTTATTGCACTTGCTGAGGGTCTAATCAGGCTTTTTGAGCTTAGTGTTTTCCATCCCCTTCTGAAATCAAAGCGGCGGTTATTTCCTGTTCTGCTGCAGTTTCACGTGTAGCCTGACCCCGTGGGTACAATAGCAGACTAGCGTTGAGCAGCATCCATAATATACTCTGAACAGTGAACTGTGGAGTATGTTTTCCTGTGACATTGAATTTGTTTCAGGTTTCTTAAGTATTAAGGCTGAGAGTTGAATTTGTTGCTCTTTCCAAATATTAAGATATGTACACTTCAGTGATAATTCTGGCTTTCCTAAGTCATCGTTCACTCCTGGTTTGGTCTTAATTGACACACTCACTCTCTTGCTATATTCTGTTTGTTTCTGATAGTAAGCTTATGTAGGTTTGGTTTTCTTTTGTTGTTGTTGTGTGGGATGGTTTTGTTGTGGGATTTTGGTTTTTGTGGTGTTCGGGGGTTTTTTTTGAGGTTTTTTCCCCCTGTTTTTTAACTCCTCTGTCTTAGAGCCAGTTATTAGCTGTAGTGCAATTGTTCTAGAAGTTGTTTACTGTTGATACAGAGAATGATTGCTGTTCATGTTCTAGGATAAACTGAGGAACTTCTTGTTTAGCTGTTTTGATTGTTGCTGTGCTTTTAGGGGTAGCTGCTTACTGTTTGCTGGTGGCTTCTCTTTGGACTGTTTGAAAATATTCTGGGAGACTTGGGTGTAATGGAGGAGATCTCTATATACTTCTGAACCACCCCATCCGTGCGTGGTTGCCTGTGGTTGCTGGGGAACAAACTTGATCTTTTTTTTCCTAGGAGTTGGTTGTACTGGCAACTGAAATACTTTCTGTTAGAAAAATAAAACTGAGAGGCATCAGTTGAAAGTCATATATACCTTTCTTCTCTGTCTTCTACAGATGTTTTACAGAATAATCACATATTGTGTCTTTCACCAGTCCTCAAAGAGTTAAAGTTACTCCTTTGCTTTCCAAATCTGGGCAATTGGTATAAATTTTGGAAAAGAGTTAGGATTATGGACTTAAGAATGCTTGTTTGCATGATCAGTCTCCAGGACATGCCCCCATTAAACATTTTGCTGCTTCCTGTGAAGCACAGCAACAATTCTTTTAATATGTGATTATGATCTAGAAATCTGAGATTAGTCACTGTGAACATCTGGAATGTAGTCATACTACTGAAAAGTGTTCAGGATTATAGCTAAACTTACTCAGGGAAGGGGTTGATGAGTAGATATACATTTTTATATATATATATATCTGTACTTTTGGAGATGAGGGAAGCTTACTCAAGGAAAGGACTGCAAAAGGAACTAACACTAGCAGTGCATTTCTGCTAATACCAGTGTGACTTGCAGAGCACAGCACTTAATAAAAATTAAGACCTTAAGTGTCTGCTTTGAAGTATGAAACCCAGCAAGCTGCTGGAACTTATTAAACTAAGATCCTTGTTCTTAGAGATGCAAGCCCTGCAGTTCCTTATGAGATAGTGGTACTCAAATTAATAAACTGTAAGCTGTGCAGGGCATGGCCTCCTTTGTCTCCTATTACCATTGTGGTGCCATTTATATATAGTGCCATGGCTCAGTGGTGTTTTGCATGCAGCTGTTGGCTGTGTTACAGTTAAAAGCTGGTAGATTCTTGGGTGAGAGGCAGAATTCCATGGTTGTTTTGTTTTTTTCTTTGCTTGTAAAACCACATAGAAGAATGCAAACAGATTTCTTAGTATCTGTTTCTCTTCACTTCAGGCTGTTGAAAATCTCTGCTCCTACAAGATTTCTGCAAACTTGTACAAACAA
The DNA here is from genome assembly GCA_011057875.1 of Pterocles orientalis. Classification (NCBI taxonomy): domain Eukaryota; kingdom Metazoa; phylum Chordata; class Aves; order Pterocliformes; family Pteroclidae; genus Pterocles; species Pterocles orientalis. The sequence continues at coordinate 707,058 of WKFP01015424.1, forward strand.
TTGAGACAGATCTGTGAAGACCATATTAAAGCACAAATTCACCAATTCAGAGAATATCCTTTTTTTTAGCTGTCAACAAGCCAAAATGTTTTACCTTCCAGTATGTGGTGTTGGATTTCTTTAACTAGTTTGTGATATAAGGCCATGGTAATCTGAAGTCCTAGTTTTTGCATAATTGTGTCTGTTTTAATTTTTTTTGTGGGACCTCAGAGAACACTGCTAGTTCCACTATGTCTGTAACTATTTGAAAAGTTTGTGAGAAAGTTTAATTTATATTTATGAAACACTTAGACATCTTACAAAAGCTCATATTAGACTTACAGCACAGCTTTAAAAGGCTGTATGGCTTCAGCCTTTTTTAATATGCTGATCTTGCTATGCTCAGGTAAACAGAAAAGTCTTCCAGTAAATAATTCTTGTTTTCTTTTTAAAGTGCTAAGGGTTCTGAGGATTAGAAAGTTTTATTTTTTAAAGTTCTGAGCTGCATCATATTGAGATCCTGTTAAGTGGGTATTAATTAGTACCAGAACTATGCAGTGATCTGAATACATGTTAAATTTCAAGAATGAAATTTATCTCTTAAGACTATCTCTTAACTGAGCTGAAATTACAGTATCTGTGTAGTGGTGGGCTCTTACATGTATTGTGGATTGTTGGTTTTTGAGGTGTGGGGGTATGTCTGTTTGTTCTGCTCCCCAGGGATGGGGATTAGACAAAATATTCGAAAGTATTAGGTAATTTTATTTTTAGTCATTCAAATAGTTTTGATTTCTCATTATTAACACAAGGACCCTCATTAAAAATAAACATGTTGCAAGAAGTTAATTGGTTCTTTTTGGTAGTAGGTGAGTTTGTTGTGCTCTCTGTTAAGTGTCTTTAAAAAAAATATTGATTCATTTAATTGCTAACACTACCTGTTAATCAGAATTTTCTTAATGATTTCTTCATGGATTCATTGGATAGTGTCCTTTTTCTAAAGAAAATAGACAAATGTTGGCAAGATCACTGCAGACAAATGGTAAGTTTTTTATCTTTTTAAAGTGGTTGCCTAGTCAGCCTATGTTTTGCTTAACTTTGTTCATTTACAAACTTACAGTGCTTCTGGAATGTTGTCTTAAATTTGTATAAGGCTTCTTCATTAAATACAACTGTATCTAGTTTGTTAGAAATTGAGCCTTGAAAATTCTTATCTGTAGTGTGTTCCTTGACACATTGGTCTGATCTTGGACACATGTCATCCCCCCCCAAGTCCTAACTGTTGTTTCTATGCAAATCTTTTTCCTTTTATACCTATTACAGAAGGACCTCTTCTTTTATACAGAAGGATACTAAATGTCGCACTTATCATCTCACCGAGACTGATAGAATATTTTAAACAAATCAACACTAAGAAAGCGTTGCCTTAGACCTGTTAGTGGGATTTTTTTGTTGTTGTTGTTGAATATTATTTTGTTGCCCTTCAAGAGCAAAATGATTATGGCTTTTTTATTTCTTCTCATAACAGATTATGATTAGAAGTATCTTTCTGTTCTTGGATCGAACTTACGTACTTCAGAATTCAATGCTGCCATCTATTTGGTAAGGGCACAAAGAATAAAATTATTTAAATTATCATATATATATTTTGCTGTTTTTCAGGATTTTTTTTAAATATAAACTTTATAGTGACCTGTAAGTTAGATGGTGAATGCATCCATGCTTATTGAAGAGGGAGATTTCACTTTTAATGTAATTGCCATGAATTACAGTATTCTAGAATAGCTGTGGTAGCAAATTTCAGCTAAGTAGATATCAACTTCCAGTTTGCACAGTAAAAGAAAAGGGCCTGTCCAACAACTGAAGTGCGAGGGTTGGTGGTTTTAACATACATAGTATTCAAAGTTCTGTAAGTATTTTTGAAGGAAAAACCTACCTAAAATAAAAGCAAGTTACTCTCTTTTGGTCTTCAACCCTCCCCTCTCTCAGTATTTTAATAATCAGCAAATGTCCTAAAGTGCCTTTGGCACTACCTGAATTACTTTGCCAGAGATGGAAGGAGTGGTGGATGGAGGGCCTGGCTTTTCCTAAAAGATTCCAGACCCACAGTTTCAAATTCATGGAAGGTTTTAAATGGGATGCCCAAAGCAGAGATCCTTGTCTCTCACATCACTGAGTTCTTGTAAACTCTGCCTGAGAATTAGATTACATGGGACCCAGGATGACTTTATCCTTTTCTCTTGGAGGCTGCTGTTCATTCAGTTTCCATCATCTGGTCAACCAAGTGAAAAATAAAGATGCTGTGGAAGTTAGCTGGTTATTTAGGAAAAAATGTGTGCTTTGGTCTTTCAAATTTGTAGCTTACTGTTGATGCTTTGTTGTGGTTTATTCTAACATTTGTGTTTGTTCATCTTGACTGATTTCGGGGCACAGGAATGAGGAATTTAAAGAATGCTAGTATTTACTGGCCTCTTTTTGATCTAGATAAAATTCTATTAATAGAGAATTTTTGAGGTTGATTCTTGCACAATTTATTGAACAGTCTTTATTTTCTTGTTAGGGATATGGGGCTAGAATTGTTCAGAACTCATATAATCAGTGATCAGAAGGTTCAGAACAAAACTATTGATGGCATTCTCCTGCTGATTGAGAGAGAAAGAAATGGTGAAGCTATTGATAGGAGTTTACTGCGAAGCCTTCTGAGCATGCTTTCTGACTTGCAGGTGGGTAAACTTGTTTCACCTTTAAACCAATAAACGGCTCAGATTTTTATTTAGTGCTCAGTAAGCTTTACCCTGGACTGCTATTGTGTTGTTTCCCTAGATCTATCAAGACTCTTTCGAACATAGATTCTTGGAAGAGACTAATCGCCTGTACGCAGCAGAGGGACAGAGGCTTATGCAGGAACGAGAGGTATTTTGGATTTTTGACAAAGCATTTGTAACAGAGTGGAACTATTTTGCTGCCTTAGCCAACATACAGGGCAATAATGGGACCTTTATGTTTTATAGTACTCTGAAAAAGCAAGTTCACGTGCAGTTGCCTTCAGTCACAGTGCTAATGATTTCTGCTTAAAACTGGAGCTACTGATGCTGTCAGACCAGTATTGTCTTTTTTTTTTCCCACCTTTTTGGGTTTTTTTTAAAACCTACAAAACTGGCATTTTCAGGTTCCAGAATATCTTCACCATGTCAACAAGCGCTTGGAAGAAGAAGCAGACAGGATAATCACTTATTTAGATCAGAGCACACAGTAAGTGCAATCTCTTTTTGCTTGGTGGTGTTGGCTATTTGGTTCTTCTTCTGTTGAGGGCCATCTAATAGCTACAATTCATTTCACTTATTGACTGACCATCAAATGCTTTCCCTTCCCACAATTCCTTGTGTACAGCGAAGCACTGTCTTGGCTCACACAGCTAATATCCTTTTCTTTTAAGCCACTAGTTACTTCACGTAAACATTGGGCATTTGGTTAGAGAAAAATAGTCTGCCACCCTCACTCAAAACATCTCTTTTTTTCCTGGAATGCAATTAATTAGCTGTAGTCCTACCTGAAAATGATAGGGTAGAGAATTGTCAGAGACAAATACCCCAGGACAGAGAATTGTCAAGCTAAAGTCTCTGAATATTTACATAAAAATATTTGCATATTCTTTATGGAGTCTGGGTAATTATTGACTAATGTCACTCTTTAGTCTTTTCTGCTTAGAGGCAGGATTTCCTCAAATGCAATCCAGTGGAGGTCATGACTGATAGGACAGAAGAAATATTCTCCTAGGAAAAAGCCACAGCTTAGAGAAAATGTAGGTTATTAATAAACAAAACTCTTCAAGCAAGTGGTAGCAACTTCTTAAAGAGCAAGTACAGAGGATCTTTCTGAGAGGAAGGTGTTTTATTGCTGCCATCATACATTTATTTCCTTCCTCCTTCAGCTGTTAAAAACATTCCGCTTGTTTAGTGGCTTCCTTCTTCCACACCATTATTAGTGGCCACCTCCCTATTTTGTTGTAAAACCTCTTGTGAGGTGTGTTTTTTCTTCTCCTCGGTTTGTCCCCCAAGACATTAATTTCCCACAAAGCAAGAGAAGGTGTATTCTTTGAGAAACTTTTGTCCAGTTTCTTCACTGATGGAACCTTAGTCCAGCTGCCTAGAAGTCGTGTACAACAGGCTTATTGTGCGAGTTAAATCCTCAGTCAGCCAACAGAAAAAAAGATTGCTTACTGAGGAGGAAAAATGGTAAATACATGTGTAATCATTTTAGGTCCTTGGCCACAGATAATTAGAGCACTCCCAGTGACAGGTTTAGTTAACATAATGTTAGAAAAAGGATTTAAAACTGTCAATAATGGAAAAAGGAAAAGTAATTCTAAACGTTTTTTCTATAGGAAGCCACTAATTGCTACTGTAGAAAAGCAACTTCTAGGTGAACATTTAACAGCCATTCTTCAGAAAGGTAATCTTTCTTCTTTATAGAAATGTTTCTAAGTACTGCTTCGGGGCTTTCAATTCCTGTGCTGAAAAAGAAAGTGACAGATTCAGGTGCTGGGGGAGGATGCAAGCTACATCATTCTTTAACACCCTTTGCTACTCAGTTCATGAAATAGCATTGACCATTTTGCAAGTGGGCAAGTGCCATTCTCCTTGTCAGAGGTAAGGAGACGCAATGCTGTCTTCAGACAAAACAAAAGGAAAATTGGAATAGGGGACTCTTGATTTCAGTGTGTTAAATAGCATTTTGAAGACTCGGAGCTAAAGGAGTAGCCTTTGAATTATGGCTGTACCAGAAAGGGAAGACCTTAATTACTTGCTGCTTATAAAAAGCCTCTTGTTTTAAAAATTCAGTACAATTTGAGCAATGAAGTACATTGCCTCAGTTCAGCAACAGTCTCTGAAGTCAAGTGACCCTCTTGCTCTGAGGGATAGTCTGGAAATAGATAGGGGTGCAGCAAGAGCTGAATAGTAAAACTATCAAGTCCTTAGTAGCCAGATTCTGGATGAAACAGGTATGTGAGCATCTTCCTGCAGACCTATAACAGACTCTTTATTGAGAGGAGTATCAAGTTTGCAGTATTTACCCGTTTACTTTCTTAGAGGCTTGCTGTGGAGCATCAGATGTTCTCTGCCAAAAAGTTAAAAGTGAGGATATTTCTTGAAGCTGCTTGCCTTCAAACATCTGTAGAATTTATTTTACAGCTGGCATTGGGACTCAGAGCTCTGTCTTGCCAAGGAACCTTTCCTACAGGTCAATAGAGCGTAAACTCTTCAAATCCTTAGGGAATAGTAAAGCAGAAGTAAGCAAAGGTGTTGTGATGTTATGTGAAGTTCACATAGTCAAAGATATCCAGTGTGATAACAAGGTTTTTAAGGTTTGAGACAGTTCAGGTAGCTGTTCTGTGTTTCACTGTTAAATTAGGTAGCTTAAAAAAATATAAAAAAAAAACCCCACACCACTAATTGCTTGATAAAAAATATTGGCTTTTAAGAGGTCCTTTACTGTAATAATACGCTGCACTTTCTTTGGATTACTCTGATTTTAATTTCTATTGGAATTCTCTGATTTGCAGGTTTAAACCACCTTCTCGATGAAAACCGAATTCAAGACCTGTCTCTTCTGTATCAGTTGTTCAGTCGTGTGAGAGGCGGAGTACAGGTTCTCTTGCAACATTGGATTGAGTACATAAAGGTACTGTTTCTGGAACTCTGGAATTCAGTGGGGTTTACACACAGATATTTGAGTCGTCTCAAGTTTATAACTATTGCATTTTTCTAAGAATAAACATATATTTAATGGACAGCTTTTGAAACTGTATTACGAAAAAGACAGTCAGTGTTCCAGCCCTATCAAAGAAAATATGGAACATTCAGTTGAATTGTTGAATTCCAAATGATTTTGGAGTTTTTGTCTTGCTTATAGCTAGCTGTATGGGACAAGTATATTTCTCCAGTAGACATTTTCATAATGGCAAAACATTTCTGTCTTCTCCCTGCTAAAATTTCTTGTCAGAGTGAGTGGTAGCTTAAGTTACCAACCAACTGAAGTTCAAAAAGCACTTGCATGTCACTTAAGATGTTTTCATCATTAAGATGTTTCAACAGTGCATATGTCACAGAAAATATGGCTGCTGTGAAAGAAAGCTTTGTAATGGCAGAGGAGTACTGTTAAATAAAATAGAGTTTAGTGGGAGCCTCACCTGTGTAAAACCTGAGGCTCTACATGTTTAAAAAGAGTGTGTTAATTTTGTCATGCTTAAGTTATTTCTTCAAACAGAAGTTCTGAATCTGTTCACTTGTTCAGTCCTTGGTTTTGAATAAACATACAAGGTCTAGGAAAAATTATATAGTAAATACTTCATGATGCTATCACTTCTGTTGTGTTAGTGGAATGAATATGAATACCAGAAACAAGACATTACAAAGATAACTTAGGCTTTTTGAAGTCTTGTCATTTAAATTCATTATTCAGACTAATTGAAATATGTTTTATTTTACAGGCATTTGGTAGCACCATAGTTATTAATCCAGAAAAAGACAAAACCATGGTCCAAGAGCTACTTGATTTTAAAGACAAAGTTGACCATATTATTGATGTTTGCTTTCTCAAGAATGAAAAGTTTGTAAATGCCATGAAAGAAGCCTTTGAAACATTCATTAACAAAAGACCAAATAAGCCAGCTGAACTCATAGGTACTTTGCTTCAGTTTTTTCCCATGTGAAAATTTGTGTGGGGGACAAGAAGGAGTTGCTGATGCAGCTTACAGATGGGATACGATGGCACTGTGTGTTATGCACAATACGTTGTCAAACTGGGAGTCTACTGTGCCTTATGCAAGTGAATTATTTGTTAGGATAGCATTAAACACTAAGAACAAGGTCTGTTCATCGGTTCACCAGCTAGGTCATAGAGAAGTGAAGAACATTAGAACTTAGACATTTGACTGGTGTCCACATGTGAGAATACTGCTAATAATTTGGCTTCTTCAGAAGCTTACATAACGCCAGCACATGCACAGAGCTATTAGGAGCTCCACACAGAAAGCTGTGTTATAATGGATGGAAGTGAAGAGAGATGAGGATGCTCTGCACCTCCCCTGTAATGGGGACAGAGCCTCTGGAGTTTGCAAAGAACCTTGTTTACAGATTTGTGCATTCCAGCACTGCAGCTCTGCACTTTTGAATACCTTAATCGTTCCCCCACACAGTGATTTGCAGTCTGTTGTGCTGTTAGGCTTGTGGAGTGATGCTTTCTGTCCTCCTTTTTTAAAATTAATGCACTAACAGTAATGTGCTTACCAAACCATTTGAAATTAAATGGTAATCTGCTAGATAAATTCAGCAGTACAGTCAACACATTGAAGTAACTGCTTTACATATTTTTATTCTCATCTTTTGGTTCTATTACAGCTGTGTCAATCTGTATCAATAGTGACTTTTTACTTTGAGATCATAATACAGACCAGGATTTTTTACATAGACAAAAATCTTTAATATCATGTGTGATTATAAAGTTCAGATGCAGTAATTGCTTATCTGAAAAAAAGGAGATGAGGCTATAGTGGTTTTATATCTTTATAGCCTTTATGAAAATATATCAAGCTAGCTGCGATGAAATTGATTTGAAGGTGATTTCAGGATCCTTTACATTTCCAAAAGAATTCACAATATTAGATTAAAAAAAAAAATTGTTTCTTTGTGATACTAAGCATATGCTAAACTTTTTATTTCTCAACATTCTTTAGCTAAATATGTAGATTCCAAGCTTCGTGCAGGCAACAAAGAAGCTACTGATGAAGAACTTGAAAAAATGCTGGATAAAATTATGATTATATTTAGATTCATATATGGTAAGGATGTTTTTTTTTGTTGGGGATACAGTTGTTTAATCAGTAACTTAAGGTACTTTACAACAATTTTACAGTCTGCATTTTCAAGGGCTCATTCTCTGTAGATGCAGTTTGCTGGTGTAGTGCTGTTTAACTAGTTTACATGTTAAGATGCCATTAACAAGACCTGATAACAAAATCTGTGGAAATGTTAATGTGAAGGCCCTTTTTGGCTTTACTGAGCTTTGAATTGGGCCCCTTGTAGGTAATATTTGTTTAAAACTAGCAATGTAATCACTGTCAAATCTCTTTTCTTACAGGAAAAGATGTCTTTGAGGCCTTTTATAAAAAAGATCTAGCAAAGAGACTATTAGTTGGGAAGAGCGCATCAGTAGATGCTGAAAAATCTATGCTTTCCAAACTCAAACATGGTAAATATCCCTCAGCTTGCTTCCTTTAAAACATAGCCATTTAAACAGGCCTCGCCAGAAGTGCTGTTTGTATTTCCCCTTTACGTGAGGGCAAAACCTTGTGTGCAAGTCTCAAATGACTGGTGGGTTTTGAGGAGGCTCACTTGCTTTTATTTTTGTAATTATAGCAGCAACAGCCAAAAAACAGGAGCGTAAAGTGCCCGGGGTATCTTGGCCTGTGGAATAGAGTAGAGATTCCCTGCTGAATAAGTGAGTGGTATGCTTGGAGAACTTGAGGATGACTTCCACTTGTTATTTACTCTGTATAAGGTTGGAAGCATGAAGCTACCAGCTAGTCTTCTAGTCTGGTCTTCACTGATTCACAGGATGGAGTAAGATATTTAGAACTTGATCTTGTGCTACCACCAAGAGACAGTTTTGCAGGCAGCTGATAGGGATTAGAATTGTTGTCTGAGTGACAGGTTGCCAGTGTAGTCCTAGGATGAACCGTCACGTCCATGTGGAAAAACAATTGGGTTGCAAAATAGCTGCCACATTAAAACATTTTCAGCCTTCTTGTTTATAACCTTATTCTGTATCTTAATTAGAATCCAGGTCTTTATGTAAGAACATAGGCTGAAATATATCGTCTTGCTTCAAAGTACATTCTGATATTTAGAATAACTACTCTATGGTGTTGAAAATAAACAAGATTAATTTTTCACATTTCCATTTTCTCTTTTATAGAATGTGGAGCTGCTTTCACCAGCAAACTTGAAGGAATGTTTAAAGATATGGAGCTTTCAAAAGACATAATGATACAATTTAAACAGGTACTGCGGGAAAGCCTGCCATGGCTCGTTTGTTTACTTGGTTTTATTGAATGAGTTATTCTCAGACAGCCTAACAAGAAGGTGCAGGATGTCTTCAGTTGTGAACATTTCTATTGTAATTGAGTTAAACTCCTTTTGAATTATTCCAGTTGTCTGTAATACTCTTTCACTACAGAGAAAAGGATTTTGTAGGTGATTGTTTTCAAAAGGAGTGGACAAAACCCGACTGGGAAAACAGTCTCTACTGAAAATCATTCGGAATCTATTTCTTAATTCTGTGCTGTCTGTGCTTTTGAAAATTTTACTGAATTTTTAAATGGTTTTATTGAACAACAAATGAAAAAAACTGAAACAACAAGCTTCTTTTAAAAAGCACAACCAAAAGAAACTCAAACCCCACCCACAGTAATAAAAGAAGGATGTAAACTTATAAAACATTTTTAACACCACTATATTCTGATGGATTTGCTTGTAAGTTTTTGCCCATTAGTTCTGGCAGTTCTGTAAGGTTTGGTTACAACAAAATTTTAACATTCTTTTCTCCATTTACACATAGTAGTTACATCTTCACGTCAGCCTACTAAAACACTGCTTTTGCTGTTTTCGTCCTGTATCAAAGTGCCTTTAGAACTTCAGGAAAGCCTTTTTCTCATCCTGATTTTCTTGTGTGTAACTTGCAGTTCATGTAGCAAAGATGTTATCAAGTCACTTGTCTGTGCTCTCATAATGCCTCTTCTAAGTACTGTTCAGTTCTACCTGAAATATGTTTAATAAACATTGATTTATTTCAATTGACTTTGTTTCTTTCTGCAGTATATGCAAAATCAGAATGTACCTGGCAACATTGAACTAACAGTGAATATTCTGACTATGGGTTATTGGCCAACCTACGTGCCTATGGAGGTCCATTTGCCCCCAGAGGTAATGAATGTAGACATATCATACCAAGTATCAGCCTGTCAGGAATGCATCTTGACATCAACTGCAACTTGGTTTTAAACATGCATATCATCTCTAGAAAGAAAGGCAGAAGGGTCTTCTTAAAATAATGGTTGTTTTCTTTTGTTGCAATTCCCTTCATCTTTCTCAGCCTTTATTTAAGGTTTATTTGATTGCGGAGGAGGGAAGGATGCTTTTAAAGTAGAAATTGTGTTTTAGTGGTTTGGGTTTTTTCTTTTTTTAGATGGTAAAACTGCAGGAGATTTTCAAGACTTTTTATTTAGGAAAGCACAGTGGTAGGAAACTTCAGTGGCAGTCAACACTAGGACACTGTGTACTAAAAGCAGAATTTAAAGAGGTGAGTGTATTGTTTCTCTTATTCCTGTTGCTTTGCTGATTCCAAGTCTGGGTTGTACCTTAGGAATATATTGGGAACCTTTTTTTGTGCTGTGATGGAAAACTTAGCACTGGCTTTGCAATTACTTTTAACCTCTTGCTATCATTTCTGGAGTTGGTAGTTTCTGAAATAGATGTATTAAGGACTAAGAAGGTGCATCTGATTATTGGTGGGGGGAAAAAAAGTTGTTGGCTACTGTTTGGGGAAAATATCCAGTGGGTTTAATTCCATATTAAAAATGGTACTAATTTTTATACTGGGGAGAAAAAAAGGGGCCATGTTCTACAGATGGCCTTACTTCATCTGACAGCATTAAGCATCTTTCCAGTAAGATTTCACTACTGAAATAAAAGTTTTGGATTCTACAAGAACACAGCTGTTTTTTAAAGGGCTTCAGCATTTCTTCATGGGCACAAATATCAAGATCAAGAAAAATTCTCTTGTACTAGGAATGCTTACCAGTTCTATTTTTCAGAAAAATGTTAACGATAAAACAAGTAGTATTAAACTTGATTATTTAAATATCCTATAGTTCCTAGTACTGTGTTTCTTAAACTAATGTTTGTGTGACACTTTGACTTAAAGGTCTTTTAAGTTGTAATTCTAAGCACTCAGTGCTTTGAGATTTGTCTTGAGTAAGTTGGTGCATATCTTGAGTTAGTTTTGTCACTGGATAGAACAGTCTAACCTTCTGACCTCTAGTTTATTCTGCATTTCATAGTAAACAGAAGGTGACCAGTAACTTTTATTCTTTCATAGTCCCAAATTAATAAAATAAGTCACATTCTTAAAGTGAAATAATTGGCATATGAGTGACTTGTTCCTTGCCTCTCTCTCCCCCAACTCCCACCCCCCCTAAAAAAAACCAACAAACTAGTGATGTCTGTTAATTTCTTTTGTGACAGGGCAAAAAAGAACTTCAGGTCTCCTTGTTCCAGACACTGGTGCTGCTCATGTTTAATGAAGGAGAGGAATTCAGTTTAGAGGAGATAAAGCAAGCCACTGGGATAGGTTGGTATTGAAAGCAGCTGACCTCTTCCAAGTGTTCTTACTAAAAAAAAATTAAACGAGTTGTTTCTGCTTTAGAGGATGGAGAGCTGAGAAGGACACTTCAGTCTCTGGCTTGTGGCAAAGCCAGAGTACTGACAAAAAGCCCCAAAGGCAAAGATGTGGAAGATGGCGATAAATTCACATGTAACGATGATTTCAGACATAAGCTCTTCAGGATAAAGATCAACCAAATTCAGATGAAAGAAACGGTATATTCTTTTTTATCTTCTGGGGTTTAGATCCTTGGCTTAATTAGCTTGTTGTCTGCCCGTTTACAAACTTTTTTCCTCTCGGTTATAATGTATATACTGATACCTTTGTAAAAGTTATACATATAATAGGGATGATAGCACATACCTAACAGTGTGCTCCCATACTAACTTAGACACCAGTGATGCTAGATGTCTCTAAATGAAGTTCCAATTAGCAAATGTTCTTTTCACTCTTGGTCATTCCCTGGAGCTTTACTGAATGGTTTGTGAACATAGCAACAAGTTCACAGTGAATTTTCCCTGACAGCCATCCAGTGTAAAAATCTGTACAAAGATTTTAATTCTTCATACAAGTGGTTTTTTTAATAGTCTGTTGGCTATAAATCCTTTGTAAAGGATTTATGTCAAATATTTGTCAACAATCATTTTACTGTCTTACACGGAGAATTGTCTTAGAGATGCGAAGAATTGTTTTGTCAGTTCTAGTGTTCTCTTTAAAACTTTTCTAAATGGATCCTTCAGGTAGAGGAACAGGCAAGCACTACAGAGAGAGTATTCCAGGACCGGCAATACCAGATTGACGCTGCAATTGTACGAATCATGAAGATGCGCAAGACACTGAGTCATAATCTGCTTGTGTCAGAGGTCTACAACCAGCTTAAATTCCCAGTAAAGGTGTAGTACTGATTTTTCTTTTTCTAAAACTTCATTGCTTCTTTTTATATTCCCTGGGCAGTCCTCATTTGAACAGCGCTTCTGTCTAAAACATGCATCTTTTTCCTATTAGGAAGGACAGATACTCACTTTCAGGAATTTTTAAAGTGCCAGTTGCATTCATTTCTCTGAATATTACCTCAGACTTCTAGTAAGTTAATGAAACCTATTACCAAAGGCTTTCAGAACCGGAGCCTGTTAACAGTAACTGTGAAGCCAGCTCTCCTTCTATGCTGTTCTTCTTGCATTTAAGTGTTCTTGTTCTTGGGGACGAGGGGAAAACAATTTGAATCTGTAATCGAGAATTATTTTTGATTCTTAACTTGGTTGATACTTTTTAAGAAATTCGTAACCAATGAATGTGCAGTGGTTATTCCAGGCAGGTTAGATTCGTTCGTAGACATAGACACACATATATATGGAATGAAAGTTAAGATATTGCTGAATGTCCGAAAACTAAAGAAGCCCACAGTTGCAATATGAAATTAATAGCTTCCTTATTGTGTACAAATTGAAATGGATTTTCAAATAGACAGTGATGCATCTGTTTGAGTTCAAGCATACAGTGCTTTCTAGCAAGGGAAATGTAAAATAAAAGGTACTGCCCTCTGATTCTGTTTTGCTACCCTGTTAAGTTCCTGCAGACCTGTAAGTATCACTTAAACCGCAGTTGGGCTTCGCAGCTTATAACAGACAAATTAAATGCTTTTCCTCACTCTTTATTGTGAGGCATGTTTATAAAGTCCTTCACCCAGTAAAATCATAGGGTACCCAAACTGTTGCAAAACTCACTGACACCAAGGTAAAATGAAAATTGTGCCATCTTTTACCGGGTAAAAGTCAGAAACACTTTGGTATGTAATGCATGCATTGCAGTTCTTTAGAGTTCAGCTTAAACAGCAGCAAATACCTTTCTCTGCTGTAAAAAGTTTATGCTTAGTTGCAGGTGACAACTTAACTTTGTTATTTTCTCTTCAATCAATTATACATTACAGACTTTAGAAGTTTTCATGCTTTAAGGGATTTGTTGGGCTGGTTTTTTAAACTGATTTGTTTCCTCAGCCACCTTAAACAGTATGGATATTGGCCTTAAGTAGAAAGAAGAAAAAGAACTGAGAAACATTGACTGCAAAGTAGTAATGCTGACATCTGCTTTATTTTACAGCCTGCTGACCTTAAGAAGAGAATAGAATCCTTAATTGACAGGGACTACATGGAAAGAGATAAAGAAAACCCAAATCAGTACAACTATATTGCATAAACATATGTTGGCCTTTGTTTTACTGCACACTTGGTGTCATACACAGTTGCCAGTGGATAAACTAGCCTGTTGATCCCGTTAATTGACTTTTTATACTACCGATGATTGAATGAAAGCAGTGTAATGGAAAAGTATAGTAGAGTGGACTTCTTTCAGTGGTTAACATGCCCATTTAAAGAGTACTATTTACATTTTAAGAAGAATGCTGTTGAACTCTTTGCATGTTATGTAGTAAGATGTGCAGAAAGCTGAAAGAAAGTACCTGGTCTTTGTGATTCCATTTGTCTCGGGGTCTGAAGAGGAGTCCCTTGATATACGACAGATGTCTTTCACACCTTTAAATGGAAACAGAAGGTTAATATAAGAAAATAGCCTTTAAAATGCTTAAACTGCATGCAAACTTTTAATTTACTGTACAGGATGCATTTCATTTAGTAACATACCATTGGTTTGGGTGATGCCCACACTTGGATTTTTTTCCCTTGAGGGAGGGAAAATGGAGAATAAGCCAAGCTATGCTTATTGCTGATCTTACGGAAAATATTCTTGGTTGCAATTAAGACAAGATGGTACCAATATAAAATTATGCATAAAGTTTGCAGTGTGGGCATATATACTGTATATACAAACACCATTCTTAAATAACTGCTGCAACAAAACAAGTTCAAATTAGATTTATATGGCTTGCCTGTAAAACTTAGTGTTCACCTTTGGGAATTTTGAGCATAAAACAGCCATAATGGAAAAAGGGACAGTTTTTACTAGTCATGGGTAGGAGGCCTTCACCTCTTGGCAGCAATACTCTAGAAAAAATGATCTATTTACAGATATTTATGAAAAGCCACACTGTTCTTGTGGTAAAGCTGTAAGAACAAAAATTACAAATGGATTTTAATGCTTGTTTTGCTTTGCAACATTCTAAACTTGAACTAACCTCAAGGTTTAGACAGGGCGGCTCTTCTAAGACTGCCCTGCTTTGGATTGCTTTAACTTAAAGCTTTAAGAACTCAGCCCTAGATGTGGCAGGCCTCCTAGAACCCAGAAGCCTACCTCTCATATAGAAAGTTAAGTATTGCTACAAGGCATCTAAAATATATTTTCTTAGATGACCAGAGAGCATTCTTTGCATCTTTGTAAGACATGGGAGAATAAGTCACTTGAATGTAGAGCTTTGTTTCAACAAAATGCATTTTTTATTGCTACAGCAGCATGTGCCAGGAATATATGGCAAAAAAAAAAGTGTCAGGAAAAAAAAAAGTGTCAGCAGAAAAGCTTAACTCCTCCATGTAACAGTTCTTCCTTACCCAGCCAGGCTTTAGACCTATGATCAGCTGTATTGCAGAGCACAATGAAAAACCTCATCCTCTTTCAGGCACTGATAGTCCTGGGGAATACCAGATAGTTCTTGAAAGCAAGACGTTACTTTTGTTTAATGGCAGTGTAACTTAGCTCTCTGTGATCTATAACTTTTATCACTGTGATCCCACATTCAGGGGTGTGCATGTGCAAGAGAGGGAGAGTGTGTGTGTATTTTGTATCTGACATATCCCATCCTTTTTGCTCTTTTGATCTGCTGTTTAATTCCATATTTTCTCCACCTGTGTTTTCTCTCAAGCTCTTTTATATGCAGTCCTCAGCTGACAGATGAAGCAGATGTTTTTTCTCCTACTAAATTATTTGCTGTCACCCTCTACTAACTGTCGTACAGCTCTTTGATCTGCAGAAAATATACCTTATTCTTTGACACTGTTGCAGCATAACCACTGGTAGACATCCAGGACCATCCTTGCCTCTTTAAGAAAAATACTAATAGTAGAGTTATCTGGTAAGAAACTTGAAGACTGCTCCTGCAAGTCTTTAACCATTAGTTCAGATAGAGATCTACTGGGGAGGAAAGAATGCTCCCGCAAAAAAACCTTCTGTATTTTTCATTCAGTGTTCCGTTTTCTTGTATGTGTTTTGTATCTTTAGCCAATAAAAGATTCCTTTTAAAAAGGTGTTTTGGAGAAGGAGCATAAAACTTAACTCTTCAGGAGACAGGAGATGGTGAATCAGTATTGAACTGGTTCCATTCAGTCTGTTGTAGCATATGAATCTAACACCGCTACATGTTTAAAATACCTGTTTTGGTAAAATCCTCCCTCATTAGACAAGTGTGTTGCATTCAGTCAAACTAACCAGAAAGGTCTGAAGGTTTTATTAAATTTTTATCCCATCCATTTCAATAACATAAATGCAGAAAATATTTGATAGACAATGCCCTCAAATCTCATCTGACTTCCACGATCTGAGGCAGACCCTAAGCGGCAATCTAGTTAAAGCAACCCAAAGAATGAACTTTGAGACCCCTGGCTAGGCCAAGAGAGGGGGTGAGAGAGGGGAGGGGAGAAGGCTTCTCCTTCTTTTATCTTCATGTGTTTTCCCCAAGAACTCATTCATCTCTTCTGCTAGTCTTGCTCATTCCTGGTTAACGACAAAGCTGCAGCCAAGATTTATTGTCCAGCCGTGAAACTCCGCAACTTCTTGCTGGGATCATGTGCCTGCCTATTGAGCCATATATATCTGTAAGAAAAAAAATTAAAGTGGGCTTGGACCACAGCTCATCTGGCTATAACACAACTTGTCTGTTTGGCCACACATTTTTAATCTTGACTCTTGCATGCAGTTTATAGCACCTTGTTCATAAGAAATTGCAGTTTATTCTTAGAAATATATATTTTAGGTTTTTTAATCTTTATACCTATAAATGGACTATTTTTTTGTCTTGGCTGGTTTAAAAAGTGACCATTTTGTTTAAATGCTGTAATTGCAAATGTGTTGTAAACGTCATTTTGTTCTATAGTTTACACAAAGGTGCCAAAGTAAATAGTTCATTTAAAAGGAAAAAAAAAAAACCCTAGCAAACTGTTAAGTTGCTTTAGCTGTTCTTCATATTTTGGTCTCTGCTTGTTGGTTTTTTTTTCCAGTCTTTCATTTTTTCCTAGACATATCATTTGTCCTAATGCTTTCTTTAAAAAAAAAAGTGCATCTGAAGAAATGTTCAAATACCACTTTTTTAGTGATTTCATATAGTAGGAAGAATATTTTCTCTGAAACGTTACACTAAAATTGTAAGAGTACAGCAGCATTCAAAAATGTAATATACTTTTTGTATAACAGTTCTTCAGAGTATGTCTGGAGTGGGGGGAAAAAAAAACTAACCCTGTTACTTTTTCAGAAGCCTCTTCACTCGGCTACCAGAATATAAAACTGCTTTTTTCACTGCATCAAAAAGTTATAGTTTATGCAGACTTGCAAACAGGGCATGTATCACCGTTGCATCCTTCGATGCAAAAAGCAGCAAAACCTTTTTTATGTTTCATAAGTCTGATATGGGTACAGAGAGTCTTTCTTAAGTTGGTAAATAATGTAAATACATGTCCTTTCAGAGAGTGAGTCTGTTATCTAGGTATTTTGTGTCATTTAATAAATATTAAACAGTTTTGTGTTGATAAACTCGTGTGTGTAAAATGCCTTCTTACTCAGAAGTTCTGTATGTTGGGCTTACTAATGTTTGTGGCTTCTTTAAATTCTTTAGCTTGTGCTTTGATAGCAAAATACCTGTTTGCTACTTAAATATAATAATAAGTAGTTCCTTCTTCATTCGGTCATTAAAATCCCTTGAGTTTTCTAAGTGGCTTCCATTCCTGAATTTTTATTTTTATTAAGTCTTCTACCAGGTTATTGGAGGGGAAGGAAATGAGCATCCCTGCAAACTCTGAATCGGGATTAGAATATACTGAAGTGCCAGAAACAGCACGAAAATGCCAGAGGTAGTGCCTTGTTGCTGGTAGGGGAGGCTGCCCTCCTGCCGTACAATTAGTCCTTGTCTCCCAGTACAGTTAGTATTTTTTTAATGATTCTGGTACAATTATTGAAGTACAAAGGACAGGGAACTTGCTTTTGTTACTGATGATGGCCACCTGGGCCACTTGTTAATTTTTCCTCAGCCATTTGGAACCACTGGACTAAATCTGAGCAGAATTTCTCAGGAATATCTTCAGCCCCAGCCCTGCCTGGTGCAGGTGCTCTGAGGACTTAGTGGAGAGGAGGGGCAGAGCGTTTTGATTTTATGTTCTGAGCTCTGGAGGAGTGGTTTGGAAACACAAATAGCTGTACTAAAGCAAGTGCTGATCCTCCAAGCTGGTCTCCGTTGAAGGCTTGCATGTACTGCAGGGAGGCTGGCATTGCAGAGCCCTGCTCTGGTCACAAAACGTGCCCACGGCATGGTGGTTTTACACAGGTATTGTAAATATCTTCCATTAATACTGTTCAGGTGCTTTCTCTGTTATAGCTTGGAGGCAGATAAATGCATGGAATGATTTTTCCACTAAGAATTTCTCCTTTAAGAGAATGTTTCCTACTTTCTACATTCTCTGCAATCCTACAGAATTTTGTTTGTTTTTTAAAAAAAAAAAAAAATAGAGAAGCAGATGGATATTTGGAGTTTGACAGATCTGTCTGCTCTGAGAACAATACCAGTGAGCAGTAAATACTTTTCATTCCTGTTACAGTATGAAGTGCAATATACATTACTGTACTTTCTCCTAATATTTTGGAAAATTTTTTCCCCTCTTAAAGGGACAAGGGCTTGTGGACGTACTGTGGTATTCAGAAAATCAACACCTCAAAACTTACTTGAGGGGTTGAGAGACATTGGACTTTGAGCAGAGGGGATCTTGTAAAATATGGAGTTAACTGGGAAGAGGAGCAATGGTTTTTCTTCTGGCTAAGTAACTGCTTTCTAATACAAGGTCATCTTTAAAATGACTCTGGTAACTTGTCTTGCTGCTGCTTGTGGGAAATAAGCATTAGGATATAAATGAAAGAAGAAAAGTAACTTTTAAAGTTAATTTTCTAAAACCAGTAAGACATTGCAGCACCATAAATAAAACCCTTAAACTTAGGGAAAGTAGTTCACATCCAGCAAATACTAAATTTTTATTGATTGTTATGGATTTACACACGCAGGCCCCCAGGATCCCACTGAGAATGCTGAGTCCGAGGGAAGGTTTCCAGTTAGGCTGTTATTAGTTCTTTGGTTACAGCTCAAGCGGGTGCCTCCAGAGAGGGACCCCTACCCCAGTTCACACCTGTCAATCATACCGTACTACCCGTCACCCCATCCCCAAGCCCAACCACACCTAATTCTTGTTGGTGGTCTCTTGATTTCTTATCAGTTTTCACTGGCATTGGGCTGGCTGCCTTCTGAAGTTACTTCATTTCCTTGGAATTGTCTCCTTGGTCCCTATCTCCTTCATTCTGCTCGTATCTGCCAGATCCATCTAGTTCTTTGTTAGCAGCCTTAGTTTTATCAAAGGTTTACGCTTGGTCAGCGCTTGCAGCCTAAGGCTTCAGCTACTTCAGCTATGAATGGTCAGCTGCTAACACTGCACGAGACTGTTCAGAGCAAGGGACACAGTTAATCAAATTTCTGCTGTAACATTGATCGTTAGGATTGTTTTAAAGAGTAAGCTAAAGTTTGTCAGCCTGAAACACCAGCTTGGTCGCTCTGACTTTCAAATAGAGAGGGGCTAGTATGCGAGTGAATTGCATCTAAGATACTATGGAATTGATTTCTTTTTACTATTTGGAGCGATAAGGAGTTTTAATACAGCATGAAATTGCCGTGCTGGATTATTAGCAAGATGTTCATTTAGTATGCAGCTTTTTTCCCCTCCCAGACCAAACCTCGTATGAAATTATCCCAATGCATGTTCTGTTTTACCCTTGTGTAGTCTCTGAAGCTTGAAGTATATCTGAGAATAATTTGCTACTATGGTCAAAAAACAGATACCCTTATCAAAAAAATATTTCAGTTGGCCCTAGTTTGAGGCTCAAAGCAAGGCTGCTCTACTAATTTTCCCTAAAGGCTTGGCAAGACGCTGGTGCACGCTGGGGAGGAGGTACCGCTTTTGGGCATGGCAACAGAGATTACAAAATACAGCCTCTCTAGAGGAGAGCTGGAACCTTGTCACCGTGCAGGTAAAGCTTGTTTGGAGGCTGCAGCAGTAGGTCAGGCTCGCTCCTCCGGAGAACTGGTTCTGCTGCACCCAGAGGGCTGTGATTCTGCCGCTTGCAGAACTGGCACCATCTGCAGTTTCTTCTTTTTTTATTTCTACGGCAGTGGCTGCTGCTTCAAATTCTAGCTCCAATAGCGCAAAGGAGACACACAACCTCCAACTACAGAGAGATCCCCAGAAGAGTGTTGTTGCTCAGGTCCACACAGTGAACAGGCATTAGCTCAGGGTTAGCCAGACCTGGTTTCCTTCCACTGTTAGAGCTGGAGACTGTAGGCTAATTACAGATATCATCATTACATATATCATCTGCCCTGATGTGCTCTCTGTAAAAGGGATGTGATGTTATTCTAGGTCACAAGGGATCCTGTAGCACTGAAGTCCTGCAGTCAAAATATCCAGATATGAACATTACTATAAAATACATATATCTAAAATACAGGATTGAGAAAGAGACTAACTTACTGCTCAAGTTTGAAATTTCCTGCTGAAATTTCTCCGAAAAAGTTAGTCAATACATCTTTGATAAGAGTTGGAAGTGGGAGGTGCCTCGTATGCAGAGCCAGTCGTTTTCACAAAATAATTTCTGCTCTGAAGCTGACAGATGTATCTCCAACAAGCTAGCAATGTATGTCGCTTAAAAACAAAATTGAGTACTGACATTTTTCTACTTTGCTGTTGCAAGCCCAAAAAATATTGAGTTGTCGGTCAAGTTTTTTTTCCCATTACACAGATCTCTAGAAGTAGTTTGCTGTGACTCACCAACTGCATACATCTCATCTGCTGCCCCATGTTAACCCAGCTGCTGCATGCTCTAGTACATGTGTCCCGCAGCAGCTGGAAATGCTTCTGAGCACAGCTGCGTACCCTACCACCACGGGCCCCATCTCACCCTGCATCCCCCAGCATCAAGGATGCCCGCAGTGGGACAGCACTGTGTCAAACCTCAGCCCCTGCCTCCCTTTCCCCTCCCCAGGCAGCTGGGGTATGATTAAACCAAGTTACACATATACAAGTTATGTCGGTGTAACAGGCTTGTGATGAAATTCTGCTGCTTGTGCCTTTGCTTCTCCCTGCTAAGGTGGGAGTGTGTTTTTCCAGCTGTGTCACAACGTGAGATTTCAGAGTGCTTTTGCAGGAAATTTTGCAGCTCTCTGCTGCAACCCGAGCTCTTCACCTCCCCACCACTGTTTCTTTTTCTGGCATTTCACGTGATTGCTCCGGTCTTGACTCAGCAGTTTCCTGCAGCAGCATTTAATGGTTTGGTTTCCTATCACCATCTCCTCCAGAAACCCAGCAACTCAGAAACACTGCCATCTGCTCAGAGCAGTAGTGAACAGCAGCTTTTGCACGTTTTGGATGATAAGTGATTTTTTTCAGAGCTTGCATAGTAGAGCTATCAGGAGTCATCCTTCCTCCCCAGGCTACAAACTGGGGCTGCATGAGAAGGCAAACTTTGGTGAAATGCTGTTAACACTCACAGCTGTTGGCACAGTCCCAGGAAGGTCCCTGTGCCAAGTGAATCTGTGCTCTCTCTAGCCAGCATTAATCTCTTCCTCTTTCTATCCCTCCCCTGTGAAATGATACCAAATCCTTCCTCTGCCTCCTGGAAACGGTTATTCTGTGACCTTGTCCCTGGAAAAAATACAAAAAATACCCTGTTGTTTAAAGACAGATCTAAAATAATGAATATAGACACATTAGAATCTAGGAGTGATTACTGCATGTCCTAGGCATTATCTCGTTTTATCACAAGCAATACTCTTCTGCACCAGAGATCATAGAGTTATTCAGTGCTTCATTAAACACTGGACACTTTGCTTCTGGCCACCAACATCCATCGATTTTTGCAAATCCCAGGGTTAAGAAAAGTTTGATTACGGATCTAACCAGCTGAAACTGGCAAAGGATTAAGCATACACTGGACATCAAGAATATGGTGTGAATGAAAGTCACAAAACAGACTATACATTTGAAATTAGACGTAGGCATATATTCCCTGATGAACCAAATGCCTCCATCTCTGCACCCTGGCGCCTGTGCTCACATCACCACGGAGGGTCTGACCAGGAGGTAGCTGGGGCTGCCAGTGGACTCGGGGTGCGGTGCTGCTCATGGCCACTGCCCCGTCCCTGGCCCCGTCAGATGACGAAGATGGTGCTGGTGTCAGAGGAGGCAGCTTGCCGGTGGAGGAAATGCTGCTGTGTCCTGATGGCCCAGCTGTGGGTGTGCACTGGGGTGCTGCTGCCTGCACGGGGAGAGGCGGCAAGGGCGGCAGACGCACTGTCTTCTTCCTGCTCTCGCTGCTGCAGGGCAGTGCCACACTGTCCGTCTGCAAGTGAAGCCAAGGAGAGAGAGAGGCTGCATGACTGTGCCCATGCCCCGCACCACGGCTGGAAGAGCTCCTGCTCGTCCTTTGCGGGCTCCTACCTGTGCGCGGTGGCTCCTGGCGGCCTGCGAGCTGTCAGGGCAGGGCAGCGGTGGCAGCCTGTCCTTGTGAAGGGACGAGGCCTGGCTCTGGCCGCCCTGCGATGCTTCTGGGGGCAGCCTGTGGCCCACCTGCGGGCAGAGGGAGGAGGAGGAGGCATAAGATGGAGGCAGCTGCTTTGGCACAGCAGCCCCATCCCACCACTGGCCTTCCCCTCTTACCCCGTCCCTCAGCTGGTGCCTCATCTGCAGGCTTGGCAGCCCGTTGACCAGGGGCTTGACCGAGATGCTTGGGCGGGTGTTATCTTGTCCTGGGGACAGCTTTTTTCCCGGACTCCAACGCAAAACCTCTCCGAGGACCTCAGCGGCCGTCAGTAGTGGCCTTTGGGCAGAGCTGGGCTTTGCCGAGGAGCTCTAATTCCGTGCGAGTCAGAAGTGGTTGTCTGTGCACTAGGAGGAGCAGCAGAGTCTCTGAAGAGGCGATTATTGCTGAAGAGAGAATTGCCACCAAGTAGAGCAGCAGGTGAACTCCAGCTCAGGTCAGCAGTGGTCCTTTCCGTGAATTCAGAGCCGGGCTGTGCCAGTGCAAAGCCACGCTCTGCTCTCCACCTGCTGCTGTTCTGGGGAGACCCTTGGTGATCTGGGCAACTGCCAGAGCCATCTCCAGAAAAGCCCATAGGAACAGTGTGGGAACCTCCGTGCTGCTCCATCCTTGGGAAGGTGCTGGCACAAGCACTCCTGGACATCATTCCCAGGGCTGTGCTAGCTTGTGTTGGTAGCTACTACTTGATTTAATTTCAAGCTTCACTAAATTGGCATAAAGGAAACAAGGTAATCAGTCTTCCTTTTACATCTGCAGAACATCAGTTATTTTTCAGTCTATTTCCTATGTACAAGCAAGAGATCAAAATATTCCGGATTTTTCACTCGGAACAAGAAGGTGTTTGAAAATACCAATGTTTATAAATAAAGCTACATGTCCTGAAGTAAATGTTCCAGCTGACACAAAAGGGGACATTCTACCACACAAACTGCCTGGAACATACCAACCATTTTCTCCTCCTCCAATTAATTAAAGCCTAATTCAGTGTCTGTTTCCTAATAGTCAAATCCTCTTAACGTGATTGCTCCTAAGGACTTTGCACTAGAACAGTGGAGCCTGAGGAAACGTCAAAGCCCCAGCAGCAGGACTCTCCCTCGCCTCTGAAATGCCCCGTTCTTTGCGGTGGAACTGAGAAAGAAGACTTGCTGCTCTCAAAATGTGTGGTTTCATTTGTGCTGCTGTTCCTGGGTGCTGGCTCAGTTATGAAATAGAAAGCTTATTTGTTCCGATAAATTCTCAGTAAATTAAGCCCAAAGGCTAAGTTACAAATTTTTATTTCTCAGTATTTTCACGACATGAATTTATATACTCACATGCAGTGATGCTTACGCATACACATGTGCAGATATGTAGTATGCACAATAAGCTGGTTCTAGGCGTAGTTACTAAGCACAAAAAGAAATGCAAAGAAGCAGTGAACATGTCTGACCACATAAGCATTTGTGTGTGGAACCCCCCTTTGCACGATGAACTGCTTCGGTCATGGTCCTGACTTTCCAGGTTCGGTTTTGTGATACTCTTTGGAAAAGTACGGTATTGCAAGTGTACAACCGAGAGTATTTAACTGACATTTAATCACAAATTGCATTATTTCAACTTCCTCAAGACTTCGTCACTGCTCTCCTGTCCACACTATCTACACCCTCACTGTCTCACTATATCAGGTCAATGCATTTTATTGTCGTCTTCAAGAGCTTTCATTTTCTTCCCCCATGATGGGGGATGTCTATTTTCAGTGTACTATTTGCAGTGCTCCCACAGCATCCCAAACAGGAATCTGTTATTCCAGAAGGGCCCTTTCTCGAGGAGTATAGAGCTCCTGACTCCTCAGGCAGTTGAGCATCTCCCTGCAATTTTCCTTGCCATCTCCCAGCCCCAGTCTCTTCGTCTTCCCTTTATTTGCCGAGCCAGCTCTTTCTTCCCCCTCTACCCCTGCTTTGTGCCCCATGTTCTGCTTTTGCCATCAGCAGCACAGCGTCCCAGTTCCCGCTGCTGGTGCCAACCCCCTCCCTGCTTTTCAGAGGCCATTCCTGGGAAGGTTTCTGCCCCGTCACGGTGGTGGCAGTCCCCCCGAGATCCTGAGCCCACCTCTGGTGGGGCTGGGTGGCACGGGAGGATGGGCAGCAGCGAGGGGACACCTGCCTCGCCCCGGGCCGTGCTCCACTGCACTGACTTAAAACATCAGGTCAATTTAGCCCCTTTGTATTTATTGTCAACATGGAAAATATCTTAATTTTTTTTCTTTGCACCGAAAGCCTCTGCATTAAACTTCTTTGAACGCGTACATCCTCTCAGCTTTCTCTTCTCAGCTTCCTGCAGCCCCGCTGCAGACACCACCGGCTGCCGAGGGCCACCTGCAAGCCGCCGGGCAGCTGCAGCCGCGCAGTACCCGCTGTACCCGCCCTGGGCAAGGCCCGGGGGCCGCTGTCGCCCAGCCAGGCCCCGCCGGGCCTCCGGAGCAGGCGGGGGCGCACCCGCGCGGTCCCACCGCCCGCCCGAGGCAGCGCACGGCGAGCGTCCTGTCCGCGAGCCATCGAATCGAGCCCCGGCGCGGCGATTGGCGGCGGGCGGGCGGCACCGCCCCTCCCCTCACATGACCGATGGCGAGGTTTGTATCGCGCCCGCTCGC
>WKFP01015424.1:741842-770292 GCA_011057875.1 Pterocles orientalis
GGGGGGGCAGGTGTCCCTGCGGGCGGGCGCTGCTCCTCCCCCCGCCCTGCGGCGCACGTGACGCGGGGTTGGGCAAGGGTCGGGCACGCGCGGGGGTGCTCCCGGGGCCGCCTGAGTCCAGCGGTGGCTTCCTCGCGGCGGCTCCGTGCCGCGCTGTCACCCGCAGAAGGGGAGCGGGGACCCAGGGGGGACCCTGGTGCTGGTGCTGCCGCTGGGCTGGCAGCGCGGAGCCGGCCCGGCGCCATTCCCGGGCGGCTGAGGGCCGTGTGTCTGCTGAGGGCCTGCGGCAGCCTGCCCGCCCGAGCGGCCGGTGAGCTGTGGGGGGCGGTCTGGTCAGCCCTCAGCAGCGGGGTCGACGGTCACGGCGACGCAAATCGGCGCTGGTTGTGGGGAGATTCGCTGGGATAGGCCTCCGACAGCTATAAAAGGCTCTTGAAAAATGTAAAGGGAATTTAACATGCACGTCCTTTGGGCCAGAAACTGTGGAAGCACAAGGAAAGCACCCCGATCTCTCCTCTTGGAGGTCAGGTTCAGTCATACCACTGATGAAACAGATAATAGGAAGGAAGAGGACTAGGAAGACCCTGCTCGACAAGCAGTACATTGTTTAAGAGCTGTGTTTATGCACTTCAGTTTACTCAGTTTGTCACCGGAAGGCTAATGGTCATTTAGATTATTAAGCTTTGTCAGGTAAATAGACTATAAAACATTCTCCTAGTTTTAATACTTTTCAGAATGTAGCTGCTCTTTCAGTGTCTGGCAAACTGAATCCAGCCCTGAAATAATTTACTGCTTTGTAATGAGCTGTCCTCTTTAAGTGCTTCTAGAAAATGAGGTAAAAGCAATGTCTTAATAGCTAATAATCATATCTTGTAGGTTTTTTCCAGTCCTATGCAGTGGAAGTAGATGTGAAGGATGCCTCTAATGCTACGTGCCTGTATGCAAAATGGATGATGAGATTCTTGATAACATATGAAACAAACAGTAGTGATTATGTAAGTATTTGGAGGTAACTTTTGTTGAGAACTGTATTTTGTACTGTGTAAAAGTTGAAGTGCATTCTCTTACCTAGAGTGTTTGGGTTTTTTACTTTTTTCTTTCTTTTACTAAGTCAGTAATTAAGAGTATTCCTAAATATTAATTTAAAAACGAAGCATGAGTTCCCAATTAATAATATAAATAACTGGAAGTGTCCTATTGCACTTACTTAAATGGCATACTGGTCAAATTTGGTGGGTTTTGTGTATCAATGTAATGTTCTTAGCCCAAATAGTAAATGTAAATTTACAGATTTGTACTATTGTACTCAGGTCTGATATGGCTCCTTTCTAAATCGTGTCAGGGAGCCTTTTTTCATAATTCTGTAGAAAAACCTAAAATAATCTTGGTTTACTAACTCCAGTGGGTTCATAATGTTGTCAAGGGAAGAGCTGCTCCCTGTGAAAACATTTTAAATTACTATTTTCTTCTAGAAAAATGCAACCTTGAATTTGTCATCTAATGTGACACACAATGGAAGCGTCTGTGGCAACGACACACAAGCTGCACTTCTGGCGGTGCAGTTTGGGGAAGGTCACTCTTGGAGCGTTAACTTTACAAGAACCAATGAAACTTACCAGGGGGATGTCGTCACGTTTACTTACAACACCAATGATACTGCTGTATTTCCTGATGCTAAAAGAAAAGGTAATCTTCAGTGTAGAATGCTACTTACGAAACAATCTCGGTCAGAAGTGTCAGATCTTGTGTACCTGGCCTCAGCTGGCTTTTTCAAAGTTAGAGGGACTAATAATGCATCTCATGACTTCTGTGCGATACACTGCTTGAACTATTATTCATCACATGGGGGAGGCACTCTTTTGTCAGGCAGTAGCAATAGGATGAGGGGTAACAGTTTTAAGCTGAAAGAGGGTAGATTTAGGTTAGATATTGTGAAGAAATCTTTTCCCATATGCAGGTAGTGAGACACTGGCCCAGGTTGCCCAGAGAAGCTGTGGATGCCCCATCCCTGGAGGTGTTCAGGGCCAGGCTGGATGAGGCTTTGAGCAACCTGGGCTAGTGGGAGGTGTCCCTGCCCATGGCAGGGGGTTGGAACTCGATGATCTGTAAGGTTTCTTCCAACCCAAACCATTCTATGATTCTGTCGTCATACTGGTACACAATAGGCATATGGAAGATTCATTTTAGTGTGCACTGCTTGACTTTCCACCTAGCAAAGCACTACAGTGTTAGGCTTTCCCTGTACTAATACCTGCTAATAATAAGATTTTTTTGTTTGTTTGTTAAAGAAAAAAATAAGTAGAAAGCTTCACCTTTCTAATGGCTTGTCTAGTTCTGGAAGCTTGGTTACTTCTCTGCATTACTTAGCACTTCAGCTCAGGACACGTGAGTAAAACATGCAAGAGAGGTTAGGATTGTTAAACTTAATTCTCTCTTTGTCTTACAGGTAGTGTTATATTTTATGTAATTCAATAAATGTGCTTGTAATTCATAAGGCATTAAAATATTTGTGCTTATTTGTAGGACCAGTTACTATTGTTGTAAAGGATACTATGCTTCCAGTTCAACTGAATAACGTCTTCGTTTGTCATAGTACTGAGTTTTTAGAAGCAGAAAACGTAACACAGATGTTCTGGAATGTTACTGTGCAGGCTTTTGTTCAGAATGGCACAATCGGTAAAAACGGTAAGCATTTCAATTCATCAGTGAGGGGTTTCTGTATTGCACCTTAGTGTGGGGAACAAAGGCCCATAATAACAAAAATATGTGTTGTGTTGAATAATATTCATATAAATATCCCTTAGTATGTCCTTCCCTGTTCCTGGTAAAAGAGTTTAGCAGACCAGATTTACTGGTGTATAGTAATGTAGACTGTTCCTGTGCCAAGGCGGTAGTCTAATAAAGTGTGTATTCCAGTAATTGGGGTGTTAAAAATAAGCACTTCAGAACTACTGCTGCTGACTAGGTCACCTGAGCTTCAGGGTTTTTAACTGACTGCCTTCCACTTTCAGTGGTGGCCTCTGCTTTTTTATTCACGTAGTCCAGAGCCTGTTGGCTCATCTCATTGCTCAGCTACTCAAGAGATGAGCACATCATCCTGCTACATATAGCTTAATAGTGTTGCTTACTTTGTCTACAGCAAATGCATATCACAATTTTATAACCACTTGGCTATCTTTGTGTGTTTCTCTTCTGTCTGTTGGAGGTAAGTGGTACTGCATATGCTACATGCATTTAAATCTGTGGGCATTACAGAATTGCTAAGAATAAGTGGTAGCTGTGAATTGTTTGGAATACTGTGCCATAGTGCTGAGTTTGAGACTTCTGCCTTGGTGATTAGCAGACTGCCAATGAGCCTAGATTTTGACAGAGAAATGGTATCTGTATTGAACTGACCTCTGAGTCATAAGGCTTTAATAAAATTTAAGCACTGAAATGGTGGTTAAAATTTCTTTTCAGAGTCTAGATGTCATGCTGATACACCTACTTCTGCACCTACTGTTCCGCCTACTATTGCCAACGTAACTACTGTAACTACCACCACTTTGTCACCTGCTCCAACCACTCCTCCCAAACCTGTGGAGAATCCAGACACAGGAAACTATTCCCTTAAAAGTGGAAATAAGACTTGTCTTCTGGCTACTGTGGGGCTGCAGCTGAATGTTTCCCAAGACAAGGTGCTTCTCTTCTATTTTAGAAGAATAGAAAGGTTGCTGTAGTTATTTGGTATGAAATGTGAGTGCAGGGTATTGGTTTTGTGCGCTGCTGGCTGTCCAGAACTGCTTCTAAGTATTATGCATAGCACCTCTCTGACATCAGAATACTTTTGTGGCATAGTATCTGGCTTCAAAACTTTGTCGATTCAACATAACTAGTTACTGGGAGTATCTCTAACATCACTAAAAGCCTGGAACTTTCTTAGCTTTTAAGGCTGTTGGTCCCTGCAGATGCTGTCTTTCCCAACGGAGGGAGCCAAAGCTAAGCTGTTGTATTGAGTCAGCAAAATAAGACTTCACTGGGCAATCTGTTTGCCTCGGTATTACAAGCATGTAAAGTTAACTCAAGTGGCCTTGTTTCAATAGTAGCCAGGCTCAAATCATCCTGCTGTCATCTTCATGACAAGCTCTTCTAGCCTAAGACTGCTACTGACTGAAACAGTGTGTTCTGCTGGCAGCTGAATGTGTTTGACGTGGTATGTCTGTATTTCAGCCTCTTCTGATCAACATCAATCCAAAGACAACTAGTGCAGATGGTACGTGTGGCAATACAACAGCTACTCTGAAACTGAATGATGGAAATACCACATTGATTGGTTTCACGTTTGTTGTTGTAAGTAACTTCCTTTATTTTAAACTTAAGTTTCCACTTTTAACAGCATTGCATGATGACCACTCATAGTAAAATCCTTCTGTCACTTGCTGGTGGTAGGCCGTTTCCATATAGGAAGTAGAACTGGCTAGCTGACTGCCTTGAGACAAATGGAGAATTGAGTTAAAGTTGTCAAAAATGTAAAACTCTGGTAAATGTGTTAGCCTTTGTAAAGCCTGTGTTCTTAAAAATGCAGAATTGCACACTGACAGTTGGTTCTTGCTTCTTAAACAGAAAAATGCAAGTGCAAGCGTACAAAAATTTTATCTGAAGGAGGTGAATGTTACACTGCTCAACGGTCTGAATGGTTCTGGTAAGAAAAAGTATCTACCTTAAAGCAAGTGTAAGCTCTTATTCAATGTCTGTGTTAAATACTTCTGTGGTTTTTTTTAAAGCTGTTCATGCATGCTGTTACTTTCTACTTTAAGTCTTTAAGTTGGTAGGAACAAAAGTAATAAGCAGAAAGGCTCTAGGAGTTAGTTTAAATAGCAGTGTGGGATCATTCACTTTTCCTGAAACTTCTGCTAACGAGGTCTCTTACTTTGTGATAAACATACATAAATGAAAAAATTTTTGAGGTGTAAAAGTTGTACCAACTCTGAAGCTTTTTGTTTTTCCTAAACCAGCTGTTGTTGTCTTTGGTTGAAGATGCTGCTGTATCTTCCAACCATTTCTACGTAACTCTCCCTGGGGAAGGAGACCATTCTTTCAAAAGCTAAAGCATACTTTTTTCCAAATCAAAAGTTTGTTGTTTTTTTCGAAGTTGCTTGTCTGCAGCTGCAGTTAAAAGGGCAGTAAAGCTAAAATGCTCACAACTGTCTGTACAAAACTGCTCACTGGGATGAGTGTAGGTCCAAGGAAAGCCTAATGGCATGTCTGTGTGGAGGATAGCTTACTACTAGGTACTGTAGTGACTTTGGAGCCTGACTTCTTTTGGTTAAGCAGATCAATCACCCTTGAGACTACCTTGTTTTTCAGAGTAGTCAGTGCTGGAAAGTTGGCAGCTCCAGATTCAGCTTCTTAGTCTTATGATTGTATTAGTAACT
The DNA here is from genome assembly GCA_011057875.1 of Pterocles orientalis. Classification (NCBI taxonomy): domain Eukaryota; kingdom Metazoa; phylum Chordata; class Aves; order Pterocliformes; family Pteroclidae; genus Pterocles; species Pterocles orientalis. The sequence continues at coordinate 747,257 of WKFP01015424.1, forward strand.
CTCTTGCATTTGAAGTGGGCATGCCAATTCCCTTTTCTTTTTTTCCTTCCCCCCCGCCTTTGTTTAGTCATTTCAAGTGCAGATAACAACAATTTCAGCAAGTGGGATGCTTTCCTTGGTAGTTCTTACATGTGTCGAAAAGAGCAAACTCTTCAGATTAATGAACATCTTCAAATACATACTTTCAATCTATGGATTCAGCCATTCCTTGTGAAGGCAGATACGTTCTCTACAGGTAAGAGCTTTATATCTGTTAATTCTTGGAATACTTGCAGAATTTTTCCTTGCTAAAAAGCACCAGTGTTGGGCACAAGCACTTTATTTTTGAAGCTTTTGTTCCATTGGCTTGGGTTTTTCTTGGTGTGGTTTTTTTTTTTTTACACATGGAATGAAGAGAAGTTCTGAGGCTGACATTGACATTCAAGGAAAACTTTGTTCTCACCTAAAAAAATGTCTGCTGGGTATGTTGGTTTTCCTTCCTAAAACCTGAAGGAACTGGAGTCACTGAAGAGGGACTTAAGGATTGCCTTGCAGAATAGCCTAGAAGTTACCTGACATCATGGTGACATACAGCTCTTTGTAGCTGGAATATATAAGAAAATGGGACAAAACTTTAGCAAAAGTGGACTTTGGTAGTACCATTGGGTGTTTTTTACCTGTCAGTCTAAGGAATAAGTGTGTTGGGGGGAAAAAATGAACTGACAGATCTTCTTTTAGAAGAAGTCTTGAATATCCAGAACTAAAAGATTCTAAAATGTTTGTTTGCTGTGTTACCCTGATCTTTTCTGGGGAAAACTAGAATGGCTTAAGTGACCTCTTTCTTAATCTTTAATGTAACCTGGTGTTTGTACTTAAGACTGTGCTGCAAGTACTATTGTTATATTAGAGTAGACTAGTCATAGACAAATAGATTGGGAGCAGATTTTTTGAACTTCTTTTTTCGGGCAGAGGTAAGTTAACTCCCCAAACTTACGCAGGGTAAACAGTATTTGTCATAACATGTTCTAAAGAGTTAGGGTCCCGTTTCACTCTGTAGTTCAAGATGCAGCTAGCTTCCTCCTTCTCCTAATTACAGTTATTTCATCTCTCTGTAACATGTCTCCATTCTGGAAAGGTTCTTGATACCAAATCTAGGTCACTTTATTCTTAATAAGTAAAAGAACCAGACTTGCCTTAAGCGTGAAATAGATAAGTCTGGTTCTATCTTAAATATAGAAGAACGGCTACTCCCTTGTCTAATACAGATCTTGTGCACATGAAAACTCATACACCAGGGGCACTTCCGTTAGCTTACTATAGTTTGTCAAACATTCCAAGTAATTATAATGCTTAATATATGCTAGATACGCCGTGACACCTCTGCAGTTCTTTCTCTTAGTTTAAAGATGTAATAATACTTGATTTTTTAACACCTTCATATTAAGGAAAACAGATTTTTATACCACATTTGGCAAGTATTCTGTCTTTATTTATTCCTTTTTGCAACCTTTTTCTCATCTACAGCCCAGGAGTGTTCGCTGGATGATGACAACATTCTGATCCCAATTGTAGTCGGTGCTGCACTTGCTGGCTTGATTGCCATTATAGTGGTTGCTTACATAATTGGCAGAAGAAAAAGCTATGCTGGATATCAAACTTTGTGAATCTGATTGTGATTCCTGTTCTGATTTCACTCTAAGCAAAGCAAGTGCAAGTTCTGAAGTCCAAAAAAGACCCAAAACTTAGGAGTAATTACTAGCCAAAGCATATGGGAGTTGAGACACAAAGAGAGAATGTTTATCTCAGATGAAGCAGAACTATGTTTTTGGTTTTCCTGCTCTAAGAAGACGACGTGGGTTTCATAGCTGTTCTGAAGATGTCAAATATTGGATGAGTTGCTAGGCTAAGGATTTTTATCTTCCAAAAACCCTAAAGTGTTTAGGATTTATCTCTTGCTTTTTACAAATTGTAGCCTGAAACAAGAACACCTTCTAAACTGATGTGCATTGGGCAACTCCCAGGATAGCATAGAATTTGTACTTGCTTCTCTCCTCTGCGTCCTGTAGTTGTTGTCATAAGTGTGGGTTAAGCTGGCAGCACTAGTCACTATGTTGACTTGTATAGTATTTAACGAGGATTGTATGATGCCCAGTAACAACTTTGGTTTTCATAGAATTGAACTTCAGGCTGGTGAATAAGTGATTTTTCAAAGTGGCAGCAGTAACTTACTTAGCTTTGACAGAATTTGAGTAGTTTACTCCTGCCTTGATGTAGTTTCAGGAATCATTCCTATGCCCTGGCTGTAGAAACAAAATGGGTAACCTGTACTTGCCAAATGGGAGATATGAAGACTTCAGTGCTGTTTTCAGCACGGAATTCTTCATCACTTAATATACCTTGGCAATCATCGAAAATACTCAACTGAGGCAGAGTTCTGTTAAATTAATGCAAGTTTTTTTAGTGGCATCAGTTTAAAGGGAATAACCTTTCTAAATATTCCAGAACTTTAAAGTGCACTTAACTTTATATCATACTCTGCGCAGAACTGGTCTGTCTTGTTGCTTTGAATGACCATTGTTTAAAGATGCTTTCATTTAATGAGCAGTATCTGTTGTTGCAGCTTGAACTGTCTTTAAATCTTCATCTTGAATGGTTCTCTGCCAATCAAAATTCATATTATAACTGCCTGCCATTGGCATCTGAATGTTTAATGTACTTTGTGTTTGATTGTTTGCTGTGTATCATTTATTATTGTTAAGAATGCAAAAGTCAAGTCTGAGATGGACCCACAACACCTGTATTTCCTTGCTGTATGGGAAGGATAACTAGCTTAAAAAATGCAGTGCAACTGGACTGTTCTTAAACCACAGCTCTGTAGAGACTAACCCTTGCTGCACAACTTTTCTCTGGCCTCCTTGTGCTGTAATACATAGTTTTTACTGCATGGAAAAAAAAAAAACAACCCATGAAACAAAAGTCTTTTAGACTTTTAGATAAGTGTGTGGCTTTTCTGCATATCTCATAACATGAGCTGCCTAAATTAATTATGTCATGAACATAACATTGTCTCTCCCTTTAGAATGAGTTTAGCCTGCATCAACGCTGGTTTAGTGTTCTATTAGTGTTTTTTAGGGTTGTAGAGATGTCTGTGGCATGATTGTATGCAAATCATAAAATACACTTCTTTCAGTAACTTCTTTTTAAAAACAATTTACTCTTGACACTAGCCAAGGAAGCAAGTATGGGTGGATAATACTTTACTATAGCTTGTAGTCTACAGCTTGAATTTTGCATCAGTTACTGAAATTAATTTTAATGAAAGTGAGGAACTACTATGGGTTTAATCCTGGAACAGGCTTCAAGACTTTCCGTTTTAATTATTAAAAAGAAAAGTGCATCTAATGACTTTTGTATTAATATACCCTCAAATGCAGAAGTTAATATAGATTTTTAGCATTTTTGTGGCTGATGTTCAGTGGCACCAGTTACATGTGCATTTCTGTTGAGGAGTAGTTACCCCACGGTGTCCATCTGACCATGCAAATTTTTGAACTGTGCATGGTTTCCAAGTGACAGTATAGAAGACTAGTGCAAACTGGTCCCAAAATTCAACAGTATTCAAAGGATCTTTGAAAAAACCTGCAACTTAATCTTCATTCACAAGTATATTGGCTCAGAGATTAAAGTACTCCTAGACAGATGTGCAGATAACTGGTTCAAAAAAAATCTTAAAGTTTCACCTGACTGCCTGTTGTTATAAAACCACTAGTTTTCCTGTATGTGTTGATCTGTAGGGAACTCTCAACCTGTTCAACATGTGCTCTAAATAATAAAGATTGTTCTATTTCTTAAGGAAATTTGTTCACTTTTTTTAACTGATTTGAAAACAGACATCTTGTACAGTCTTTTTTATAAAAAAAAAAGAAAATAAACTAAATTAGTAAGGTCAAAGGTAGTTAAAGCTACCTTATCTGCTGCACAAAGTCAATATAACTAACACCTTTCTGAAGTGTAAGCTGAAGTTGTTTGAAGCATTTTTTAATGTGAAGAAAAACACAAATATTTTAATAGGCTCATAGTAGGAGCAGCTTTGGGAGAATCAGTTGTCCTAGTGCTTGCTTTGTTGGTTACAAGAAATGCTGTAATGCTGGATAGGACTTGATTTAAAATGGGAAAGTTTAACTTTATTTTAAAAAAAAATCTGAACTCAAAAGACTGCTTGCTTGCTGAGTCAGGGTCGAGGCAATTGGGGCCCCCAATGTGCAAAAGACATGGACCTCTTGGACTGAGCCCAGAGGAGGCCATGAAGATGGTCAGAGGGCTGGAGCACCTCCCGTTGTGAGGGCAGGCTCAGAGAGTGGGGGTTGTTCAGCCTGGAGAAGAGAAGGCTCAAGGGAGACCTTACAGCAGCCTTCCAGTGCTGGAAGGGGGACCTACAGGAAAGCTGGGGAGGGACTATTTACAAGGGTGTGTAGGGATAGGACAAGGGGTAAGTGTTGAGAGTGAGTAGATTTAGATAAGATACTACAAATAAAACCTTTGCTGTGAGGGTGGTGAGGTAGTGGCCCAGGTTGCCCAGAGAAGCTGTGGATGCCCCATCCGTGGGGGGGTTCAGGGCCAGGCTGGACGAGGCTTTGAGCAACCTGGGCTAGTGGGAGGTGTCCCTGCCCATGGCAGGGGGTGGAACTGGATGATCTTTAAGGTCCCTTCCAAACCATCCTGTGATCATAGACTGCAGTTTGTTTTCATTACTGTTGACTGTGCCTTATATACAGTTTGCTAAGTATTAAAATTGTGCTTTAAGATGCAACGATTTCTCATCTTTTAGCTTAAGTATGCCATGCTAATAGTTCTCAAATGAATCTTTTCCAGCCAGTGAAGGCCTTTTTTTTTTCTAATTTTTAAAATTACCACAGTGTTCTCTATTATATAGCATATATCAATAAAAACAGAAAGTTTTGGGGTATCAGTTGCATCTCATTATTAGAATTAAAAGGGAAGATGACTTTTAAGAATGTTGGGGGCGGAAATTTCTGATGATTTTGAATGGAGACACATTCAACCAAGTACATCAAAAAAGCTCTTTCTCCTGGCCTGACTGTGGAGCCTGCTTGTCGTGGTGTACAGTTACCAGGTTCTGCATTTGAAGAGACTTTGCTGAAGCTTCTAACCATTGTACAGTAACAACGCATGGAGAGATGCATGCCAGCACCAGTGGCAAACTGGAGAGAGGTAAAGGATGGAATGTTCCTGGTATGAAACTTTAAACCCTTTTTGTCCTGGGAATTCCTTGTAACAGAGCCGTAGCATGGTGTGCATTGCAGCAATCTCCTTCCATTAAAGAAGAGAGAAAGGGAATTCCTGTCGCTGCCTGCTGGGCACCTTTCATCCTTAGCAAATTCATTCGTGTTTAGTTTTAATGACCCATTATCCAGGATGCAGCAGTTAAATTGTGTACATTGATCTTCAATGAACAAAGATGTCTAAACATCAAATGTAGTTATCTTTTTAAGATGCTTAAATACATCTCAGTAGTCAAAACATTCTGAAATAGCTCATTGTATAAGGCACGTAATTCCTTTCCTCTTTTTTTCCCTTCTAAGTCTTCTCTACTTGGCAGTAGATGCCTTCAGATTGTCTGAGTTCAGTATTTTCAGGCACTGACCCTCCATGTGGTGTTTTCTTTCCTCTGAACCAAAGGCTGTGTGTAGCCTTTCGTGAAGGGCTTGGCCAAGTGTGTACGGGGCTGTAGTGAGCTAGATCAGGACAGTAGATTTCCCATCACTGAGGCTGATGCAGTTAAAGGCTCAAATGGTTTAACTGTTCACTTAAAACAGCAGCTGGCTTTTGATAACGCATTGAGTGTGTACGTGATGCTTACTCTGCTCTAATATCAACACAAGTAAAAAAGTTCAGTAAGGACCTCTGCTTTATTAAAAGCATGTAAGTGGAGCACCCTTACAGCGTTGAAGCAGTACACAGACACTGTGTCACGTCTGACTAAACATCTCGTCTCGGCACTACGCAGATGGAGCTCTGCTCTCTTTACAAATGAGAAGAATGAAACCCTGCCTCTGTGTCTAAGGTGTGTCATTGGGTCTGAAATCAGTCCCTACTGCTGGTTGCTAATCTTTGCATGGGTGTTTCTGTATCAGCAAGGAGTTCATCACATATTTTATAATCTATATTAAATTACAGCTGCCTCTTCTTTTTTTTTTTTTCTTCTGTATTGATTTTGGTCATGTCTGCATAGTTCTCAGCTGAACCTGGTAACCTTTTTCTTGTATTTGGATTGACAATAAATAAAGTTACCCACTCTAAGAGAAAGTGTTTCCGTGTTTTCTATTCAGTGCTTTCAGCATATGTATTGTGGCTGTCTCTGGTAGTTTTCAGTTTCTACTTTGTTCCTCGGTTTGCTGTCTGTTATTTCTCTTCATGTCTGAAACCTACAGAAGTTCTGGTGACTTCAGAGTTTGGGAAGTCACTTGGACAAGGCAGTGATATACTGGTCTCTCTTTTTTTGCTGCTGTATTGCTGTTAGCTCTGAGGTGTGATCAGCTAACGCATGCTCACACTGCTGCTCTGTCCTCACATTTCTAATCTGTCTGAGTGGACTGCTAGAGGAAGATGAAATCAAACATACAAATCAGAAGAAGTGCATTACCGATACAAATGATGTGTGTAGCGTATATGTTTAAAGAAATCAATCTTTCTGTTAATTCTTTACTTAATACTAATTTTACTTTAGATGTATTGTTGTATCTAATACAGTGTAAGTTCTGAAAAGCGTCTGTTTGCTCCTTGATGCTTTGGTTTCTAATGCTTGATTTCCTTTACTAATGTATTCTCCCTTGCTTTTTTTTTGTTTTTCTTCTTTCTGCAGCTGAAGAATGCTTTGCTGATTCTGACCTGAATTTTCTTATTCCCATCGCAGTGGGCGTGGCACTTGGCTTCCTTATCCTTCTTGTCTTTATATCTTATATCATTGGAAGAAGAAAAAGTCGTACTGGCTATCAGTCTGTATAATCTCTTAGTTTCATCTCTGTTACCACCTTCCCTGCACTTCTCCTTTTCCCAGACTCCCTGATTTGCCCCTTTAAGAAGAAGAAAACCAAATTGAGGCATAGTTTCTTTATTAAAAAAAAACAACAAAACCCTAACAAAAACCATGACAGAATAATGTGCCATGAGTCTGAAGATGAGTTGTAGAATTACTTGAAGCTCCCGTATGATTTTGGAGAAAGTAAGTGCTCTGCGGAGCATAGAATTGAGTAGGGTTGATGTGTGTCCACATGAGAAATGTGATTGAGTAAAGAAGACGTACAAAAAACTTTATTTCTGTTGTTTAATCTTTTTATACAGGAAAATTTGTAGTTGCATATAGCTTATCTTGGATAATGCTAAAGCTGAAACCGTAACTAAAGGTGTGAATGCTATGTCGAAAGGGACTGTACACACCATGGGAAGATGAATACCAAGCTCTTAACAGTCTTCTGTTGGGAACTGGGCATATGGCTGTTGTCTTTTTTCATTAGCAGCTTGTTCTTGTGAATCAGTCTGAGTTTCCTGCTCCTTCTGAATGTAAAGGCAGTACCTGAGCTCACTAATAAACTAACGTAATATGAGAAGAACATCTGATTCTTCTGGTAAATGAATTTGTTTAACATCAGTATGGAGAAGTTGACTGCTAACGTATGTTAAATAGCTTTGCACTAGCGTGATGTCTTTAACGGCTTTATTCACTGAGATAAGGCTCAGTCCTGGAGAACTTTCACTGCTCAGAAAAGCCAACAGTCTGCGAAGGGAAATGTGTTCTGTGCCATTTTGTTTGACTGTTTCCCTTTTGTTCTGAGCTCTGTTGTGAAATGAGGACGGGACGCTGGGATCTCACTGGTTGCAATTTCTCTCAGTTTTGATTCTGTGCACATGAAAGAAACTACACAGCGTTCCAGCACTGGTCTGTGTGGGGCTCAAGAGCGTTCTCTGAGCTCTCCAAAGGCTGACTAAGAGCACAGATTGCTCAGAGATCCCTGCAGTTCCTTTGGACAGCTTTCATGGGTTAACAGGATCACAGAAACGCTGTGATCTAGGAATACAAGTGAAGATATAAAACCAGGCTGTTTTGATAGGATTAGTCTGCTTTTAACTTTGTAATTATTGCTGTCTCAAACAACAGTTGAGTAGTTAAGGGCACAAAATTTCTAGTATGAGGAATGGTGCTCATAAAGCAGAAACTAATATACATCTACAGCGAAGAAAGTGACTTCCAAAGGAATAAGAGCATCTGACTTGTCTGAAGATCTTTCTTTGTTATCCATGCCAAACCTTTTGCAATTCTATGTTTCATATCTAAACTGTACCAAAATAGAAGCTAGTCGTTTGTGTTCTGCTTTGTTCCCATCAGGTTCGTGTTGATAGGATAAAAGAGGCTTCTCGCTCTCTCAGCCTCTTTGGTCCCTCTTGGTAAAAGCCTCTTGCAGCTAGTGAACCCTCATTTCCAACTCAAGAGCTGCCAGGTCTGCAGAGAGCTACTGATGGCACACCAAGTTTCTGTCCTCTGCAGCAAATGTTTACTAAAGCTACTTGAATATTTAATCTCTGTGCATGGAGCCTGTATCTAATGTTGTAGGAAAAGCACCGTCAGTAATTCACATGCACAAAGGAGACAGTCAGCACTGATGTTTAAGTAACTCACAATAGTTACATGTCCAGGGAAGGGAGATTTCTAAAGAGTTAGTTGAGAAATTCCATTGAATTCATTCAATTATTCTTGTCCTCACTGTGACCAAAGATAAGCTTTACCTGAATCTGACAACAACTGATTTTTGTACCACAAATGGGCTCTTGAACCAAGTTGTCTTTTTTTAGCAGTGTAATTTAACGCTGCTGAGCTGGACTGTGTGCTTTCGTTTGGGTTGTCTTTTGTGTTGTACCTTTGCTCCCGCAATGCTTGATTTCCCTGCCAGAGTTGGAAATGGGGAATTATTTTGATACTGGCGACTTCTGAGTAACAGCTGCTTGTCAGTGTGTTGCTTCTGTGCTGCCAGCAGATGGTTTCATGCTCAGGTTGCAGATCAAAGGATTTTGCATCACTTTTGCTAGGTTATTTTAGTAAAATGTGGCAAAATGCGCATACAGATATTTTATCTATACCTACAAAGTGTTATTTTGGGCTTCAATAAAAGTCAAAAATTGGGCCGGCACTTTAAGGTTGTTGTAGCATGAAGAGTGGTTTATACAATTCTCCAAATCTTGAAATTACTGTACAAATATGCTGAAAGCAGAAAATGTGTATGGAAAAAATAAAGTTAACTATGGTGTTTATAAAGCTTTGGTTTAGTGTAAGCAGACACGGATGCCGTTTCTGAGAGCTTTTCCAATGGGACTGTCAGTGTGCCTGGATCTGGATGCTGGTGGGGAAACAAACTTTTGCTTCCAAGCTGTTCACGCATTTACATCCCAATTAGTTGATCTTTGTTGATTGGATCAAAGCATGGGTCTGGCATTTGCCAAAGGACCAGCTGCTTATTAATCCTTCCAAGAGGCAGGTAGGGAAAAGATAGAAATAAATTTTTACCCTCTTGCTATTTGGAGAGCTGTTCATTTCATGACCTGAAGCATGAAGGGTTTGGTTTCCTTTCAGGACCCTACAGAAATTTTCATGTTTTAAAAGAGCTAAAGCAATTGGCAGGCGGGGAAATGTTTGTGGGTTTAACTTACTTCTGCTGTCAAAGGAAGAGCCAGAGCCACAGCAGCCTCTTCCTTGGCAGAAGCTGGTTTCTGTGGATCGGAACGTGCTCTTTCAGGTCAGTTGTGCAGGCAGAAGGGCTGCGTTGCCCCAGCTCTATCAGTGTCACAGGAATAGCCACACTGAGCAAAATTAGTTCCTAAACTACTTCTGCTTCAGGTTTTTAACAGCTCTTAATAAATAGTTTTTGTCCGATGGTTGTTCATGAAACTTCGCATATAGTGAGTGTTATTCTGCTGGGCTTCTGAACGACTTGGCCCTAGAAAGTTAATGAAATGCTCAAAATCCAAGGATCACGTTACACGCTGCTTTGAAATTCAGCCCCTAACTGGCCAGCACAGGGAGCTGAAGTCACAAACTGCATCTCTTACACCAGTGGTTTAAGAATGGAACCATAAGAGTTAATTTTACTGTAGTCACTTTATTTTTAATACAAAAAAAAAAAATGACTTCTTAGAGACTTTTATAGATCAGGAAATGATGGCAGATTAAGTACCTGGACTAGGATGTAGGACAAACATACCATAATGCTCTTGTTCAGTCAGTAATTTTAGTAAGTGTGCTTTCCAACTAGTACATTCTCTTGAGGTGTCCTGTCCTGCTGTGTTCAGTTCATCTCTGTCGAGTACGGAGGCTGTACGCTCACGGCCCCGGCGGGTCAGGCTGCCCGCGCAGGTTGGCAGCCCCTCACTCCGACAAGGACGAGCGTGCTTCGTAGGTCTTTGAGGATGATAAATGGATGACTTCCCCAATAACAGGATTGACCCCTTACTGCTGAAAGGAGTAAGCGTTTCCCTGCGGTTTTCTCCAGCATTATAGCTCTGACCTCTCTGTATCAGGGAGAAACTGGCCTGAAATATTTGGGGGGGGTCTAACACGTTTGACTGGCACTTCTGTGCCTGAACAGGGGAAGGAAGAGCTGTCAACCCACAAACCGGGACTGGGAGAGAACAGCTCCTTTCGCTCATCCCTGCCTAATAGACTTGATGGGGATTCCTGGGGCAGAGAGAAGTGCTGGAGTGAGGAGGAGGAGGGAGAAATGCACTAATCTTCCCACTTCAGAAAGGAACAGCTGGAAAGGTCCAAGGGCAAATGATTTTCTACGTGGCCTTTGCTCCAACACCCTGGGTGTGCTGAACAAGCTGTGTAAAATGCTGCAGTCACGATGCTCCCGGTGCTGAAGATCCCAGGAGGCATTTTGAGATCTGCCATTTTCACTTTTGAACTGCGTCATTGCAGGCATAATCCAGATTTTTGCTGTTTATTATTTTAACAAGAATAGTGCTAATAAACTACCCTCTTGTTAGCTTTTGCCTGAGAAATGTACATAAAACTATGGAAAAGATTAAAACCTAAAGCCAGGAAAAATGCATTCCACAGGGGTCGCTTGTAAAAGACCTTGTGAAAATAGTGTTCAGATACCAGAGGTTTTTTTTAATCCAGACTGAAATGCTTTTTCAGGTTCTCTGCCCAGGAGATAACTCTCAATTTTTACTAACAATGATTTACAGCAGATGATGAAAAATGTGGTTCCACTCTCCATTGCATCTCATTCGTTTCCTATCTATGAAGAAAAATAAATTAACAAAAATCTCCATGTGCTGTTTTTCCTAGCAGAAAAAAAAATGCTGGCTTTATGCTTTGAAAAAGAAAAAAAACCTCTGACTGCCTTAACCTAAGTGCCCAGTGTTTGCGGTGGCTACTTTCCAATGCTGAGCGTGAAGATGATCCGGCCCAGGAAGCGGTCGCTGTTAACATCGTTGATAATACCTTTCCCATTCAGACTGCACTGAATAGGGACCAAATGATTCTTCTTCACATCCGTAAAGTGCATGGCCACCAGTGGGGATGTATAGTTGACCTGCAGAAAGGGAGATTTCAGTGTAATTTTTGAGGGAGCGGAAAAGCAGGCAGTGCTTTCATGTTCAGTAAAAATCGTTAGTAATTGGTTCATGGTTCTCGGGCATCTGAGTGCGTTTGCCTGATGTTCACCCTGGTCCCTCGGGATGCTGAAGCTGAGCCTCTGTGTGCCTCTGCTCAGAGGGATGGGATCATGTCGGAGTTTTGCGCTGCACCGTGCCTCATGGCTTGATCAGCCAGGGTAAGTAACACCAGATAATGGGCCTCTTAAATACTTTCTATTGTCCTAAAAACCAACCCATGGCTTGTAATAAAAAATCCATGGTGTTCCTTGGATCCCTGTGCTCAAAGGACATGTGGACCTGGCGTCTGGGGCTGTTCCTCAGCCAGCAGCAGTATGACAGCAGGAGTCTAGTGCCTGCCTCATCTTCCATTTCAGCTTTTGTGGTGAAGGTGCATTGCCTCCTAACGCTGTGCAAACCAAAGCAGTGCTGGCCAGCGTGGTCGGAAACAGACACCGATGCTGGACCGCTCTGTTTGGAGCCACCCAGTCTGAAGAGGTTTTGTCGTAGCTTTGACAGAAGCCCCATCCTTTTCCTCTCCTATCACCTAACCCCTGACTTTCCCAGCGCCCTGGAAAAATGCTGGTGTTGGGACCTTCTCTGGGAGTTAGCAAAGCCAGTCTTAGTCTCCAGATGATAAATGTAATCATTCCCATTGCTGGCAAAGGGAAACTGGAGTCCCCAAGGATTTCCCGCATTTGTCAGAGACAGAAATAGAGCGCTGTAATCCCAGTGCCCACAGCCTCCCTCCTGCCTGCATCTGCCCAAAATAGCCAGAAAGCACATCTGTACTCTGCGGCAGCTCCTGCCCGCTCCTTCCCAAAGAGGCATAACAAAGATGCCGGAGTCCTTACTCACGTGAGTGAGCTTGCCATAGTAGGGATAATACATGAGATCAAACGTCCCGTTTCCAGGGTAGAAGTCCACCGATCTGAGATCACTCTCATTGCCTTTCTGTGATTGGGAAAAAATGAAAAATAAAGGTACACACAGAGCACACGGAACACAAAATACGGCTCCTTTCAGAGTAAGGCCAAGGAGCTTTAATACAGGTACCTCTTGCAAATCCATGTCAGGGCTCAGCTGTGCCTGCCTGCACAGTGTGTTTGCTGGGAGCCAGCTGCTGCTGCAGTGAGCCAGAGCACAACAGCGCCAGGAAGGCACAGGCGAGGGTTGCAGAATGTGCTGCCTGTGGATCCCTCCCTGCTCTTGCCTGCTGCTTTATTGCTGTCTAAGGGTGTGATCCAGCTGCTGCTGGGCACTGGGAGCCCTTCCTTCACCCTGTTGCTGTTGGTTTTCAGGGTGGTCCCCAGGACTGAGGGTCCTGCGAAGCAGGTGGGGATGGATGTGAGCAGCTCCTGCTTCTTCCCCCCCCAGCTCCAGGCTCTAGCTGGCACCCTGGCACCCAGCCTCATGGGTCCTGAGAGTGTTTGGGGCTAAAATGAGGACTGATATTGGTGGGGTCCATCAGAGGGAGACGTTTGACCCACACACCACACTGGCAAGCATGAATGAAAGCAATACCTGCACTTTGCAGTCCACGCTCACGGGGACCCCAGCACCGGGGCGGTAGCCTATGATCTGCAAAAACAAGAGACATCCATGGTTGTATGAAATGCAATGCCAAGCACATGCTGCCTCCCTTCTCCAGGGCTTAAACTCTCCTACGTGCCAGTCTCGCTGCTCAGTACAGGAGTTACGTGCCGCCAGGAGCAGGGTCTGCCACCCTGTACAGCTCAGCTTGCTGGTGCCGGAGAGCGGAGGCAGAGCAGAGCGTCAGGAGAGCCCACACTCCCTGGAGCAGTACAGACACTTCCCCACACAGCTCACACACTCCCCACATTTATTTCCCCAGCAGTTGTGCACTGAGCCACCACGCTATTAGAAGATTTCAGATAAACTCAATTCTATGACAATTCCCATTATAAAGAGACTGGGGTCTGAGGTGCAGCCCTCTGAGGTGCAGCTCCGTTCCTCCTGCATGGGGACCTGGCACAAGACCCTCCAAGCACTCATGCCTCAGCAAATCAAATCGATTTTTGTAGCGTTTCTTTTTTATGTTTTCTATCAGGTATGAGCCAGCAGGTTTGGGGATTCTAGCTCCCTTTTTCCCTAGGCCTGGGAAGTGAAGGAGTTTCAGTCCCTGCATGCTCTTCACACAGTCTGTCGCTCTGGGGTGCACTGAAGGAAGGAATTAGGACAAGTGGCTTTCTCTGTACCCGGTTCATCTTCAGCAGGATGCAGGGCTGGCCTTTGGAGTAGCCAAACGTTGGGTCCTCAATGCCCGAGCAGTTCTGCAGCAGCGAGCGCTTGAACTGGCAGGCTTTCTTCTCCTCGCTCTCATTGCCCCCTTGGATGAAGTACTGTCCTGAGATGCACTCGATATTCTTCTCCTCTTGAACTTTGTCATCATAAGCTGGTGGGGACCAAGGGACTTGTTAATGCTTCTTGAGACCCGCACAGACCCACTCTCTGAGAGTACCCGCATGTCGAGGGAGGTAGAAAGCCCGACCTGGAAAGGCAAGGCTTCCTCCCACAGAAGCTCCCGTGGCCACCTTGTGAGCCTCCCTTTCTAGATGGGGGTCGTGAGATATTGAGAGCTGATCTGCACCCCAGGAGGAGACCCCTGCACTGGGTGCATGGACACAAATGACTTGCTGACATGACTCCTGGGTGCCCAAGAGCTCACCTGCCAGGAAGTGGTGCATGCTGTCCACGTAGGGCTGCCACGTGCTGGGCTGAGAGGCGTTGAAGGCAATGGTGAACCCGTTCAAGTACGGTCTGATCATCACTCCTGGAGAAGGAAACGGACCCTGTCAGAGTGGCCTGGGCACAGGGTTGAGGTGAGTGTTGCAGGGGCTGGTTGCACTGCGACTGCGCTTGGGGCTGGGCACCAGCGCGAGAGCGGCAGCACCAGCTCACAAATAACCTCTCTCCTCAACCCGCTGATCCCTCAGCTCCATTTCACACCCAGAGAACACCGCGCATATCAAAATATCCCAGGAAACTTGGGAGTCCTGGAGGGTCTCGGCAGCGCTGCAGGGAAGAGATGGGCTTGGGGCTGTGCAGGGAGGCTGAGGGGTCCCCACGCTCCCAGCCACACAGCCAGCTGCGGGCAAGGAGCAGGGCAAGGGGACCTCGTGTGCCCCACCAACAGGAAAGCATGGGGAAAATGCTGCTGCTGTCATAGGGAAGGGAGTTTTTGAACATTATCTTGCCGGGACTCCCCCAAATAACAATGCATAAAAGCTACTCTTGATTTGCATTTTATTTTGAAGATATGAAATATAAAGGGGCAGCAAGGGCAATGAATGGGCATCACCTATGAAATACCTAAACTTGCTCATTTACCTTGAGAATAATTAGCCTCATAATAAGCATAATTAGAGTAACAAATAGTATAATTAGAAGGAATGCTTCGCATGGGGCTATTTAAGATGCCTGATCCTCTGCAGAGAACCTGCAGCACTGGCAGTGCCCTGGGGTAAGGGATAACGCCCCGTGTTATGGGGGGCTGGTTGACTGTAGGAGGGTACAGCTCGGCTTTACCCAAGGTCCCTGCCATGGCATTTCGGTAGCACTTTGCTGGGCAAGTGCCAGCTGAGGTGCCTGAGGGCTGGCTGGGGTACGCACCTGGTGGAGACACGCGGTCCCGGTACGTGGGCGTGTAGGGGCTCAGCGTAAGCAGCATCACGTACATGCAAAAGGCAAACATTCCTGCCAGGCATGTGTAGAAAATGAAGTAAAACAGTAAGATCAAGCCTGCAAAAGAGAGAAGCAATATTGCTGTTAATGCAACCAGAGCACGTCCCACGAGTTGTCCCCTGCAGGGACGCGCAGCCACGCTCAGCACAGTGTCCTCCGCAGCTCCAAGTCCATCGTGGAGGTGGGAGCTCGCAGCCCCCCTCTGTAAACAGGCATTTTGGGGTGCAGGACTCTCAGCCAGACATACTTCCTGGCCAGCCCTGGGGCTGGGGCAGCTGCTGTATGGCTCCGGACCCTTCTGCTGCTGGGTCAGGACTGGGTCTCTGTGTCCACCTGCCTCGGATCTCTCCAACAGACCCCACCTTGGCTCTTGCCCTTCCCACTCCCTCTTGGCAGGGTAACACGTGAGGGTACCCAGTGGCTTCAGCACATCCAAATTCCTAGTGGGGGCTGCGGGGCGATGCTCCTGCCCCGAGTCCTGTTGCCTGCACGGCAGGGACACCAGTGCTGGGACAGAAGCGAGCGGCATCGCTCAAGAGCTGCGGCACCACCGGGTGTTTCATAGCCCTGACATCCAGGGAATGGGTTTGTTTTTCCTCTGGACCAGGCTGATGGCTGAGGATGTCTCAAGAGGCCACAGCCTATGAATAAAACCCAGCGGCTCAGAAAGCAAAGTGAAGCCCTAACCCAAACATTTCCCAGGAGAAACGTGCCGGCAGGTCAGAGGAAGCCCTGGGAACGCAGATGTGCACTCCTGCCGTGCTTCTGCCGGGGCTGCAGAGCTGGGAACCACTGCAGGGCCGTGT
Organism: Pterocles orientalis; assembly: GCA_011057875.1. Lineage (NCBI taxonomy): Eukaryota > Metazoa > Chordata > Aves > Pterocliformes > Pteroclidae > Pterocles > Pterocles orientalis. Next base: position 763,417 of record WKFP01015424.1, read on the forward strand.
CCCGCTGCGGGCCAAGCTGGGGTGGACGGGACCGTCACCACTGCTGGTGGCACAGCAGGGACAATGTCCAGCCCCACCACAGTGATGCTGGGTTGGTACCTCTGCACCAGCCTGGCAGGGCTGGAGCTGCCACTGGGGTGCCAAGCCGATGCTTGCTGGGACGTGGTGCTGCTGCCGTTCCATCCTTACGTTTCCTGCAATGCAGCAGCGGAGCCGGGGGTGCAGCCTGTGCCAGGGGCCTCCCCTCCAGCACTGACCCTGTGGCCAGCTGGCTCCCTGCATTTTGGCAGCACAAATCCCCTGAACACCCCATCCCTGGGCAACTCCTTCAGAGCCAGTGCAGAGGAGCAGCCCCACGGTGGGCAAACCCCCTTCTCCTCACCCGTGAGATGAGAGTGGGAAAGTTTAGCTCCATTCACCTACAAATGCTCTCGTTTTAAAAGAAAATTTGATAATACCTGCAATGCCTCCTCCTATGGAGAGCAGGAAGCCTCCCCATGTGCAGCCAGGGCATGTGTGCCCATAGGGCAGTGTGGCCATATAGGACATGGGACCATATAGCACCCGTGCCTGTATAGCACCCATGTCCGTATAGCACCCATGTCCGTATGGCACACCACGATGCTTCCAGGGCACAGAAGGACACTGTACCCTCCCCAAGGCCGTAAATAAACAACTTCCAGCCGTAGCCAGCCTACACCAGCCTGAGCAAGCCCTTTCACAGGGCTTTTCTTGGCACCTGGCAGAGCCTCCAGAAACCCAAACCCACGTCCCTAAGGAATGTCCCCCCCCCGTACTGCACCCTCCCTCCAGTCTGCACCTTCCCATCCAGCACAGGAGCAGCCAAACCAGGCTGCCTCCACAGCTGGCAAAGGGCTCGGAGGAGCAAACACGGGTTTCAAGGCTCGCCCCAGCCTTGTGCCTGCAGGTTTGCAGACTCCTCCGGTGTTCGTGCGCCGTTCCCTTTGTTTCCCTTGGCTGTCTCCACGGGTTTTGCAGGAGACCCAGAGCGCTCGGTGTGGGCACAGGCAGGCTGCGGGGCTTGTGAGTGCATCGCCAGTGCCAGTTACACTGGTTCGGATGTGCACGTGACACTGGGATAAGGTTGGGGATTTTCACTCCACTGGGGGGGTTATGTGCTGTCAGAGCAGAGCTGCAAAGGTGGACGGCATCGCGTGTGCTGTGGTACCTTGGTCTCGAACTGAGCCTGTTCTTGCCCTGCCACCCAGGGCACCTCCAGGCTCAGCGATAATTGTTGAAGGCCACATAGATATGGATAAAATAGACACTGGCACATCCCAGCCCACCAGCCCCCAGAGCTGCGGGCACCACGTCACGCCCCGGGAAGCTGCAGGGTGACGGTGACCAGCCCTTCCCACCCCAAAGCCAGGATGCATGCAGACAAGAAGGGCTGCTCGGCCCCACGGCGTGCACCCTCCCCAGAATGCCTGCCCCGTGATTCGCACGCTCGTCCACCACCAACGCCGATGGCCCCAAAGCCACCTCCCTCCCCATGGGCTCCTGACTTACGCAGGCAGGAGCCGGGTTGTTGGCAGTAGAAGGGGTGCGTGGCTGTGGCAGACTGACCTGCAGCCCCCACTCTTGCTCAGGCTCTTACTTTCTTCCCAGTACGTATTCTGGGCAGCCCAAAATCTTTGCGTTCACATTCACAGTAGACATTAACATCCAGACCAGGGGTAACTTTCCCAAGGTTTTCTGCTTGTCCTACTCACAAGTTCTTTATTGCACTGATTAGAAACATCTACCCTGAAAATGCGGGATGGGAGGGATCGGTCCAAGCTATCAAGGATGTTCACAGGCAAGCACATCTGTTGTGAAGCAGAAAAGGCAACAATACCCAAAAGCAGGGCTTGAGCAAGGACCTACCCCAGCTCTTGGCTGTTCTCCCCAGGCACGTTCTCTCCTCCGGGTTCCATAGGAACATCTTCATCTCCCCAGCCAGCTCTGCCCAGGTTTTGCTCCCCATCTCTGTCTTGGTCTCGTCCTCCCTTCTGCCGGGATCCTGGACCTTCTCCTCATGCTTATTTTCCTGGAAGAGTTACAGAACACAACCCCCCCACGCAAGCTGAACATCTCATTGGCCAAAAATAAATGCAAAAGCACTTAATAGCTGGAAATGTTTCAAATTTCCATTTTCCCATCATCACTCTTGAGTTAAAGAGAGGCAGTTTGGGCTGTTCTGACTTAAGATCGCTTAGATCCCAGCATCCGTTTTTCCATGACACGTACGTCACTGCTGTCACACCGGGTACTGTCTCCTTGTCCTGCCATTTACAGAAACTCATCTTTTTCCACCTGCGTGAATATGACCAAAGAAAACCTGTGATCTGGGAGGGCCGGGGTTGTTCCCACGCTTCTGCAATGTCTCCCAGCTCAAGTGCACGTTTTCTGTGCTACCACAGAGCACAGCAGGCGGCATTATTTAAGAGGTCATCCAGTTTGTTTTTCTTGGCGTGCGAGCAAGTGTTCAGTCTTTGGAGGAATCCCTCTGTTGTTACTTTTTAATTACACCGAGTTTCAGGGAAAATCATGTCCCCAGCTTTAACAAACGCTGCCGCAGGGCTCAGCCACTCCCGGCTGGGTCAGGGCCACGCTTGCCCGCACTGGCCATGTCTCCCCGAGGCCGCTGAGCTCCCTGCGAGCGCAGCCCCACACTAGCTGCGCTGGCGCGATCGCCCCGTGTCTGCGCCAAGGGCCGTGGACACCCGCCAGCCGTGGGCACCTGTTGGAGCCGGGGCCGACAGTGAGATATTTACACCCCGGGGGTCACCCCGGGGGGAGCCGGGAAGCGGCCGACAGCTTGGCAGAAAGTCTGGCTTGGAAACACCTTTGAATTGGAGGGGGATTAAACTCTGCTCAGATGCACAAATACTGCAAAACAGTGAGAATGGGGCAGAGCACCGACTCCAATGCCTGAATGTGTGCCTTGGAGAGCCTGGGCCAGACCCAGGGGGCTGTAAACCGTCACCATCACGCTGACTGCCCTGGTCAGACCTGCTTAAAGCCCCGGTGGGGCTCTTCTGGGAGCACACCTGTGTCAGAGTATGATGCCAGCGAAGCGCCCGTTGCCGCCCGTACAGCGATGGCAATGCCTGGCCCATATCCCGCACCCAGGGTGAGGACCTTCCTGAGCCAGCTCCTGCACAGCCACAGCCGGTACCCTGCCAGGCTGGTGAAACCAGAGGATTTTGGAGCAGGGAAGCAGCAGCCCCAGCGTGAGTCGCCAGCAGGGATATAGGAGAGGATGTGCCAGGGCTGCCAGGACACCTGCAGAGGGGCAAGGGATAGAAGAAGAGGAGGAGAAGGAGTTCTCCTTCCTCCCGCTCTCCTCCCTGTTAAATAAAACAGCTACCGGCAGCTGTTCTGGAAACATTTTCTCAGACTGATGGAGTAGCGGGGAGTGCTCGGAGGGACTCCACACCGATGCTTAGCGGTGCTTTGGGAAAAGCCCTGTGGATTTCACACCAGCTGCAGCCCAGGGGCTGTATGCAGAGCCCTCGCCCGGGGCTGCTACTGATGCTTAGAGCTGCGGGGGGACACAGGGATGGTCCCCCTTGGCTCTCACCCGGGGAACCCCACAGCTCTCTCCTGCAGAGGATCTTGCAAGGAAGGAAAAGTTCCCAGCTCTCCTGGTTCCGTGCTGCATATCCAGCATTTGGTGAGGAGTCCCGTCCTGCTGGCTGGGAGAGGCCGTGGGGGCTCCACGGCAGCGCAGGAAGGCTGAGGGGGCCCTGGGCTCTCCCCATGGGCAAGGAGGGCTGTGAGGGGCAGCCAGACGGGACAGGGTGACCCCATTGCCAGGTCCCTGAGCTAGGGAGCTAGGTTAGGTCTGGATGGCAACACCTCCCAGGTGTTTTATCTTTGCAGCCCAGGACCAGAGATGGTCTTGGAGCAGCCCCTTGCCCCTGGACATGGGGCAGGAGGAGAGGCAGGAGCTGGGGTAGGAGCATGGCAGGGCAGGGAGGGGCACAGCCATGGTGGGACCTGTTGGGACAGTGGACACCCGCCGTGGCAGCTGGGGTGACTCCAGGTGGCAAAACAAAGCTGGGGTTCATCCCTGGCGGGATCATGCTGACGGTCATGGGTGCTCTGAGGGAGGCCAGGGGCTTTCCCCCATTGTCACCCCAGACTGTGACAGCTCTCAATGGCAGGTTCCTCCTGCTGAAAGCCAGGTGTGCAGAGGGTGGTCCATCCCTTCATGTCCTCATCCCTCCTAGCCCTCCTCACTGCCCCCAAGCCAGACCCCCTGCTACCCCTTCCCGTCTCAATAAAAAGTGCTTACGCTTTGCCTAAGGGATGAAGCAGCATTTCCTAGAGCAAAGCAGCTATATTTATCAGCCACGAAGCAGGTCCCTGGCAGCAGCCCCCGCCTCACCTCTCAGAGGGTGGCCAGTAGCCCCCAAAAGACTCACCACCTTCTGGTCCTCCATGGCCCTGGTGCTGGCATTCCCATCCATCCCTGGGTGGAAAACGCAGAGAAATATGAGTGGTAGCACCGCAGGAGCCCGGGGCTGAGCCCAGCAGCACCTTCATGGGTCCCACGTCACCCTGGCTCTCAGGGACCCACAGGCACAGCCCCCTCCCCAGCATTGCTCCCCAGCCCCACGGCAACCCCCAAAAAGTCTGAGTGAGCACAGCTGCAGCAAGACCTTTGCCTGTCTGCAGGGAGCCACGCTGCTTTCCCTCCCGATCCCGCAGGACTTCAGCGTTCGGGAGCAGATCAAAAAATAACTCTCTTCCCTAAGAGGGGTGAGCTCAACGCAACAGGATCCCATCCCGAGCCCCCTGGCATCTGGTGCCCTTTGCAGCACTCTCACAGCATCCTGTCCCGCGCCCGAGTCCCCGTCAATGCCAGCCAGCGCCCTACATGGGGAAACTGGGATCTCTGCCCCATGGAGACCATATAGCTGTTAATAAATATTAGCAAATCACTAGGGCTTTCGATAGCCACATGCGTGCGTCAATATGTGCTTGTCAGTCATGGCAGGGCCGTGGTTAATGATTGCAAAATCTCTTTTGCTGTGAAGGGGTAGTGCGAGGGGCAGGTCTATTTTTATCCCTTCAAATTGAGACAGCAGCTAGGAGCGTGCAATGTCAGCTTCCCCAACCTGGCTGTAAGACCCGGCCACAGCCACTGAGACAAAATCCAGAGGGACAACCTGTGGACCGGGGCTGGGGACCACCAGATTTTCCCCCACCAGTGAATTACGGGCACAGGATGGTGCGTTAGGGGCACAGGGGGTGTGTGCTGGAGTCCCACAGCTGCAAGGGGCCAGCGTGGTGGGACCGCTGGGGCCAGCACGGCAGCAGGGGTCAGGGCACCGGTGTCACACCAGCCTCGCCAAAACCCTGCCTGCGTCTGGAACGGCTCCAGCCATGTGATGGCAGCTTGCAAGGGCTGCCCACCCCTGGCTGTGCCCCGGGCAGCTCTCAAGGAACAGCGGGGCTTGTTTTACACCGTCTGGCCCAGCAGCGCTCAGCACCATCCATCAGCGCATCCCCTTGGCACATTTCCAGCGGGGCCAGCGACCCTTCCCTTCGCGGGTGAGCCAGACCCCGTTCAATGGTGGGGAGTTGTCACCTTGCCCCAAGCAGGGGCTTTGCCTAGAGGCATGGGGACATGTGTCCTGATCCCCTGCAGGGCTGCACCGTGCCGGCTGAGCAGGCAAAGCACCATTTCTCCATTTCTCCCTTTCCTCTCCTGAGCATGGCTGAGAGCCACTTGCCGGCTGTGCTAATAAATGGGCGCAGCGGGAAGGAAAGAGGTCTGGCAGCTGCCCCGGTCTGCACTGAGTTGGCCAGGGCTGCCGCACGCCTGCTGCCAGGTACACAGGCAAGGCTGGCTCGGTACTGGCACCTGCCCGCAGCCAGCCCCACCAGCAGGACGGCATGTGGGCAGCTGTAACCACAGCTGGCTGTCCCCAGCCGGGCTGGGGCCTTGGGGACAGAAAACTGCCTGCCCGGCCCTGGCACAGAGTGGAGGAGGGAGGCGAGACCCGTCCCATCCATCACTGGCATGGACTAGGGGTGACTGAGCAGAAGGACACCACTGCCAGCCCCACTGCCAGGTGGGGCACAGGCAGTGAGCACAGGGCTCCTCTAGTTCATCCGAGGTAAATAACTGCTGTTCTCTCTGGGGTGATGCGTTCTTTGCCATTAATTGATCTGGGCATTTGTAACTTGCCTCTTGCTCTGCTGTCAATATACACTTTCTCTTTTCTCCCGGGAGAAGCTGATAATTAGGCTCTTATCCAATAAAAGTGTGGGTTTTTTTGAAGGAGAGATAGGATTAGTTTCTTTTAACTTGATGAAATATGCTTTGGCTTGAAATAATTACATGATTTGCACTTAGCACCTCTCAGCCCAGGGCATTAAAGTGATTTACAAGCAATTACGAAGCCTGCTGGGAAGATGCTTTTATCCCCATTTTACAGACACAATATGGAAAACAGAGGTTGAGGCCCTGCCCCGGTTCCTTGGCCAGAGACGTGGGGATCTTGCCGGGTCTCCTGGGAGTGCTCTGTCCGTGGGATGGGGCACAGGCAGCAACAGGCATTGCCGCCGGACCAGAGATCTCAGAGCACCAGTAAAAAACTGGGCCCATGGCCATGGCAGGGTGACAGCCCAGGAGTGCCACCAGCACTGCTCTGGGGCTCAGCACTGCAGGGAGGAGGGCGATGGGGAGGATGTGGGGACAGAGAGGTGCCAGGGAAATGTTTGGTGAAGGACAGAATTGCCTGAAGCAGCGGGGCTGGAGGTGGGGGGGGGGAAGCTGGTGGGGCACAAAGGGGCTGGGGAAAGATGGGGACAGGGCAGGGGAGCAAGACACTGAGCCCCCCCCCCCCCCCAAAAGGG
>WKFP01015424.1:770312-807551 GCA_011057875.1 Pterocles orientalis
GGGCCCCCCCCCCCCCCCAGACAGGCTGAGGGTGGGTGCAGGGGGGTCCAACACCAGGAACCTGGAGTCAGGGCAGGACCTCTGAGTAACTTCCAGTACTTAACGGGGAGAGATGGGGAGGGACTCTTTCACCAGGGAGTGTAGTGATGGGACCAGGGGTTTTAAACTGAAAGAGGAGAGATTTAGATTAGATACTAGGAGGAAGATTTTTCCTGTGGGGGGGGTGAGGCACTGTCCCAGGTTGCCCAGACAAGCTGTGGATGCCCCATCCCTGGAGGGGTTCAGGGCCAGGCTGGATGAGGCTTTGGGCAACCTGGGCTAGTGGGAGGTATCCCTGCCCATGGCAGGGGGTTGGAACTGGATGATCTGTAAGATCCCTTCCAACCCAAACCGTTCTGTGATTCTATGACTCTCCCCCTCCCCTCCCAAAAATTCCCCTCTGCGGCAAAGTCACCCCGCTGCTTTCCAGCTGGACAGAGACCGGGGGAAGCGGGAACCGTTAATTTTGGGAGGAACGGCACACACACCCCCCCACCTTCCCGGGGGCACCCGCAGGCACCGCCGCGGACCCGCCCCCGGCCCCGGCAGCGGGCGGTGCGCTGGGGTCCGGTGCCGCTGCCGGGCCAGCGCGCAGGCGCGGCGGGGCCGCTGCCGGGGCTCTGTCCGCCGCCGTGGGCCGGCGGGGAGCGGCGGCAGCATGCGGCAGGCCCTGACTCAGCAGCGGCCGGCCGCCGTGGCCCTGCCCGACTCCGTGGGTGAGTGTCGCGGGGGGGCGAGGGGAGGCCCCGCCGGACCGGGAGGATGCTGCGGGGCTGGGGGCGCGCGGCCATGTTGGGCGGTGGGTCCTTGGGGGCGCCGCCACCGCCGCTCCCCAGACAGACCGGACCCCCGCTGTCCCCCCCGGCGCCGCTCCCCTGCGTGGGTTCAGCCGCAGGGGTCGGTCCGTCCCCCCCCAGCCCGGCGCCGAGGCAGGGACCCCCGGGGGGCGGCTCGCTGTCCGGGCCGGCCCCGCGCAGCATCCTTTGGAGCGGGGACGGTGCGCGCCCGCAGCTCCCGAATTAGGTCAGGGATCCTTCGCACCGCTCCGCAGCGGCGGCTGGTTAGGATCACAGGATCGTTGAGGTTAGAAAAGCCCCCCCCTTCCACCTATCCGGGGGGAGATGAGGCACCCGGGTCCCGGCAGGGTTGGGGTCCCGGGTCCCACGCTGATGCTTTAAGCAGAGATGTGGAACAAAAGGAGGAGGGCTGGGAAGGAGGGTGGCGCGGTGCCGTTTGCCCCCGGTTCTCCGAGGGTAAAAGTTGAAGCTGGCTTCCCTTGGGCTGCTTTGAGCTTATTCTTCACTTCTGGGTTTCCCCCCACCCCCCCAAAGAAAAAGATGGAGATGCCTAGTGGAAAGTGTCCCTGCCCAGGACAGGGGAGTGGAACTCAGTGATCTCTGAGGTCCCTTCCAACCCAGACCATTCTGTGGTTTTATGGAGCTGGTTCTGGTTTTGTGCCATCTTGTTTATTGTCTTCTGATAACCAGGAAAAAAAGCTGAAGTAAATCAGGGGCAGCATAAAGATAATGTACTATTACAAACTTTTAAAGTAATCTGGAAAAACCAGCTACAGCCTTGTTTTTAGAGTGGGCTTATATATGGCAACTGTAATAAGAGGATGTTTCTGAGGCTTAAAATCAAAATGATATTTCTGAAGCCTGTCCGTGTTCTGAGTGCCATTTTAGCAAAAGACGTAGCCAGACTATAGATAGCATTCATTTCTTTACATCTTCCTCACACAGTTAAGCACCTTGTGTACTCGTGCTGAGGTAAGCACTGCAAGTTTTAAGGTATCTAATTTGGATAAATCGCAGAGGAAAGGCTATTACTGCCTCTTAAAAGCAGAGATAGCAAAGCTGTCGGAGCTCCACTGCTGTGTGTAAAGCTGTACCAAGCTCAGTAGCAAGGAGGAAAACGATCTAATGGGGAATACTTTCAGGAACAATTAATGTTGAGAGAGAGGATTTTGCCAGGACAGCCCTTCAGCAGCTGTCAGTGGAGATGCTGAGCATGAGTCCATGTATGCCGAAGCAGCTGCAGGCATCCTTACAGAAGTACAAAACCACTTTCTCAAAATACACATAACAAAACATGTTTTCAGAGAAAGAAAAAAATTGAATTAGTGTCCCGGTACAGAGCTGAAGTGGAGGTAATCACATTATCTCTTCAATTTCACGTCTCTCTCCAATATTACATTAAAGGATTATGGTCGGTTTTGTTGGGACCTGCAATAAAAGCGTTTGGGTTTTGTTTGGTTGGTTGGGGTTTTTTTTAATCATATAAGGAATATTGAAAAGCTTTCAGAATTTTTCCATTTGGAAACCTTTTGTTTCACTTCTGTATTACATGTTGGCATGTGCCAGTCGAGCCAGGAAACAACGGAGAAATGTCAGAGCGGAAAACATGGTAGTTCTGAAACAAGTTCAGAATCCATAAACCGTGTTCCAAGCTGCTGCTTTTAGAGTGTCTTCCTGCAGAAATGCTATTACAAAATAACTCAGGTTTTTGAGGAAAATAGCCCATTTTGCAGGTTTTTCCATTGTAACTTTTTGAAGCATCTCTGATGGAAGTGCAGGCATACCGGTTTGTGTGTGTAAACGCCGTGCCCACACCGCTGCCTGGGACGTGCTCTGCAGGATGGTTTTGCATGGCACATGAACATCTGCGCGCCCACACAGCCTAACTGTAAAGAGTTTAAGCTGTGTAAGGAACATATGGCTGGTTTTCCTTATCTTCTGCTCATTTGCCAGGCGAGCTATAGCAGTAATCAGAAGTCTGGTGATCTCCCATGTGTGTAAGCCAGACAGGTTCATTCTTCCTCTCCTTTCAGAACTAATCTATGTAAGAAGTAGCAATTTGTTCTCCAGTTTCTGAAGTTTCTTCAGCTAAACCTTTGGTCCTAGTACTCGGGAATTTTAAGAGGTTTATGTGACCCTTGCGTTTAAATGATTACATTGAACTGGAGCACGGCCCAAGCTGTAGTATTTGGGAGGCAGTACATACCGAATAGCCTAGTATCTTGATGAATTTTGAATATTTTAGGAGCCTAGACTTCATATGATTAACTTATTTGGCAAATTTAAGAGAATAAAAAGATTAACCTCAAATGCAACCTGCAGCAAACAGTTGGGTACCTTTATCTCCATCCTGTAAAAAATGGCATGAAAAACTAAGGATCACTGATAAAAGATCCAGCCTGGATCTTAGCATTCTCTAGCAGTCATTTAACTTTTTTGTTGTTTGAAATCTGTCACTGTCTAGCTATTCCTTCCCGCTAAGGACTAACTGGTAGTCAGGCTCCTTGCTCTTAGACCCGCTGATGTCCCAGTGGTGTGGGCACAGCTGTGATCTGGACATGGGCAGAACTTTGTGGGGTGGAGAGCTTTCCTTCCAGAGACACTGCTCAGTCAAAAAGGATGTTGCTTTCCTTTATAAACCTCTCTCGCCTTTCATCTCCTTGTGTTGGGCTTTTAAGCCCCAAATTTTGGGCTTGGCTGTGATTTCAAGCTCATCTGGTTGGCATGGGTGAAGTGATCCAGCCCCATGCCCACGGCAGCTGTGCCAGCCCGGAGCACGGACAGCGTGGGGAGGGAGCGCTCCCACCAGCAGCACAGATGGTGGGTCAGGATGGAGCGGGTGTGGAAGAGCAGCGGGGAGCTTCTGCACTCTTCTCTGGGAAGAGCTGTCCCTGTGGAGGAAGGGAGATAATTTGTACCAGTATGTGTCCGTGTGGCTGCATCAGTACAGCTGGTAGGATGAACACATCGCTCTAGCTGGGCTGCAGATGTGTGCAGACCCTGAAGAAGGGCCTATGGACACCTAGGGCGTACATCTTCAAGACAGAAAGCTTCCCAGAAAGGCCTTGTGTGCTCCTCTCTCTGGAGAATTTGGACAAGGAGGTTGTGCTTGGCTCGGCTGAGTCTTTCCTCCCAGTCTTTCCACAGGTATTTTATCTCACCACATGCAGGCTGTCAGGGAGCCCCTGGACACCTCAGATAGGGGTTCCCAACGTGGTTTGCTTTAGGGAATACACTCGGTGATGGTGGAAGCAGCTCCTTGCTCTTGGGACTTGTCCCTGACCTTCTCCGAAACACTGGGAGAAGGGCCGGTAGCAGCCACATCACTTGGGAGCCTCTGGGTGGGAAGTACCTTTGTTTGTTCCTGGGGTGCTTTGGAGAGCTTTGGGGGTGGGACTCAGGGTGGCCCCACCAGCCCAAAGGGAGCATGGCAGGGTCCCTTACGATCCATTACCCTACCAGCCGCTCTCACAGGTGCAGGGTTATGTCTACATAATGTATGAAATATAATCAAAAGGATTGTTCCACAAGGTGATGTAAAGATGGCAGAGAACTCTCTGAACAAACACGCCTGAAGATGCTGCTGGGCGTGACATTGCAGCCAGCTTTCCTCTTGGCTGATGATGGAGTCACTATTTTATATTGATGCTCATTTGGGAGATCTATAAATATATAAAAGGAAAAAAAAAGCCATAATCAGGCAGCTGTAGATGAGTTTTACTAATCCACAAATTCATTATTCAAGCTTCTAAAAATACCTGGTCCTTGCTGAAAGTAGAGGATGATACTACAGGAGAAGGAGAAGTGGCTGCTACCGGCGATATCTCATTATGATACGATTACAGCCAAGATTTCCCCCCTCAAAACAAGTGGCATACAGTGTGATTATTTAGCGTGATGGAAGTAGACAGATCAGAAAATACATAAATGCCTAATGGCAATATTTCTCATGAGTTCAGTTGCCCCAGGCCAGGGGCTGGGAGGCTCCGATGAATCCAAACGAGCCTTGCAAAGTGCCAGTTCTTAAGGCTCTCTTCATCTACATCAGAGCAATGATAAGCAAATGTGAATTCAGATGCCCTAGTAACGCTTGATAAAGCATGTTGGTGAAGGTGAAAAGTGACAGCCAAACCCAAAAATAAGTTAGAAGAAAGAAAAATTCACCACGCGGTGGGAGGAGAAATTTGCGGTACCGTGACTGTCCCCAGATGGAATCAGCAAATTCTGTTGTGTATGTGTGTTTTTAGGGTCGTTCAATAGAAGAAAAAGAAATTCCCTCTACGTAACTGTGACTCTGCTCATTGTGTCAGTATTAATTCTAACGGTGGGCCTAGCTGCTACAACAAGAACCCAAAATGTGACTGTTGGAGGTTATTACCCAGGGGTTATTGTAAGTATAGAACTCCTCGGTAGGTCTAGAAAACTTACTGCCTACAAAGTCCCTTGTAATGCTGCAAATGTTATAAAGGGTGATCTTGTCCTGAATATTATGTTCAGCTACTTCATTACCATTTGATTTATTTGTTGTATTATTATTTTGCACCTGCTGCTCATTCCCATGCAAAAATCCCATCCAAGTGGCAGCTTCCTATGAGCTTAGGTAATAACATGCTTCTGAGCTAGCGGTGAGGCAGATGAATAGGTCTTATGTCAGTCAAAGCAGCCTTAGAATTTCTTTCTTTCCATACGTGACATTAACCCCAGGCAGGAGTAAGGCAAAGAAGGACCATAGGTGCCAAGAACAGTTGAGAGACCAGGTCTTGAAATACCACTCCGGGGTCGTAAAGTTCACTTGCAGAAGTGTTTAATGATTCGGACTCCCTGGATGAGGAGAAGCACGTTAGCAACGGCTGTGGCAGCTTGCCAGGGGAGCATGCACATCAAAGCAGCTAGCACATCCATTTCTTCTTTTTTTTGTTATCAACAGATGAAAATGGGAAAGGACAATCTTGTAGCTTCAAGTGGCTTAATATAGAGAAGACCACTGGTGCCCAGCCTTCTTGCTGGTAGATGTATAACCTCCTGCGGAAGCACAAGGGGCAAGTACATCATGCCCCTCTCCACGTGAGCAGGTGTCTAACGTGAGCCGGAAAGCAAGTCCCGGTCTGTTCCTGTGTGTGTCTGAGACACGCTAAAAAATAAGCACGGAAAGGACTGAGCTGCGGGCACATCAGGTGTCTCAGCAGGCTGAGCGCAGCTGGAGGCTCCCGGTGTCACGGCTGCGAGTGCTGTGTATTTCCATTTGGAGCCTTCGAGTTGGGAGGCTTAAAGCCAGTCCAGATAACTAGGTGGAGACTTGTTCTTGCCTTATTGCGGTTTGATTTATTTGCCACCTCTCAGGGAGGTTGGACAAGCTCTTCCCTGACTGCAGAAAGCCCCTGTACAGCCGTTACAGTGGAACGTTGTTGTAGACTCTGTTGGACCTCTTTGGGTTAGGACTGGTTTTCTGGCTTGTCCCACCAACTCCTGCATTTAGACCTGATCTTTTTAAAGAAGTGTAGAGTGAAGGGTGACAGGCTGGCTTCAAACTCTGCACTTAGCCTACGCTCCGCCAGCCCGAGTTGAACCCCATGCTTTGGAGCAGGTCCTGCAGGCTGGTGCAGATGGGTAGAGCCTGTTGTTCAGGTCCCCGTGACATCTCCCGTGCTGTTTATGCTCCAGGAATGTCAGCATTGCTTCTGCTTTTGTAAGATGCAGTCTACTCAAAGAATTAATGAATTCCTGGACTTGGGAAGGGCGTTGAGTTACTTTATTCAGAAGCACCCTGAGAGTTTGTGTTTGTCACCGAATTCCCCCTCTTGGTTCGTTAATCCGCTTTGTGGAAATGTGTGATGACCTGGCCTGTCTCCCTGCACAGGAAAATATTTCAGTGTGCTGCTGGGTGCTTCAGCAGGTGCTTAAAATAGCCGGTGTTTCGTAACAAGCTGGGATTTCTCCCTTTACTGTGGAAAAAGGGCTTGCTGTGGTGCATGAGTACTCAGCGAGTTGTCCACGGCCCCGAAGAGGCAGCTTCTTGCAGGTCTTGTTATCCAGAACTTCACGCAAACGTTACGCCTGCGTGCATCTCCATCGGGGTTTCTGTGCTCCATTAGTGGTGCACCACCGTTGGTCACACCCTGAGTGCCTGCATTGGGGAGGAAAAGATAGACCCAGACGTCTCTGGGTGTGCTGGGTGACTTCTCCACGTGTGGACCAGATCCATGCATGGAATCATCTCATGGGACATCAGATGTCTCATCGCTGCCATGCCTAGTGCACCGTCCTCTCCTCCTTTAACTTGTGCATCTTGGGCAAACACCTCTGCTGCAAGGAGGAAACATGCAACGAAGTGGCTGTCTGATGCAGGGGACATTTCCCAGCTGTGCCTCTGTGGGAAATGTCCTCGCCTGCGGCTGGGTGAGTGACCTGGGCCTGGGAAGCCCTGAGTGTGACGATGATGCTGAGCAGATGGGACTAACAGCCGGGTGCAGAGGGCAAGACCCTTATGGGAGTGAGGCTCTGAGAGATACAGGTGTTGTCTCCAAGTTATACCAGCCTCCAGCATCAGTGTAAATGACTGACCTTTCTTGGACTGGCAAATCCTGTCTGTAATGGTTCCTTGTCAAGCTGGCCTGGGGCTGTAAAAGCACCTTCGTTTTGTGTCCTCTTTTCAGACAGACATCCCAGGGACTCATATCCACCAGCAAATAAGTGATGCCGTTCATGCAGATTAATAAGATCTCTTTGTCCCATCCGTAAAAGAACAAGTGGTCTTCCCATTAGTGGAATGAGAATTCCCATTAATTAACGAGAATCCACTGATTTATTTGATTCTTCACCTGCTGGATGTACAGACTTGCTCTAATTTCTTCTTTTTGAATGATCTTAAATTATCTCAAGTAATTCACCTGCCCTGAAACACCACATGGACATTTCTCTTAAATGTATTGGATCAAGCCCAAAGGGCACAAAACATTTTTCTTCAGCATTTGCCTTGGGCGTGTGTTGCTGCACAACTTCCTTGCTGCTAAACGTCACCAGACTGAAAATAATTTCTGGATCCATGTTGCTCTTAATACCTGGATCTCCCAGGTTTTGGGCTTGAAATCAAGCTGTAAAACTCCTGTTACTTGGGGAAGGTGGGGGTTGTTGCTTGCCCAAGCATAAGCCCAGAAGCCCTGGCAGATCAGGCTGGGGCAGTTCAGCAGTGCCCCTGGCTCGCTGCCCTGCCTGCTGCCCTGGTGTTAAACAGCACCCAGCTTTGTTGCTGTGCTTCCCACTAGGGTAGTTTGTCCCTGATGTGGGGACAATGGTCTCCAAGAGGCGGGAAGCAGGAGCCTGATGGGCTGCTTTGCTGTAATCCCTGCTGCTTGAGCCAGCAGCCCTTGCTGCCCACAGCGCTGCACCAAATGTCACTGAGCTTAAGCAGAGCAGGGGAAGATTTAAGCCCAACTTTTCATCACATCCGTGTCTGCTAATCTCTGCACATGCCTCTGCTTGTTAGTATCAGATTTGTTAAACCTTTGTTTTCTATTCCTGGATCTTAAAATATTGATTCCAGGTTAGTTGACTCATTCTTGGATTACTGCAGCTTGTCTTGTGTGTTACTCAGCTTCCTGAGGAGCTGGACAGTTATTGAACATTCTCAGACAGCTCTTCATTGCCCTCATAGTCTATTGACTAGATTTGTACCTGCTCAGTATGACCAGTCCAGCTGCAGGACTGTTCCGGCATTTCTTGTTTTGCCGACCCATGGAAGTGGAGTTGGATGTGCTCTACGCTGATCAAAGACCTTTCTCGGTGTGACACAGAAGTAATTCTGCATCTCCCCCGGTAGCCCGTGGTTCCTGGTTGTTTCTGGCCTGGCTGAGGTGTGCTCTTGTTCTGGAAACTTCTGTATAGTGTAGCTAAATAGCTTGAGGCTGTAGAGAAATGAGGTGGGAAATCGCACTCCTGGTTGACTTCACTGAGCTGAAATAAGAGCAGTGTTGTCAGTTATGGCAGCAAGAAAAGATGCTTTTGCTGGAGTAGCTTATTCCGTTGGCTGGGCTGGCATGAGCCCTTCTGGTAGAAGATCCTGGTTGATGCATCCTCACCCCTGGAAATGAGGGAGGAATAGAAGGCGGCAGAAAACTGCTAAATCTTCCCAAGTATAGTTCTCCCTTATTTCATACTTCACGTCAAGAAATTATCCAAATTGCAAACTTAGGTGATTGCTCACACCCTTGGTGAGGCTACAAAAGCCTGGTTCTGCAGATGCTAGTGATGTGGTCCTGCTAGGTTTGCATCTGGAGGCTCCTGAGTGTTCGTAGGGTTGTTCCAAGACAGCAATACATCTCCTCATCCACCAGCCATTTCTCAGCATCACTGGGAGGGGAGGGAATTCAGAACTCATCCTTTTGGTTTCTACGCACGCTTTCAGTGTCATGTGAGGGATGCACTTGATAGTTATTGCTAGTGAAGGAAGAGTGCTCACGCATCCGCAGTATGTTCTTTTGCTGCTTCTGGATTTAATTGTGTTCTGTCTGTGTGTAAAATATATTGGATATCATCCTGATCTAAATGCTAACAATATGTTGTTTTTCAGCTTGGTTTTGGGTCGTTTCTTGGAATAATTGGATCAAACTTGATAGAAAACAAGAGGCAAATGGTAAGTTCATTATAAAAACTTTTTTTTTTTTAAATGACAGTAATTTAATTTTGTATGTAAAGAGTATTATGGGTTTTCCTAACTCTTCCAGGGTAGTGTTGCATACCTCTTGAGAACTAGAGATGGTTTCTGGCAGCCCAGGAGAACAAGGCTGTTAACGCTGATATTTTTAAATGTAAAAAAAAAAAAAAGTGCTCAAGGAAACACAAAGTGACTGTACACGGTCTCATTTAACTCAGTGGGATTTTTTTAAAGGTCTCGAAGGTGTTTGGAGTTTTCAGGATAGTCAATGCTGCACAGACTCATGCCCAGTGCTTTTTCTGTTGAGTTGTTATTTACCATAGTATGGTAAGTAACATAAACATAATACATTCATTTTAAATCTAAAAAAAAAAAAATTAGATGCTTGGGGCTCTGGAGAAATTGCATTTGGACAGTTTCTATTCTAAGCAGCAGGCAGAGAAGAAGATGAAGCAGGTGGTGGAGCAGCCAGCCCAGGGACTGGAGGTGGAAGCCCTTAGAGGGCCCCACAGAAAGTCCCTCCTGAGGACAGGAGTGCTCAGAGCTCTCTGCTCTGGATGTGCCTAAAGGATAACTCACTTGAGATACTGACATGACAAAAAGCATGAAGACTGGTCTAATGGAAAAGCAACCAACTTCTCCAGTGTTGCTGATTAAGGGGTGTTACTGGTTCCTGTTTCCAGATGCCTCTTCAGGTAGGAAGGAAAACCGAGAACCTTTGCATGCTGTAAAGCAGCAGCTGGGGACCTGAGAAGCACAGAAGATGCTGGCTAGACCAGATGTGCAGACCACAGCTCTCTCTGGTTCCCACCTTGCACTTCAGGGAGAATTTTGTGTGCTGGGGCTGGGCAGCTGCTGTCTAGGCAGGTCTTGGGTCTCCCATCCTAGGGGAGCGACATTCAGAAGAAGCAGGTGGGCAGTGAAGATGCAGATAGCACAAACCAGATGAGACCAGCGGTGCTGATAGGAGACAATCACAACTGAGCTTGTGCTGGGGTGGGAGGGGGTCTTTGTGTGCAGTGGGGACAGAGCTGGCCCAGATTATCTGTTTTGGCAAGCATAGGAGACTTGTGTGGACTTGGCTGGGTCTCTGACGGCCCCTAAACATGTCTTGCAGATGCTGTTTCACAAACCCCTCATATACCTGCCTGTGCCTGAAGGTAGGGGCTGTAGTGCTTGGAGGTGTCATAACAGGACTTGGGGTGGGAGGAAGTCTTTTGGGATAATTTAGCAAAAGGTGTGGGTAAAGAGAGATCAAAAGCAGTTGGTACCTGACGCAGTCCTGGCAGGCTGTCTTGTTCAGTCTTTCCTAGCCTGTTTTCTCTGTTTGCCACATGTGGCTGGCAGAGGTAGCATGTGGAGAGGTCCAGTCCAGCTCCTGGAGTGCCCTGTGGGCATGTCTGCCTCCTGTCTCCGCTTGTCTGTCCCGGGAGAGCGGCTGCAATCCCCCTTCCCACTGGTTGCCCCGTGTTCTGGCAGCAAGATCCCTCCAGCCTGCACAGGGCCAAGGGGGGATCATGCTGTCCCTGCAGCCTGTCCCGCCAGCCCCGCGCCACTGTCTGGTTTTGCAGGGATGGAGCTGACTCTGGCAGGGGGGCTCAGGGATCAGATTATCAGGGTGCGACGCTGACCAAGGCTACGGCACGGTTTGCCAAGCTGCAGAGGGAGTTGGGAGAAATTCCTGCTTGTCTTAATCCAGAGGCTGGGCTGCCTTGCCCTTTGCTTTGCAAACAGTGTGGTCCCTGCAGAGCAGGAGGGAGAGGGGGGCAGACCCTGGAGGAGAGGAAAACTGCCTTTCCCACAGTCAGGCAGGGTGCCGGGGAGGTGGGTTTCCCAGTGGGTATTTCTTGTTGTTTTCACTCTGTCTCTGCAAGAGCAGCATGTCCTGTTCTTTCTGTCCTAGCAGGGTTTCCCAGCCTCTTGCTCATCGTGTATGAGCAGCGTGTCAGGGGCAGGTTGAGCAATGTATGCCAGTTCTGCGTTCTTCACAGCAGCGTTCATGAGTGGCAGCATGGCTCTGAATTCACTTGTTTGTTTGTTCTGAAGAGCCCTGGGTAGCCCATGTTTATTTTTTTCATCTCTGTGGTTTTGTGTCCTGAAAAGCACGCGTGACCCAGCTTTGTGGGGATTGCGTCACCGCCGCCTCGGCTGGCAGCTAGCGTGTCGCTGCTCTGAATGCAGAGAGGACATGCAGTAGCTGTCGCTTATTGTCCCCGTGCTTGAGTCACATCTCCTCCTTGCCCAGGAGCACTTTACAGTGGCAGCTTTGTCCACTACGTGTTTCCGTAATAGCACTGGCAGTGCAGGTTTTCTTTTTTTTATTATTTTCTGTCAACTTCCCCAGTGTCCTGGTTTGCTGACAGGCAGTCTTGGCAGTGCTTGTTGCACAGTTGCTCCTCACTGATGGCAGAAGGAGCTAAAAGCAACTTCTGCTGCCATGTTCCTGCGTGTGTTTCTGCCCAGGAGCTGGCTGGGGAGCGTGAGGAGTCGAGCGATCCAGCATGGCTGGCCTGGAGAGCTGACCTGCAGCAGCACTCCTCGCCTCTCTCCAGCCAGCCGACAGGAATAGACCTCTCTCTCTGTTCCCACCCCGGCGTATTGGCTTTCAAGCTGCGCGTCGGCGCTTCCCACTTGTCAAAGTAAGGGAGAGCTTTCGTCCCCCAGGGATAGCCAGCTGCCCAGTGGCTCTGCCAGCTCTGCCCGCCTGCCAGCGCTGCCGGCAGCTCTGACTTATACCCGAGCTGCCCACTCAGCAGTTTTCAAGCGACGAGACGGCGTTTTACGTGCCTTTGTGACAGGTATCCATCCCATGGAAA
Organism: Pterocles orientalis; assembly: GCA_011057875.1. Lineage (NCBI taxonomy): Eukaryota > Metazoa > Chordata > Aves > Pterocliformes > Pteroclidae > Pterocles > Pterocles orientalis. The sequence goes on from WKFP01015424.1 coordinate 782,615, forward strand.
AGTGATAACCAACAGCTTCACAGCCCGTGTGTCGCTGGACGGTGGCCTCAAGGGAACCTCAGCCCAGGACACTCCTGCTTCGTGGTCACTGCGCTGTCTGAACCCAGTTTGTCTTTTCTTGTCCTAATTCTGCTCGGTGTGGCTGACTTTGGCAGGTGTTAGGTGAGCGGAGACCAATCACTAATGTCACACAGCTCTTGAGAGGGACTTCTGCTTGCTGCAGTGACGGTATTGTCAACCCCAAATCAAAAATCTTGTTGGCAAATCATGAGATTAGTTGAAAACCATGGGATTTTAAAAATGAATTTATAGGGTTTTTATTTGCTGTTTGATTTTCTTTGTCATGAATTCTCAGTGTTTGGTTTTCAGGCTCCTCTTTCTCCAGCAGAAACAGAGCAAACTGTGTAAATAAAGTGAGCAAACCCATTTCTGACACCAGATCCTTACATCCTGGTAGGGCTGTTACGCGAGTATCATAGTTACTCTTGTATTATTTTAAATAACCAGCTCTATCTGCAAACAGGGGTGACTGACAAGTACCCCAATTGTATATATTTAGTGTTTGGCTCACTTCCCATCTCCAAGGATCCTGCTATTTATGGAGAATATCCTCTTTCATGTGTGTATGAAACAAAGGACAGGAAAAACTAAACTTGCTACAAAATAACCTAAGCCGTACAACCCATTTCTTCCACTGTAAGAAGCTGTGCTTTCTCCCCGTGTGTGGTTTCACTGGTTGTGGTTGTGAAACGCGTGGCTGCTGTAGGGGACAGTGCAGATGTGATCCAGATGTGGAGACAGTGTGGGTCTGAGTGGGGAGGAAACGCTGGTGTTTACAGCTGACAGAAACAGCATCCCATCGTAGGACCTGATCCTGGAAAACTTGTAACCTGCTGCCATCTGCAAGTATTTTGTGGCACAGCATCGAATCCTGCAGGAACAGCTTGTTGCTGATGACCATGACCATGGTCACTGGGCTAATTTCACAGTCTGCTCTGTCTGCTGCTGCAGTTTTTATTGGCAGTAGGACAGCGTACATCTTGAATATACTTGCCTCATCTAGAAAACAATGTTATTTTCTCTCACTTTGAAGCTAACTGAAGTAAACGATTGTACAGGGACCATTTCCACTGTCCCAAGTGACCCCTCCTGCATCTCCACTCATGGCTCAAGCTGACCTGGTCTGCACGTGGATGTTGCTGGAGGAACATCTGTGTTCACTGAGGGAGCTTTAGGTAAAAAACAGTGTGATTAACCTAAAAATCTGGAGATACTTTAAAAGTATATATCGGATCTTTCTGGCTTGTGTTTGTCAAGGGGTTTGACTTCTTTTTCTAAGAACTGGATCCTCATGCAGTGGCAGGAACCAAGGTTTTAGAGCAAACTTAGCACCTGGAGCTTTAAAACAAACATCCCTGTGCCAAGATATCTGTCGGCGCTGGCCAAGCTAACTGTTGTTTTTGTATTTGTGCTATTAGTGATTTTTGCTATTGCTCAAAGCTCCTGATGACCAGAGTCACCTTTGTGCGTGTGGAGAGGCAGTTTTTAATAGCTGATAGCGACCGATGCTTGAAGGCTGTGGTTGCTGGAGCGGCAAACCACCAGGGAAAAACCCTCTAAAGCTTTCAGTTCTTTGGATGGAAATGCTGCTGCTCCCCAGCTGAGCTGCTTCTCGGGAGCGAGGAGGGGTCACGTCGGCACTCATGCGTGGTTCCCCCAGCTGAGAGCTGGCACTTTGGCAGAGGTGGTGTTTAAGGTGGTGTGGTGGGAGTAGAGAAGCTTCTCGTTCCTGGGTTGGGGTTTGAGTGTTTCTGCTTTACCTTCAGAATGCTTTCGCCCTGATTTTAAGAAACGTGAAAGCCTTGTTTCCTGCAGGCGCCGGTGTCCTTACAGCCTGAGAAGTGTTCGCAGGAGCAGCTCCCCACAGCGCTCCAGGGTGGGCAGAGAAGCAATCCCCTTCTTTCTCTCCAGGGAAGAGTTAAGGACAGCAGCAGCCAGAAGAGGAGGTGTATCCTCAGCCTAAGTTTAGCGCCTTGGAGTCATGGAAAAACTTGCATTACAATATCGAGTCCCAAGAGAACCAGTCTGGCACAACACTACAACTCCTGACGCCTTGCAGGAGCAGCCGCTCTCCGTTGAGACGCGCATCCCATTGCCTTCAGTGAGACCAGTCTGGGCAGCCTGGGCAAACATTTGGGTCATTGATTGCTTGAGGGCTTATTGACTGTGGTTTACGTATCCTTGTGGAGCGGACACGAAACGCTTGGTTGTGGAGAGGCAGATGATACTTTGCTTTGTTTTCCTTTCTCAGCTGGTTGCATCGATCGTCTTCATCAGCTTCGGCGTCATTGCTGCGTTCTGCTGTGCCATAGTAGACGGTGTCTTTGCTGCCAGACACATAGTAAGTGCTTCCAGGAAAACACCGGTCTTGCAGTGTTTTACTCTAGGAAAACAAGTGATGGTGTCCGTAATCCCGTCTCAGGCCACATCAAACCCTGTAAATATGTGGTCACGCGCTGAATGCTGTTTTAAATCCTAAACTTTAGAAAAAGGTATCAGTTTTGCAAAAAATATTTTGAAATGAGCAGGAAGCATTAATATCTTAAAAGTCTGCTTTAGTTTTTTTTGTGCATGCTTTGTGTGTTTGCTGAGTCTCAAAACTGTAAGTGACTATATAACTGAGGTGTAAAGTGAATTACAGCTGGTGCTGAGGGACAATATACGATCAGTAACAGCTATCGTATTTGAAATATTAGCAGAGGTGGTTCTTAATGTTGATTGAACTGCTGGATGTTGTAGTAGAATGGGGCAATTTGATATGAAGCTCATTAAAGCGTTACAGTATAAACAGTAAGGTAGGTTCTCAGTTTCCATTCGATGACTTCAAAAAATACGAGCTACTGCTGTCATGACGAATCTCTAGTACAGTGGGATGTGAAGCTTCAGTTATTAGTAATGAAATTAGAAATGAAAAAATACAATTCAACTTTTTAATTGAAATGTATAACTGAAGACAGATTTTCATCCTGCAACTCTGCTGTTTGATGACTTTTTAAAATTTGTTTGGCAAAATGGGATTAAAAAGACAGATTTGGGGTTTATTCGTGATCAGAACGGAAAGACATTTCAGAAGGTCAGAATTACCCGTGAAGTGGAAACTCCCTGCGTCAGCTGGCTTGTCATTCTCCTTGTAAAGCCGGCTCCCCTTTCCTGCCCCTGAATGTTCAATGGTCGAAAGGCGGCTGGACGGCAGGATTTGCTGATGGAGCAAAGCGCAGCTCCGCTCGCTGCGTGATAGGTCTCTGCCTGTCTGGGTGCAACCACCGAGTCTTGGCCATCTGTGACCCCCGCATGCGAGGGCTTGTGAAGCATTAGCTTTGATAGAAAGCTGGAGCTCCTTTGACTCCTGATCCTGGCCCTGTGGGTCTGAGCCCTGCAGACTTGCTCTGTGGTTTTTAGGTGCTGACCTCACAGGCTGGGTGATGGCATGAGCTGGCACCTCCTCCTGGCTGGCCGCGGGGACGTCTGCGTGTCTGAGGCAGCCAGAGCCGAGCAGTTGGGATGACGAGAGCTCTGGTTTCTGCCTCTTGATGAGCAGACGTGCCTTTGGCCTCACTTCAGCCCCTAACTCTCCAAGAATGTCACCGTCTCGCTGGAGACGTGCCCCTGCCATGCTAGCACATAGCGTTCCCCCGTCGCCCGCAGCCGCTGCCCTGCCACCCTGAGCTTTGGCTCAGACGCCCCAGAAGCGAGTCCGGCAGCTCCTGGGAAGTGCTCGCTGATGTGGATCCGTGTCCAGCGTTGCTGTCCCTGAGGCTTTGCTCTGGGGACCAGGCTGCCCCGAAGTGAGACACTAATGCAGGTTGTTCGCAGGCTGGGCTGTCGGTAATCCTCCAGAGCTTTCCCACAGTCACTCAAGAGCCCAGAAAAACAAATTTGCCAACAATTTCATGAGAAATTCTTATGATTCAGCGTGAAGAACCCTCGGAAATACGTCAGGCAGCCCTGGGATGTGTCTGGGAGGATAAGGAATGAATCATTCGGGTCAGGGTGGCCACCCTCGCCCAGACGAGCCCAGCTTAAGAGCTCCAGCAAATACATGCCTCCGAGGACCAGGGTTAAACATCACCCGGGCTCAGGGGGGCTGAGGTGGGGGCTGCCGCGGGCAGGGACGGTGCAGAACAGACACTGTATTCAGTGGTATAAGAGCAGGGTGTCTCTAGAGCCTGGCCCCGTTCCCCAGCCCAGCTCACTGATGTTGATTTCGCTGCGATGCTAAGCCTGGTGTTTTTTTGTCGGCAGGACCTGAGGCCGCTGTACGCGGGGCGATGTCAGTACTACTCCAAGAGTGTGACCCCACCAGAGGTGAGAGCAGGTTCTGCTGCGCTGTCCCTGTGAAGGGACCGGCTCACGGTGCAGGTGGAGGAACCTGCTGCCAGGCTCGGGTGTACTGGAGCTCTGCAAAGCGAGGAGGGGGCGGGAGGCTGGGGCTGGGAGGACACTCCACACTTGGTACAGCCACCTTAGGGAGGGAGTAGGTGGAGAGGAAGGGGTGGGGGACAGGAAAATGCACCGGTTTCTTTAGATCTTCAGCTGTGCATTCATTACAGGAGCAGGGTGGTGGGATAAGAGGTCAGACAGCAGCAATTTCTGTGGATACGAGGAACACACACCAGCCTCTGCACTTCTGCTGCCTGTTGTCTTCTCCAAAGAGAAGCCCCTTGGGGATGGGTGTTCCTGCCACGTACCGATAGCGTGCGTGAACATCTTTGGCTGCCTCTGCTGTGCACTGAGAGTCTCTGAGATTTCCTCCCAAGTAGTTTTGAATAATCACTGTATTCCTGCTTGAGGTGCAAAGTAGATAGTACCCAGCAGCATTGGTGGGGTCCACTCTCTTTTCAGCCCCAAGACCATCCATGTGATCTTGGACATTACTGCCCAGAGGCAGAGATTTAGCTGCTTTAGTCAGTTATTCACCAGTATGGGAATCGTGTTTTCAGTTTGTATCATCCTGTTGACGACTCTTTGCTCCAAGTTGCTGTGGGGTGAGGAATGTTAGTTCAGCGAGGTCTAGTCTGCTTGTAAGCGTTGCACAACCCCACTGCTATGCAGGCACGTGCCTATCTATGACCTCCCCATGGTGGAAGGAAATGCTGGTCTGTTCTAGTCTAGTGCGTCTTTATTCCAGTATAACTATACTTTGTAGGAGCTGTGCTGCAAGATAAGGAAAGATCTGCCTGGGGCTAATCTGGCAATTGCCACAAAATCTGCATGTAGAGCAGGACAAATAGCAGCAGGAACCATGTTTGGTGATTATGTCCTTATGTGCTTTATGTATTTCTTCTGTATTCACACAGGCAATCTGCCACCCGCAGCGCCGTGCACCCTGCACGCCAAAAATAAAAACCAACACCTGCTTCTGCTGCGACCTGTACAACTGTGGAAAGTGAGTAAGCTAAAGATACCGTTCCTGACCGCGGGAAGGGCGAGCAGTGGTCATGCTGGTTTACAGGTGTCTGAAGGGACAGGATAGGGCAGGAGCAAAGTATCCGTTAATGGCAGCTGTTGTGGGGAGGGGTGTTAAGCATGCTCTGGGCCAGCCCGTCTGGAAAAAAATGAAGAATGTGGGAGTTTCCATTAATTTCATGCTTGGTGCGTTCCCAAGTTTTTCCCCTATTGAGTGTCCCTTGTCCTAACACCTTCCTTCTCCATTGGCACTGCTTGTTCACTGGGTTTTGTTTTAGAAGATTGAAGATGTGAAAACTGGGACACTGTTCTTCCTCTCCTTCTGTGCATCTGTCGCACCTTCGCAGGGTTTCTTTCCCCACCCTGCTAATAGGGAGGAGCGTTCACAGGCTGTTTCCACCTGCGTGTTCCTAAAGCAGTGTCCTGTCTGCGCAGTGAATATCTTTCATGGTCACAAGAGGCTGGAAGGTGTACCAGGGGTGTGCAAGGATGAGTCAGGAGGGTGGTTTCCAATCAAGCTGCACAGTGCTCACACCATCATTAGATCTGGCTGCTCTGCCCAAGCCAACTTAATTTACAGCATGCGCTGCTTATATCATTTGGAGTGTCTACTGTGTGTCAGCAAGCAATTAATAAATCGATTTTTTTAAAATTTATTTTTTTTTTTAGAGCTGGCTCTTGCCTAGGGCTGTTTCAGGCTTAGCATTTCTCACAGGCTTTGCTGGGCCGGTCCCCACTTAAATAATTGACGGTGGTGGAGGAAGATCAAAAGCTGCTCGTGGGCGAGGGTGGTTTTGTGTGCTGGGAAGGGCAATCCCTGGTCTCTGCAGGACTTTGTGACTATGGAAGCCACTGCAGACTGATGAAGCTCGCACTCTCCTCTGACAGTTTACAGAATATTATCCCTTTTTACTAGCTGAAGAGAGCTATACACAGCGAAGTGATTGGAATAGAAAAACTTGTACCTTTTCTATTGTGGTTTTTTTGGTTTTTTTTTTTTTTTGTTAGCTTTCCCCCCCCAAGTTAGGCTGGTTCAGGGTTGTGCCTCTGACCCATTTTCCCCTCTCTGATCTGAGGTATCAGTTGTTACCATCTCAGTCTTGCTTGGTGCCGCCCAAGTGTTCTGCACTGAGGAGACGCTGGTTCGTTTGGGATCTCAGTCAAAAAGGCACAGACACCCAAGGCTGGTTAGCTCACGTATTATGTAAAGGATATAAATTACAGAAAATCTGACAGCAATCTTGCATCCCTCCTGATGCTGGGAACCCCAGCTGTGGCAGCATCAGATGAGCCCCTTCCCATTGATAAGCACACGCTGTACGTGTACCTGCTGGATGCTCCCGGTGGGACCCCAAGGCTTGCTGAGAGCTTTACACTCTCGCACGTGTCCATGGGAGCGAGCTCTTGCAAACAGTACATACCGGTTGTATTGTTAAAGGCAGTCTCGGTATGTGCTCAGGTTATCCAGAGGTCAGGCTAACACAGGTTTTTACAACCTGTCATTACGCTCTGCCTCGGTTCTGCTTGAAATCCGTGTCTCTTCATTGCTGTGTGTTCTGCAGTGCCCTGCTGCAACAAGATAGGGAAAAAAGGAAAAGAAGAAGCTGAAATTGAGTAATGAGGGAAGGAGGGCAGCCCTTGTGAAAGGGGGCAGGTTCCCGCAAGCCTCGCAGAGTCTGCTGGGGAGCTGAGCCTGGATCTCCTGCCTCTTGCCCTTAAATACAAGCCTGTTCTTCCCCATGTCCTCAAAGCCCTTGTGCAGTTTGAGCCCAACCCACATGTGAGCTGTGAGAAAAGTCATTCATAAAGCCCTTAGTATTGTTTGTCCCCAATAAATATGTTTTCTTAAGTGGAATTTGCTGTAGCCCACTACATCTGGTAAGCTACGCCGAAGGCCAGCCTGTCCCCCCAGCAGCAATCAGAGAAAAGTTGTTACTGAAGAATCCTCCCTGCGAGACTGCAGCCCACATGTTGCAGAAGCTGCTCTTCCCTTTCCAAAATAATGACCAAAGTGGATTCAATGGAGTTTTCTCTGCCTCTTTTCTGCATGTGGAAAAGCTTAAAACTTGGAGCAGAAAGACCTCTCTCTGCCAAGGTCCCGGGGGTGCTGCCAGCCCGCGCCGCTGTAGGGCTGCACAGGGCAGGCAGCTGGAGCGGAGCAGCCCAGTTGGACGAGCTCCGTGGCCAAGCGCTGCGGTGCCAGGAGGCAGCTGTGCTGTTCTGTACCCGTCCCACCCGGCAGCTCTTGTGGCTGTGGGGAGCAGCCAGTGCTGCTTCAGGGGCAGCTGCCGCTCCTCAGGGCACCGACTGATTTCCCTGGGTAGTTCCAAGACCGGTTTGTCCTTGGGAAGCCTCCAAGATCTCTGGAGATTTCAGACGATAGAACTAAGAGGTAAATTCAGACTCAAGGTCATTTAGGTATTAGCAGGCCTTGCTGGACTTGTTTGTTTCACAACAGATGGAGCCATCTTCTGCCATTATCACAGAGGAAGATCTCGGACGCGACAAGCATGGGATCCAGCAGGCTTTATCCCCGCTGCCTCCATAGTTAGGTCCTGGCTGTCATTAATTTGCAGAATGCATTTTACTGTCCAGCCGAAGTGCTTAGGTTTTATGATGTGTGGTGCATATTTTTATCATTATTGCTGCTTTTTTTTCTAATCTAGCAGAGTAGAGATTTCTGGAGGCTACTATGAATACATCGATGTCAGCAGCTGCCAGGACATCATTCACCTTTACCACCTGCTTTGGTCGGCAACAATTCTGAACATAGTGGGGCTGTTCCTAGGGATCATTACAGCAGCGATACTTGGAGGCTTTAAAGACATGGTAAGATGGTACCAATTTCTCTATGCATTAAACAAAACAAATCAGGCAAATTGCCTTTTAAAAATAATCATGAAAAGAGCTATGGGTATTTCAATGCAAATTATCTATGCATCGCTGCAGTCAGGCTGGAAAGAAGGGTATGTAACAACTGTAAGGAGAAAGTGGACATGATTCAGTTTTCTGATCTGGTGTCACCACCTGAAGACAATTGGAAAAGATGAACAGAGTTGGGAAATTGTATTTTCAAAAGGAACCTTCTCAGAGGTGTTGGCAATACTAGGATGAAAAAAAAAATAAGCTCGCTCTTAAAAATTGATCTTCCTTTTCAGGAACCGGATTGCCAGTTGGTAGTTTGACAAAGTTGAGCTCTGAAGACACATTGTGCTCCTTTAAGTCATTCCTGCTTTCATTCAGCTGTGAGCTTTCTGTGACTTGGTTCGTAGCCTGAGATTCTCTTCTTTTTGTTTTAACAGACTCCTTCCCTCCCAACGCTGAACTGTACAGTTGAAAATGCACACCCTTCGGTGTCCTACTACTCGAGGCCACAAGTGACATCTTACAACACCTACTACCACAGCACTCCTCACCTGCCTCCCTACTCCGCGTATGACTTTCAGGTAGGGAACGTTACCGGATGTTTTCTTGTTTAGCAGCAAGGTTAAAGCCAGCCGGTCTGCAGCACTCTGGGGACCTGTCTTCCCATCATTCACACAGTTTAATTTTCCTGTTCCTGCAGAGAATATCAAATCCTTCCTCCTAGACATTGGTCCTTGGCAGTGCTCTCTCTTGCCAAGGCTGTGTTTTCCCGAAAGTTGTCCTTGAAGAGAAGGCAGCAGAGCCCGGTGCCTGCCTCCCCTGTCAGTCACTGGTGGAGGCCCCCTGAGAAACAGGCGTGTGTCTGGCCCCTGCGGTGCTCTGAGCGTGGCAGCAAAGCGAGGTGTTCAGGTGCTGGTTTTTATTAGGCCAACTGCTATGTTTGAGAGAAACAGATGAGCTTTTGGAAACAAGCTATCTGAGCTGCTGAAGACATATGCTAACTGAAAAACTGTTCTGTTGTGGTGTTGTTGTACATGCTTCAGCTGGTCTCAGAACAGTCCCTGCAAACATCCCCTCTGCTGTAACACCCAACGTCCTCTTCTGGGTGATGGAGCTATGGTGCTGGAAACGGTGATTTTCTGTAACCTTGCTGTCAACATCATCTGTCACTTGTTGAAGCAGATGAGGACATTTGCTCATCTCTTCTGTCAGGGGGTTGTTAGCTCAGTGGTGATATTAACACATCATACATTTTCCTTGCAACTGTCAGGGATGGAGACTTTTTTTATTAGCAAGAAGAGCTTAAGGTCTTGGCCATCAGCTGAGAGGTGTGCCCTGTGATAGCCACTATCTCCACCAGTGGTGGAGTCACCATCCCTGGAGGTGTTCAAGAAACCGTGTAGATGTGGTGCTTAGGGACATGGTTTAGTGGGTTAGGTGGTGTTGGGTTGGACTTGATGATCCTTGAGGTCTTTTCCAACCTTCATGATTCTATGATCTCCCTCATCAGAGCCATTCATTAGAGGTGACATGAATCTAAACCTGTCTGGTTTTACTGCTGGTGCCACTAGACAACAGTTACAAAAATACCAGCCTTGGCGCATACCAAACCAAGCTCTGCTGCAAGGTCCTCTTCTCAGCTGCTTGGCTGGATACTTACTTGTATCACAGAATCACAGAATGGTTTGGGTTGGAAGGGACCTTGAAGATCATCAAGTTCCAACCCCCCGCCATGGGCAGGGACACCTCCCACTAGCCCAGGTTGCTCAAAGCCTCACTTAACCTCTTATTTTGCTAAGACAAGGTCTACATTTGTTTCTGCAGGGCTTTTTTCTGTAGAGGAAGCTGGCCCCATGTAGGAAACCAGATCAAGGTGTCTGGATTCTCCTTAGGTTATGTTTTGGCCATCAGTACATGTTTTGCAGAAGTGATCCTTGAAGTGTTAATTTTGCAGTGCTTGGTGGTGAAGCATCACTTTGCCAGGGTCCTTTACATGGAGAAGTGGTTACATCACCGCCTTCTTGCTGTCTCCTTGCAGCATTCCAGCGTGTTCCCAGCCTCCACTCCTTCTGGCCTCTCCGATGACCCCCAGTCAGTGTCACCATCTCCCAGCTATATGTGGTCCTCTAATGCGCCGCCTCGTTACTCACCACCGTATTTTCCACCTTTTGAAAAGCCACCACCTTACACACCATAAAGAATGTGGAAAAGAAGAAAAAATATTTGCCATTGATATAATTGTGAATATTTTGTATTTATATTTTACTGTGGAAGGGAGCGGGAGGATAGCTACAGAAGATAATTGCAAATACGAATGTTAGATTGGACTGTTCTTTCTTGCGAGACTTATTTCAAAGGTTTAACGGCAGAATATGAGGAAGAGGACATGATGCTGATGTTTTGCGGGGTCGGTGAGTAGCAGGTGAGCTAAATTCCAGCCTCCTTGTTTTGCTGCAAGGTTCGTGTAGTTCTTGGTTTTTAATAAAGTGATACAACACAGATGGTAGATTCTGGTCTGCCTTACTCCATCTTGTGCCAAGCTGAAGTAAGGGTAGCCAAGATCGATAGCTGCCGGAGAGTATCGGTCTGTTTAAGGTAAGGGTGCCTGCAGACAGCTTGACTTGATACCTATTTTGTTTGGCTTGGAGGCTCCAGTCGCTGGGATTTTTTGGGGCCGCAGAACCTAGCTCACATCACTTGTTGGTTACAGCTTACACACTGGAAAAATCTCGGGGGGAACTTCAACAGTGTCTCAAACTTTAACGCAAATGGAAAGAGATAAAGTCATACGATGTTTTCATGTCTGTCTAACAAAACAGTTGGAATATTGTTTTTTTGAGGGGAAAAGCTTTATTAGGCAAGCTGTTTTTATTTCAGGATGCTTCTTAAGATAGAAGGTGAAATGCAGTTTGTCTGTCTCAGTTCTGTGTAAGTAATGCTGAAGTCAAACAGTTTGGGTGTTTGCACTGCCTAAATCTTCCTTGTATTCCTATGAAGAGCATCAGGAACTGTCCACAGGTCACTGAAACAGTGCAGTGAAAACATTATTATTGGATTTTTTTTTCCCCTTCTGTTTGGTTGGGAATTTTTTTTGAAGCTTGTACTTTTAACTTTTTTAATGGACTGAATCAGCACCCTGAGTAAGCACTGTTTAATAGCTGTATTATGGGCTGCACATAAGGAATGTCCACGACTAGTTCTCCAAGATGTAAGTCTCACATGAATAAAATTCAACACCCTGTAATATAGGATGTAACTGATAGGAATTTGCAATTCTTGTTGTGACTTTCATTTAATCCTCAGCTGATGACTGTGCTGATTGATCTAGATTCCAACAGATTTTGCATGCGTCCTGCATAACAAACGAAGGTCAGCTTTGTTATGTGACACACTGTCCTGTAAAGTGTGGTTTTGCTCCAGGGAGTGATTTCAGATGACAGCGTTCAGATCTGAGCTGCTTAACCTGAGCTTTCTCAACTGCTTACTTCAGGGATAAAAGTAAGGTATTGCCATTTTACTCCTTATTTCCTAAAGATTTTATTTCCCTGACCCTAATCTTCAGTTGTCTACCTTTATTTCCAACTGGTGCAAACAAAAAAGTACCTAAAAGCTAAATCTGGCTTTCAGAATCTAGAGGTGGAATACGTGGGATATATGTATTCCATGGAATACATTTAGGTTCCACAGAATCTAAAAGCAGAATACACGGTGGGGGTGAGGGGTGTGGATCCAGTTGGATTTTAAACTGGGGCATCTCTTTACTTTTAATCTGGGAAAAAAAAAAATGAAGTACTGTCAAAATGGAAAACGAACCCTTAAGCCTCTGATCTCACTTTTCAAAGTACACCCACACTTTATAGTGCTGGTTTTAATCCGATGCATTCTCAAAGCCTCTAGGCTAGGCTATGTCTTAACCTGATCATTTCCACTGTCAAATATTAATTGGTATATTAATAAGCTAAAGGATGACACTGTTTATCCAGAAGCAAGTGTAACTTTTCACTGGTAACAAAGAAAAATAAATGGCTGGAGAAACAAGTACAAATCATGGGATTTAAAGCAGCAGTGTATACAGAACACATCCTGGTGACATTTTGGTTTGCTATAGATTGTTGAAGTTCAGCTCCTCTAAATTTGCATACTGCAAATTAAATTTATATACCAGGGCATTTTATGTTACATTTTCTTGAGTACTTCTGGTAAAACTCCCCACAAAACTAGAATCAGAAGGGGACAGTAATTTAATATCTGAAAACATATTATTGCTGCATCTTTGAAATAAAAGCTAACAGTCCTGTCCCACTTTTGACAAACATACTCTACCATTTGTGCCTGTCAGCTAAACAGAGCTAGAAGGACTAGGGGACACTACAGGACAGGACTAAGAAATTCATGAGGGGGATGTAACTTAGTGGCAGAGGAACAAAGGAAATGATTATCATTGGTTTTCAGTTGGCAAATACTAAATTTAGGAAATCATCCAAATTCTCTTCCCCCCCCCAAGGAATATTTAAACAAAAATTACATTGCTGCTTTAAATCCACTATAAAGGGACAAGTCCATTATCACATGTTAAAAATTTCCATTGGGATTTTCTGTTGAATTACCCATTTCCTTCTGCTTGAGTAAAAAGTGTTTAATGTAAATGCAACACTCTGCACTGTATTCATCATTTCTTATGAGAACATAAAGATTGTGATTCATATGTACCCTTTTATTACTTTACCAAAGTTAAATAAAATTGTGTGACTTTTGTAAACATTTATAAACTGCATTTTATATTTTAGCATCTTTCCTGTTTTACAAGCATCTTTAATGTTAGTTGAGAAATTCCAGTATAACAGCATAGTGCATTTAAAAAAAAAAAAAAAAAAAAAAAAAAACACACAAAAAAAAACACCCCCCAAAAAAACCACAAACCCTGAAAGACTGTATTTGCTATATTGGAAACTGGTCTTTCTATCAGGATTAGCCAGAGACACTTTTTTTGAAATGCTGTTTTTAAAAGCCCCACATGCGCCCGCACTTCATAATTCTGCAGTTTTACCCACATAACAGGGTGCCCTGACTTCAGTCACTATAAAGTCATTACTGCTGACTTTTTGCTTAACACAGAAGCAAATACTCCAGCCAGTGCAGTCTCAATGTCTCCTTTATTTACTTTCATGTTTACTCTAATACTGCGGGCTTCATTCTGTCCTGATGATGTCAGCTGCTCTTCTGTGTTTTCACAGAAGTAGGTGGAATCCCTGTGCCAAGGAGATAAAGACATCCCAAACATCATTTGATATTTTACTTATTAAATTGCATTCCTTGCCTGTAATAAGAAATCTACATAAAGTAACCTAATTTTCTCCACATTAGCTACAGTTCACCAACTATCTAACTCTTCCAAATCATATCAGCAACCTGATAAAGGAGCCCTCACCATGAGTTAGCTGAAATGCATTGCGCTGGCTGCTCTGTTTTTCTTGATTTCCAGCTCATTTGCAATGTCAGTAGTAATTGGACAGACTGTTCTGAGAGTAAGGATATATTACAACATTCACCTAATAATGCACAGTGGAGTTTTTCTGCTCCTTTGCTTTCTAGGGAAGTGCTCAACCAAAAAAAACCCAAAACAACCCAAAAAAAACACACCAAAAAACCACACACTCTACCACAAAACCCCAGCCCCAAATAAAATCACCTCCCCCCCCACAGGGGGATCCCTGCTGTTCCCAATGACCTGGAAAAGGAAGCTACAAACTGTTGGTAATCGAACACGTTAGACTATAGGAGCTGAGTTGTTATTGAAAAAGAAACATGCTACGCCCATCTTTAGAATTAAACTTTTTTTTTATTTTTGCCATAGAAAGCTCTAAGAACTAATATCAAGTATTGATTAATGAAAAGTAGAACACAACTTTAAAAAGTATGTTAAGGAAAGACTGTACAACTATATACATTACAGATCTGGCAAAAATTATAAATGTTTCGCATGGACCAGTTCCTAGACAATAGCTGTAGAACTCAACGTTCAATGTATATAGTCGTCAGCTTCTGCATCTTTTTATAAGCTGCATGCCTTAACAGTACAAAATAAATAAGCAGTCAATTGTTATCTCAATATTTGTTTAATTCACAGACTGGAATGCTAGGGTGTGAATCCCCAAAGAAACCATACAGTGAGGATGCAGCCACCATTACCATCTTTTGCAGCAGATCCATTAATGTTTTTATATGCATATAAATGACTGTGAGGTTTGCTACCCTACTCTGTTGAACTTCTTTATTTTTATATAAATGCTTTTTCAGATCTGATTTTTTTCTTCCATTTCCCCCAAAGCCAATTTCTTAATATTTACATAAGGTTTTTCATTAAGTTAAACTGGAACAAAACAAACAAAAACACAAATATAAGTGCAATAGCCAGAAATCTAAATATAAAAGCTCATGGCCCCCATAAAAAAGTTTTAAAATAATGGATTTAACATGTTTCCAAAACAATAAATACTGGAAGTAAAATTTAAAAATGCTTTACATGACCTCTGGACTTTGGATATCAAAAATCACTTCCAAGGAAAACTGAAGACCCTGAGACACATGCAAGCACGAGTCTTCTAGCAAAAATAGTTACAAAGCCCTAATTTTCCAGTTTTCCTCCAAAAAGAGACCTTTAGTAGGCACAGTTTAATTTAAGGTTTTAAATATATCAGCAGCAAATATTGATAGCCATTATCTTTCATTATTACTGAATGTGCACTTTGCAACAAATGCTTAATTCCAGATGTGTCATGTCAATAACAAAAATAACATTGTATTTTCCTTGTCAAAAAAGTTCAGGAATTCTCAATATCGCACGCAGCCAGCTACGTCAGAGCTACCTGTGTTAATACAGGCAATCAATACTCTTGTGAGGATTACGTTTGAGTGCTGAAATGCCATCTCAGAGAACATCCACCCTGCAATATTTGAAGGCACACCCCATTATATTCAAAGGGGTCTGCAATATGATTTGCAAATAACCATGTCCATCATGTTCTTGGCCTACAAAGCAGAAGTCCTGGGCATTACATGCACAAGGTAAACAAATCCTCCTCTTTCTCCCATCATTACTCATACAGATTTCTGGTACCCTTTTTTATAGCTCAAGTTGTACTTTTACACTTCCCGTGTAAATGGCTTTCTGTCTAGAGTACTGTCTGTCTAAAACCTTAACCCCAACGGTCACAGGATTGAGATGCTTACTTAAAACAAAGAAGAAAAGAAAAACATTTTACTGTAATTTAAGCAATGAAAGGTTACGATAACTAACTAGTACAAAGCACGACAATCTTTCTCAGTCACGTCTAGAACTTGAGCGGTTTTCATATTATCATTTACAAAAATTCAGCAAGTCACTAAATCTGAAATGCTAAACCATGACTTCAGTAAACAGCTGTTTGTTTTTCTCAGATCTACTGTTTCCTGTTCAAGTCGGACATTTAATTTATCTTCTGAGTGCCTAAACATGTACCAACTGAAAGGAGAAAAGAAGGACAATATAATAAACCCAAAACTGAAAATAGATGACAACTGCAGAGAAATGACACTTTGGATTATGGTGGATGGAGGGTATTTTTTGATTGTTGGTTTAGTCCTCATGCTTCCACACCCTATAAATGGGGGGAAAAAAATCCAGATCCCCATTTCACTTAAAGAGCTAGCCAAACAGGCATACAAGATCCTCAGCAGTCTCAGTGCGAAACCGATACAGCACTTAGATTATTTCATAATTTTGACAAGTAAATTTAAAAGCCTTCAGCTAAAAAAAAAATAATCACTGTTATCATATTAGTTTTTTTAAAATACCAGACTGAAGCCCTTCTTGAAGAGCAAAAAAAAAGGATCAGCACTTTATTCTAAAGTACTGGCATCCTTTGCAGTAGTAAAAAACTTAACATTATTCCTCAAGCTTTGAAAAGGCAAAATAAACTCCTTCCTAAGCATTCTAAGCTTCTTCACTATAGAGTTTAGTGGGTTTGGTTTTTTTTCCCCATTGCAAAAAGAGCAAAATATAATGGTCCAGACACTGAATACTCTGCTCACCACACTGACGAGTATAAATAAAGTTTGTTCAAGTTAGCCCTAACTGAGTCTCTCTTGGTGGCAAGACTACTTGCGTGAAGACAGATGATTCATAGTGCTTATAAAAGCAGAACTAAGATGCTAGTTCAAAAAGACACTACTCCAAACTACTGGATCAGTTATTTTGGACCCTTGCAGTAATGCATTGTTCACAAAAATAAATATGAGTTGTGGGATTAAAAAAAATAAAAATGGTTCCATATTCAAGAGACCACAATGAAAAATCTGTTTTCTTGGTTAACATCTGAGCAGAATTCAGCATTAAAGGGCTACCACGAAAGAAAGGGTTTACATAGTGAGTACGGGTACAGGAAATACCTCAAGGACTTTAGAAGAAAGATTTCTAGCTCTTTAGAAGGAATTGTACCTTTTCAAGCTACAAATCCCCATGTTTTGATCAAAATTAACAAACCAGAAAACACTGCCAGCTCCTTATTCTCTATTCAAGTAAACTTTCAGATGGATTCCTTCCACAAATCATTTGCAGCTGCTAACGATCCAGCTAAATGCTGCCATTTGATGACTGGGTAGAACAAGTTAACTTGCTTTCACTTTAACATTTTACAGCAATTTTAACAGTTCATTTAAAACAGCTGCGAAATTTCCGCACTGAATCCTTTCTCCAGCATTTAATGCATTTCAGTAAGATTCTGGTATTACAAACTCAAATTCAGTACTTCCTTCTGATGGATTTTGTTTAAAAATTGCTTCGTTTCCCTGCGGAATGAAAATGTCATCCCAGGTAATTTGTTTGGCTGGAGGGTTCGATGTTGCTCCTTCAGTGCCATCCTTCCCTGTGCCAACACGATAAACAATTCCACCCTGGTTTATTACTGGTATACTGCTCGAGTGATCGCTAATGTACGTATACTGTCTGATCTGCAAAGACCTGCAAGGATGCAATCGATAAAGCTTGGTATCTCCAGAAGGGTCTTGGCTATGAACTGATCTGATGTGCGAGGCCACAACTTGGTAGTTGATGAAAGATTTGCCACATGTCAAGCACTGGTACCTTCGCTCACCGGTGTGGTGGATTTCATGCTTTGTACGGTATTCTGCAAGAGGAAAAACTTTGTCGCAATATCGACACGGATACTTCTTCTCCCAAGAGTGAACGTTAAAATGTCTCCGTAAACTCGTCAGACACGCATATGATCTCTTACAGACAATGCAAATGTAGTAGACTCTTCCATCCACTATGAGCTCGTAATGGTCATCGTGCTTTACTTTCATGCGTTTCTTGTTTGGAGAATCACCACCTGACGTTCTAGGCGTTTCATCAGGCTTGGCTTCACCTTCCTCGGAATCACCCTTTACAGGAATGACTATGTCATATGTATCCTCACCAATATTTGCGTACACCTTGCAGCCTGTGGATAAGCTTTCTATTTCAGTTGCTGTATCCAACGTGATGATTTTCTGCCCTTCCGCCACATGCTTGGATGCTATACCTGAACTGAATTCCTTGTTGTTTCCACTAAGAACATCTGATATTTTTATTTTAAAATCTCCAGGTTTAGAAGATGGCTCTTGTGAAAATGTAACAACCTGTTTTTTCTGTACACCTGATCCTTCAGTGCTTGCTGCCTTGGGTATAGAGGGTTGCTGAACCAAAGAGCTAGTGCTGACTGAACCGGGGCTAGAGGAGCCAATGATATCAACATCATCTTCAACAGCCTCTTCATCATCAACAGCAGTTGTTTCCACTTCAGTTACGGAGCCATGATTAGATGGCTGCTGTTTCTCCTCAACTAAATTAATCGTAGGGGTCACATGTGTTTGATGTGAAGAGCTGACACTGAGCGATGCATTAAGCTGAGGTTTATTTAGCACAATGATATTAGGAGTCAAATGCTGGGGTGGTGCAGAGACAAGTGATTCCGCACTTGATTGGTTTGGGCTTCGCCGACTGGCAGACGAAGTGAGTTTTTGAGCTGCTGTGGTGCTCGCTAAATGGGGAGAGCCACCACTGCCACATGATTTTTGGTCAGAAATTCCAGCTGGACTTGGGCACGGCTGGTTCTGGGTTGCAGCATTTGTGTCTTTAGTACAATCTTTTGGAGGAACAAGCTCAGAGCAAAAAATTACATCATCATCCTCATCATCTGAATCACTCACTGTAATTTTTGTAGTCTCATATTCTATGCCATGCAAGGAGAATGACTGTGTTATAACCGGCATCCCATCCATTCCCTCTTGACTCTCTGGCCTTATTACCGATACTTGTGTTTCAGCATCTTTTTGACCTGGACTAGAAGTTGAGGTTTCTGAAGCACCACCTTTGACCTCGCTTGGCATGGTTTTTCCTTCAGATGGAGGTATGCCCAGATCAGCTATGAATTTAACACCCAGCTGTTGCCCTGATTTAATCAGTTCATCAAGTAAATCGGATCGAATGCTGATTATTTTAGAACTATAAATATAGTTAAGAATTTCTGCAAAAATTTCTGCTCTTACGAAGCTCAGTTCAACCACTTGCCCAGCCACTGAGAAAAGCTGGTGAAAGTATGTGCTTGAGGCTGAAAGGATGTTTCTGTGAGCTCGAAATTTGCGGTCCTCCACGATGACAGTAACATCACAAAAAAGTCCATGGCCACGTTGTTCATTCAAAGACTGAAGGAGCACGCTAGAATACTGTGTGTCTGTTGCAGAAATCAGTTTTTTCCCCTCCATTCCTACAAAGAAAAAGGTATCCAATTAGTAAAAATACAGATTTACATTTTTAACTGCATGACAGTATTCCCACATTTACTGTTTATCCCTTCTTTTGAAAAAACAATTCTGAGATACTACTCATAAGCCTATATGCTGTAGCACTCTGCAAATTTGTTTCCTATTGTTATTTGTCCCTGCACCTTCTACACAAGGTATGTGCAAGTCTGAATATATCCTCTGTTCTTACAAGGTGAGTAACAGAGAAACAACTGCTTGTATGATTCAACAGCAAATAAGGTGACTTTGAAAACCAAGAAGATGCAAGATTCAGGTCCGTCATTATTAGAGAGTTCTTTTTAATTGGGAAAATATTTCATGAATTGCTATGAGAAAGCCCAGTAACATCCAGCCTATTTATGGGCCAGACAACAAAATCTGTGCCTCTGTGTATTACTAGTCCACTAAGGTTAATGAAAATGCCATTTTTTTTTTCTTTTTACTCTTTCTCATGTACTTGCAGGTTGCTTTGCCTTCGAAACCAAGGTACCAAAGCAGCACAGTCCCAAAAAAGATCCATGAAGTCAAACTAACCCCTCTCTCCACACTTCCCATTTGAGGCAAAAAAAACATCAAAATACACGAACAGTGAGCTGAAGGCTTTAATTCCTTAATTTTACTCCTAAAACTTTTATTTCCCTACGCCGGGCAGGGCAGGGTGAGATGCAGAGGCCGAGACCCGAGCACCGCCCCGCCAGCCGCGGCCGCCGCACATCCCGCTGGCCTCCGGGGCCGCCCGCCCCGCTCTCCCCCAGCGGCCCCCGGTGCAGTTTACCATGGAGACGAGCGCTCCCAGCCAGACACGGCACCGTCGCGGGGTCCCCGGGCGGAGCAGCGGCGGCGGCGCTGACAGGCGGCGGGCCCGGGGAGCGGCCCGGGGAGCGGCCCGGCGGCGGCAGCCGGAGCTGACGGGCGGCCCCTCCGCGCGGCCAGGCCCTGCCCGCCGCCGCCCTTTCCTGCTCGGGGTGAGGCGAGCGGAGCCGGCCCCCACCCGCGGCGGGAGGGGGAAGGCGGCCCGCGGAGGAGGAGGAAGGTGAGGGCCCACGTTACCTGCGCTCCCGCCGCCCTTCCCCGCACCGACGGGCACCGGCGGCCGCCGCTCCTGGGGCTCAAGCGCCGCCTCCCCACTGCGCCGCCGCTAGGGGGCGCTGCCCCACGCTGCCCTCCCCTGCGGGCCGCCACGCTCCGCCCGAGCGCGCTCGTCACCCTGCGGCTCTCTGACCCGAACGGCCTCGGGAGCCTTCGGGCGCGCTCGGGGCCGGGGAGGGGCGGGGCTCCAGCCGCCTCCACCGGGGCCCTGAGGCCGGGCTGCCCGGGGAGGGGAGTGTGCCCGTGCCCGTCTTCCGGCGCGGCCTCCTGCAGGAATCCCTGTGCCGCCGGGAGCTCCTCGGCCGCCGTGGCGGGGTGAGGTGGGTGGCGGCTCCCAGGAGCCCCCCGATGCCGCCTGGGGCTGCCCCCCTCCACCACCCCGTCTCCCGCCCCTTCAGGTGCGCCGAGGGCCGGTCACACGCCCCAAGGCCCCGTATGTCGGCCACTGGCCGGGGGGAAGCTCCGCACCGCGGCCCTGCTCCCCCAGAGGCCTTGGGCAGGCGAGGGCTGGGGGCACAGGCCTCGCTGCGGCCTGGGCAGCTCCTGCCTGGCACCCAGCCCCCCTTGTCCCAGGCACAGCCTGCAGCGAGCCCCCCAACACCTGCCTTAGCGTCCCAGCGTGTTGGACAAGGCCGTGAAGACGTGATGATGGGAACAGGTTCTTTCCCGCTGCGGCTGGTTTCCTTCCCGCGGGCAGAGAGCAGGCTGGCGCTGCCCTGCCAACGGCTGACGCAGCTGGCACCTCCGCCCAGAGCCAGGAAACCTCCGGTAACCAAACCTGAACACCCACCCTCGCGCTGCAGGGTCGTTTATTTTGTATTCTTTGCACCGCGCTGGCACAGGTCGGACTCCGCTAGGAGCTGTACAGACTTCAGTCCTTTGACAAAATGCGGCTCTCGGCACATTCGACATGTGGCCATCAAAGTGACATACCCACAATGCGGTCTCTTGGAAACTGTCGCTGTTCGTGAATGCTCAAAGAGCACCAAGATCATAAAAGGTATTTTTAATCTTCAGTTACTGACCTCTTCCTTTTTTTTTTTTTTCCTACAGATTTTGTGAACTTGAGCCCCTGGGGTTCTCGATTTTTCTTGAGATTCAAAACAAATGTCCTTCTATCAAGTTTGACCAAGAACATTAATCGGCCACAGTCACTGGCACAAATGACTGCAATCACTCGCTGCATAGATCAGCAATGAAATGGTCCTGCCTACGTTTATGAGCCATGCTAGCAAGAAAATACCCTGCTGTGCTCCCGGTATTTGTACAGCTAGTAGCAGAAGTGCCTTTTTGAAGCGAGCCTGCAGATCTGAAATGTTACAAAGCCGGTTTCTGTTTCTAAGTTTTTCCAAAGAGCTGACTGAAGAAGAATAAATAATAGAATAATCAGGGGAAAATGTAGGTTTTTCTTCCTCCTATAGCCCTTCAATTAAGTTTTCTCCTTTGATATAGGTTCTTAGTAATTTTTACACAGGAGGTTATGTTAAATGAAAATAATACTATAATTGCTATAATTTTTAATGTATAATCTAGTGCTCTTTTTTCTCCTCCAGACATGTCTGATGGTACAAATTAAACCATTTCTTAGCCTTTCATCCCTCAGCTTTAAGGAGTTTTCTTCTCCACATTGCCTATCTCTTTTCTAAATAACTAACAGGAGAATTCACAGATAAAGATGAGCACTGATTTGGAAGGAGCCCTGCTCTTGAGGCATCATCAATTCTCAAAAATCAGGTTTGAACTGCTTACCCTTAGGCACAGAAATGCTGGCTAATTTAAAAGATGCTGGTCTAACCGTGAGAGTTGTTCCATCTCCTTGACTTGTACCTTTTTGCAGAAGCCTCTCTCTATGGCTATAACTAACTTCCTATATAATATATAAAATCTGAACCCCACTGTCACCTTGCCATGGTCAGGGCAGAGCTAGTGCTCTGACCAGCTTAAAAAAATGTACTGAATTTTACTGCCTCTCACTCCTCCTGCACCTGAATACAAAATTTCAGTGTGAATATTTGTTTTTTTCTCTAGCATGGACCTCTTAGTTTGGGGTTGGAATTTTTTTTCCTCTTTTTCTTTTACATAAGCCTAGAAAGTGTTTGGTGATTTGACTCACATAAAAACTCATATAGTGACAAATGAAAAGAACCATTTTATCTAAGATATTGACAAGAAACATCTAGAACATAGAACTAAATGTGGTGTTCTTGGAACTGGAAAAATAGATAAGAGACTCAATAGCAACTTTTAGTTTGATGCATAGAAGTGATCCAAAAAAACTCTGGGATGGAGGCTCTGAAAATATGAAGTACAGGTTTCAAGAAGTTATTTATAGCTTTTGTGAGAAGACAAAAAAATACACAATTCAACAACAAGTTTTCAGTAAAGCAATTTGAAGAGCTCTCTTCTTTTTTAAAAATACAGTTTGTGGGAACAAAAAATTCTTTTAAAGACTTGACAAATCTGAGAGCCAAAGAAGCATTCTTTGCCATTAAAAATGTATTTAACATTAAAATAAATTAAATTTTATAAATGGGACAGTGAATTTCCCCTTAGGGCCTTCAGTAAAATCAAAACTCAACAGTTATCCTCGCTAAGACTATTTTTAGGAACAGAAATATTATTCTATTGTGGAATTTCAAAAAAAACACCACTCCTTCTGAAGGACCCTAAAATACAAATTTCCACCATTCATGCTTTGAGGAATTTTCAGACAGTATTTTTCCTGTCAATCCCATTATGTAAAGCCTCATATAACTGAATTTAAAGTCCAGCCATACTTTTTCTTGACATTAGTAGTTGTTGTCGATGCTGTTACATACTGTATAACCTATATATAAAAAACTTCAAACCACTTTGCAATATTAAGTAAAAGAGGTGCAGAGAGCTCCTGAGAGGTGGATGTTTTAGTCACCACTTTGCCAAGACAGACCCTTGCAGATGTGAGCGGCCTCATCATGAAAGCTGCCTCAGCGCAGCGAAAGGCTGGCAGCCAGCTGTGCCGAGCAATGCGGAGCCTCTGAACCCCCGGCTGTCCACCTCCCCGCCAGCCCGCGTCACCACGCAGTAAGCCCAGGCTGCAGTGCACAGTATGATGCCACCAGCCACACTTGAGGGTCCTCCACCCCTTTTCTGGGGCTAGCCCTGAGACCTGGCTGGGGGGTCCCAGGGAAGAAGCCCTTGGGAGAATATTTACATGCCACGTGGACAGGTCACATTATGTGTCTGGCCCAGCAGCTTCCGTCTCTCTCATGGGTTGGTGACATGACCTCATGTCACCAGCACTGGGAGTATACAGTGGCCTGGACTTCTTCCTGGGGACATCTGACCTCACATACCACTGGGGTAAACAAACTCAGGCAGCCTGAGGAGAGCTGCTGAGTCTCAGGATGAGCCTAGGTTTCAGGTTCTGCCTGAAACTGGAAGCTCAGAGAGACAAAGCCACTGAGCCTTAATTCATGCGGTACAGATTCAGCTGGCAAAAACACAGCCACTGCAGGCTCCCAGCTGTCTCGTTCAACGACCCCACTGCCAATCAAAACAGCAGCCAGTTCAAAGACAGCCTTATCTGGTGTAATCAGGCAAGCGGTAATCCCTGATCTTCAGAATATTCACAGCAGGGAGACAGCAGACTGCCTTCGGACAGACACAGGATACGGTGACACCCCACGCACATGCAAATCTCCGGTAACATCTTCTCCTTCCCCCTTCTGCATGTGGTCACATCCACCAGAGATAAAACACAATTTACCTCCTCCTTACAGGTTTTTAATGATGCTAATGACAGGTTTGGGAACCGAAATAGTGTTTTCATTTGTGAAAAAGAGATTTGACACACTCAGACATCTTCTCTAGGCAGCACAAGCCAGCGTGGCCTTTCTGGGCTGGGAGCAATGCCCCGTTCATGCTGAGCCCGCAGGACCCCAGCGCCGTTACGCCGCATTTCCCAGGGCACAGCAGAAACTTGGGGGGTTGTTAAGAATCCGCCAACACCAGGTGTTCAGGCCTGTCACCCCAAAAGGGAAGGACGCTCACAGATAAAGGACAGCGAGTCCCAACACATCATTTGTGTCATTTTCTCCCCACATTGCTCCTGTTTCGGGTTCTTACGCACTGCCACCGAGACCGGCAGCCAGACCCACGCCAGGCCGGCCTGGGAGGTGCCATATTTTTAAATTTTCAAAAATCGGTCGCGAAGGTGCTGGGCCCCGGGTCCCCCTTCCTCCCCCGGACCCCGCGGGGGGCCCGGCCGTGAGCTGTCCGCCGGGCAGTGCTGCTGCGGGCCCGCCCTGGACAGCTCCCGGCGGCCCGGCTCCCCGCAGGGCAGGGGACGGGCCTGATCCGCCGCCGCCCGCCGCTGCCTCCCCCCCCCGCCACCGTCCGCGCCGCCTTACCTGCCCCCGCCGCTGCCCGCACGTCCATGCTGCCGGGCGGCGGCTCGCAAGGAGCCGGCCCGGCCCCGCCGCCGGCAGCACAAAGAGAGCCACCGCCGGGAACGCCGCCGCCGCGGCGCCGTGTTGCCGCACGGGCGGGTGGGGCGGTGCGCCCCGCGGGAGGGGCTGCCCCGCTTCCGCCCCGCTGCTGCCGGCCGCCCCCGCCCGGCCTGGAGGGCGCCGGAAGTCCCGCGCCGCCCGGAAGTGGCTCGTCTCCCGGAAGTGGCTCCTCCTCAGCGACCCCCCCCCCCCCCCCCCCCCCCCCC